>OW387144.1:45740520-45857633 GCA_936440205.1 Lepidonotus clava
CCAAAGTATCCCCAAACTCTCCCCAATATGAAATAGAAGGTCCGATCAGCTAGGAAGCTGTGCCCTGTCGCATAACGGAAAGAACGATATCGCTCTTTAAAACAGCGGGGGTTTGGCAAAGTCTCCCTGTTATACGTGAAATTCGACATCAATTTTCACCCATTTCTAATCAATTTTCCGGGATGAAAATTTCAAGGATTTAAGATCTAAATGTCTAGTTTCCAGAACTTTTTACAGAATTAAAATCGGTTGAGCAGAACAGCCGCAAATCAACAAGGGGTACCATCGCAACAGGGAGAACTCTCCTAACAGGGAGAGGGTGCAAACCATCGCTGTTGCCAAACCCGTTATGCGACAGCGCACTGGTGAGAAAGTGATTTGAAACCGTTGATCTGGACCCATATCATTGTAACTAATTTGGCTAATCAGGGACATTTTGATTAGCATCTCATGATTATTTATACTCTGACTATCAAGAATAAACTTAACACCTAATGATCCCTCTTTGAAGCGATTTTGCAATACCACCATTAATTTTGATTAAAGACAAAATTGTTGATCTCGAGACCCTAATCACCTTAATTCGTTATGAAGATATGGTCCCTGGTGGTTTATGCAGTTGCATGACAATAAAAGGGGGTTGTCATGGTTGGAGCATGACAACCACTATGCATCTATTGTACAATATCATATCTGATGAATCCAATACAAACATCATATTCCTGAGTACCCCCAAAGTATATCCAAAAACCAAGAGCCATACCCACACCCACACCCACACATACATACAGTGGCGTCTGCTTTGGATCACTGTCTGCTTGTCAGACGCTATGAATTCAAACCCCAGAATAGATTGAAAACTCACAGAATTCCAGACCTTTGTTTTCTGACAGCAGCAAATTCCCCTGTTCGGGTGGAATACGTATGATCCTTCCTCCTCAAACGGCAGCCGTGAAGTGTGTAGTAGTGGTCCACTCTCCAGCACAGCACTCTGCCTATATAGACTGTAGTTACGTCCAAGTCCGCTAGGTGTCCAAACTAGTATATAATAGGTAAGTAGGTCATGAAAGGACTATTCACCTATATAGTATGGCTCGCCTGATTGGTCTGTAAGGGTTACATGGGCTCATTATATATATTCATCAGGACCCGTGAGGGGTTTGAATGGGTTTGGGGAAATGAGATGGTGATCTGGTCATTTGGGGGTCTGTCAGGGGTTTTCGGAAACAGAAATCTACCTTTAAAAATTTGTTAAAGAAAAGTTTTGATGACCCATTCATAAAAATACCTTAACTTATGTTTCTATGTGAAGATATCATATCATCTCATCTCATAATATCATTATATTCATGACATTTTTCTGACGTGATACCAATAGACCTAGAAAATGTGTATAATAATCGCTCCCACATTATTAGTAAAAATTAAGTGTCAAGTGGGAGTGGCTGGAAGAACGATGCCGAACCTGAAAACCCAATAAAAACAATCCCCCCCCAAAAACACGAAAAAAAACAACAAAAAAACTGACAAAAACGTTCGGACATAATGGGGGTTGAGGGGGATGGGGGTTGAGCTGGCCATGCACACTATTCTACTAAAGACCTTGGTTGGGAATGTGGTGTGATGAATAAAGGCCAAATTCATTGTTGATCTCAGGTGCTTATTGAGCCATTATAACTGTTAATCCTTCTGTCCAACCTACGTGGTACGGGCAGTAGAGTGAAGGTAAGGAGGGGGATATAGACCCTTAAATCGACAGTGTGACATGGCTATGTCTTAAATTCGACACGGCGACACAGCCGTTTTGTAAATTCGTCATGCGACACGGCAATTAAGGGATAAATGACATTGCCATATTCTTAAATTCGACAGGAGACAGGGGCTTTAAAAAGATAGTGACATGCGACATGGCCATTTCTTAAATTTGACATGCGACATGGGTCTAATCTCTGATATAGTGACAGGCGACATGGCCATTTTTAAAATTCGACACGCGATGTGGGACACCCCCCCCCCCCCATTGGGACCCCCCTCCCCCCCTTCCCCCCATCCCCCTTCCTTACCCCCAAGGAGGGACTGTCCCCTATAATATCGTACACGTCCAGTCAAAGGTAAAGGCCTCTGAGGTAGGCCGACAGTGGGTGGTGTTTTAGTGGTTCTGCAGCTTGGAATAATATGTTACCTGATATACGTAATTAACCTGCCTACGTTTGTTAGCTTTAAGACCAGAATCAAAAATTAGTTGAGAACAATTTTGGAGGAATAACAATGTAATTTTATTTGTCCTGTAATATGCTGGTATCATTTATTTAAAACGTGATCTCGACGATTTCTTCCTACTTCTTGTTACTAAACCGAAGATTTTGTATAACATCATGTACACAATTGTGCAACCATGGATGCAATTTTTGAATTTGTATTTGTAGCACTAAATTATCTAGCTGGTGTTCTTAGCCCTATCGTTCTTAGTCCTTATTTGCTAGACACCAAAAAGTGGATCAATTTTAAACAAGCGATAGTTTGTATAATAATACTGGTAATAGTTGAAAACAGAACATCTATTGTGCGAACTGTTGTCAGAAATAAAGAACCTTAACCAAAAAAAAATCCCCAAAAAACAGCTCCAGGTCTCTCTTAAGTGGGACTATGTTGAATGGGTGATGTTAGGGTTTGGGTAAAAACCTCACCAGGTCGTATTGCTTTCTTCGTGGTTGCTATAGTAGCACTAAATAAAGGGGAGATTATGGTCGATTTTGAAGATTTGGTTTCTATTGCCAAGTAAATTGCGTCTCATAGGTCTTTAGAAGTGCATTGATTTGTTGTTTCACTATGGTTTGTATAAAAATAGGACAAAGATATATTTTTTATGGAGTTGCCATGGAAACACTTTATTTCATGTACTCAATAGAAAAATCATTTAACCGCAGCACCTAATTGGACACAGGCATTTACCCATACGATGTGATACATTGTGCAATGCTGTATATTATAGGCTACATGAGTGGTCATTATGGTGAGAGAAATAAAAGGGTAGCTGCATTATGGTCAATTTTGAGGATTTGATAGGTTACCATGGCAACCAAGTAACCAAGTAACCAATTCAAATAAATAGCATACATCAATTTGACACCTTATTTGAGTTTATATCATGCACATTAAGAAAGATACATTACGAACATATTGCACCCAGTCCAGTGTAAAAGAATTATTATATTCTTTAGAAATTTAATTGTTGTAAGCTCTTGGGTAAGCAAGAGTACACTGTGAATCAAGTAACGCTAGTGTGTGAGCTAGGTGCCGAGTGGCGCCACTGTCATGTGGCCTAGGTATAGTGTATGGAGTTGTCGTAGATGATGGCACCCCCACACTGGGACAATTGTAACTGAGTTAGTTCACCCCTACACAGGTACACACAGGTACGAAAGGGAGATTAGTGCAATAAGGATGACTGTTAGGGAACATTATGACCTCGGTGTATGAAATGCCCAGCTTAAGAGAACACCATGGGATCAAGTGTCTTATCATCTGTGATAGCTTTTATGTAGAATTAGAAGTAGAATTATTTTAATGTAAGTAAGAATGAGAAGTATGAAAAATAGAAAAATACCATTATTTTCGCCTCGGGTAATCCGCCCTTCTGTATCTCCATACGAGTCCGGTTTTGTATTTATTATACTTTCATGGAATTGAGAAGGTAAAATGATATCAGACAAGAAAATCTGATCAATTTCTGATATCAGACAAGAATATTTTGGCAATTTTTCACTCGATCTGAAGGATTCATTTGGAACTATTTGCACGGCGGACTATGTTTGATGAAGGTGCAGAGGCGATTTGACCGACTTCGCCGCGACTTCAGACTCGCTGGTATTCTTACGCACGTCCCCGCCAGTGATAAGGCTATGTTTTTTCAAATTCTTCAAAAATTTGTAATTTTTGTAGCTTATCACCATTCCACAGTGCTAGTGAATCATGTTTCATATTTTTGTAAATTATTAGTCTATAAATTTATTCGACCAGACGCATTCATCTGGAACTATGTTTTGCGGGGGACTACAATTGACCGGGGTGAAGGGGCTGAATGACCTACTTTCCGTTTGAACAAGACGGCGGGTCTTGTGCGAACTCCCCATAGAGGCTCCTGCGGATTTCCTCAAGTTAGGGAGAAAATACTGAACCTACGAGGAAATCCTACGTGTTGGAAGGAGTTAGGATACCTGTGATGTACGAGGACGTGTGAAATTTACGTGTCATCCACTAAATTTGGAGATAGAAGTTTGGATATTTTACTCGCCAACCCACCGCCATGCTGGCTGGTGGTTACCCCAAGAACCCTCCTCTTCCATCCGCCAGAATAACTTCAAAACTACATGGGGAAGGGATCCAATATGTGGAGGAGTACTTGGACAAAAATGTGGATCAAAGCCAGTGCTTGACATTCAGGATTTATTAACTTATAGCCGCCCAGCAACAGGGCCCTGCAACAGTGATCTCAGCCCTGCAACAGCTGACAGTGCACCCGACCTGAAGTAGAATTGTTTTCATTGGTCCGATTAATAGGTCAGCGTAGGTCAACATCAGGTCAGTGTAGGTCAGAGGTCAAACTCGCACTACTTTTCCGTATCAGTAGAGTCTACTGATACGGATTTCATATCATCATAGTCCACTTGTTCACTGGATGCCTATTTGTCAATTCCGGAAAAGTATAATAAAGCGCCAAGCCCATGGCTGGCGCTATATAAGCAGTATGGGACTTAAGACAGACAAGCAGACCAATATAGACTTTGATCAGGACACATGGGAGCAATAGTCTAACAAACGGATCATAACGGGTAGTGCTGAGACAGTAGTAACCACTACACCAGGTGATAGCAAGGATCGAGACAGCTTAGGCCTAGGCTTACAGACGGAGTCCTGGAAGTGACGGAGACTCTACTGATGGTCTACTGACTGTCTAAATGGATATGATAAAATTACCTCTTGCCAAGCCTGAGTTCTTTGTATAGGAATGAGCCCCTTTACTTAGAATCTCTACCACTGAAGAACAGACGAACATTCAAAATAAGACCTAATTGGATTAAGAATGAAAGCTAGCTAACGCAACGAACAATAATGAAGAACTCCCCTAATTTATATAGTAATCGTCTTTATTTGTACATCTTCAAGTAGCAATAAAGTAAATGACATGCGATAAATATCATGCAGTCTAACGAACTATTGAGCATATCCCCATAAGATGCAAACAAAACCAAGAACTATATCAACGAAACATCACCAGAATTAACTAAAGATAAATAACACCAGTCAAGCTCAATATACCTGTCACCATATCAATCTTAAGAGACTATACCCCATTTTGCTACAACTGTAATCCCAACAGGATTTTACCAAGACTTACATTCCTTTCAAGAATGGATGTTGAGTAATTTTTTGTTCCACTTTTATATAATACAAAACCGCATGTAACAATGTGAAATGTCGCATACTTATCAAAAAGCACATTGCTGGTATATAAGTCTTTAGAAGCAAACAGCAACTGCTTGTGCAATAGGCCCTTGGTGACAGTTAGTTTCTTTATCCATTGGGCCCGGTACATTTTAACAAAACATTATTTTCCATATTCTAAGTGATAACTTATAAAGGCTAAAATCATAGACACATAATAAATTATGTATTCTTGATTTATCACCTGCGCTGCCAAGGAGCAGTGCGCGTTTGGTACAGGTATCCTTGTTTTCAGTAATTTTCACATATTTTGAATAATGCTTGGGTGATAAAATGAAGAAGTGCCTTTTGGGTCATCCTAGGGTAGCTGTACGATCCATGGGGATCATACGTACCTGCCCAGCCAAGCTGTGACATAACAGAAACGTTCTGCAACCATAATTTTTTAGTCAGTCTGTTCCTTACTAAGATGGCACATAACAATTACGTTACTTATGGTGATGTTGAAACCTCACCAAATCAGAACGTTAACACAACATTATTTTTTGGTGAGGTTAGGACGAAACCAAAACAGAATGTTATAAGAATGTCCTGTTTATGATGAAGAACGTAACCAGAACGTTATAATAACATCGCAGTACCACGTCAAAACAGTACGTTGCAGCAACGTTATTGGGAGCCATCAAAATAACGTAACAAGAACCAGTACAGAATCAAAAAGAACGTTGCTGCAACGTTATAATAACGTCACATGCTTGCCTGGGTGGGGCTTTGCCCTGGGTTTTTGACGGTCCCCCATGGGTCGTACAGACATCCCCAGACCATTAGATAGGTATACATGCATATTTGGTTCAAAAATAGGAAAATGATACATTGATACATATATGGTTACAAATTCTTTATTGAATGTTCTAAGAATAAATCATGATAACTCTTTTAGTCAAGACTACATAATACTTGGATTTTCACGATGCATCGTGTTTTTTAAAGATAACACTCAACATTTGTGAATATCAAATATCTATGTCGATCATGTACACTAGAGTGATTCATTTAGCTTGTAATGTTGAAATAAAGAATCATGAGGTATGAGGCCAGTGAAATAATATTTATTATATTCAATTGTGAAACTGTCTGAGTCTGTAATGGTAGTGCCAGGCTCAATTTAAAGCTAAATATGGGTGTTTGGGGTGATTTTTTTAAAAGAAACGTGACAGAATTCTGAAATCCACAGGGTAGTTGGATGTATAAGGAACATAAGGAAACTTTAAAAATCAAGTCACCATATCAATTTCAGAGATATGAGTATCTGAAAAACTGACTGTTTACTATTGGAGTCTATGGGAAAATATAGTTTTTTCAACATTCAAAAATAAATAACCATGATTTTTACTTTGAATGCTGATAATGTATGGGTAGGACCTAGATGAGTATTTTAGGCCAAAGAAAATCTAATTTCATTCCTAATGATAAAAAAAAAAGTGATGAAAAACTGCTTAATCAACCACATTTTACTACTAATACTTGTATTTTTCATTTACCATGTCATATCTATAATTCCTAAGTGCTTCATGAAATATTTCTGAAATTTCAACGAAATCCTGCAAAAGAAATAAAATCACACCAGTTGGCGCTGCTGTGGTCACCCGTATTTACCTTTAACGTGAATTTTCAGGATTTTATTTAAAAATTGTTCAGAATTATCTGTTTATAAAGGTGATCAGACATGATGTTGCCTGTAGAAATATTGTAATATATTGGGTATGATTTTATGTTTTGTGTTACATAAAAATCTTAATAAACTGAAAAAGATGTCCCTAAAAACTAGGCTAGAAATGCCCCTACAAAATGATTACTGGGTCTTCTTTTGAGCATTGGATACCTGTTTGTATACATTTTTCTGATAAAGGAAATTGTTATTTTATCACATCTTAAGTGAATTTGATATGTTATGGCACTTATTTGTCAATTATATCAGTAAAAAGAATCAATGAAATGTTCGAAACTATTCTATTTTTCTCACACCATTTATATATCAATTTAAGCTGTTCCTATACATACCGCTATTTTCTGTGTCGCGCCTGTACTTACTATTACATGTAGTATTCTCCGGGTAGATGTTGCACTAGTTATTATTCAACACAGTACAAATCATTTATGTATGTAATGGCCAGTAGCAGCCCTAAAGGGCTCCCCTGATACACACTGCAATTAACAGGCAAGGGACCAGAACAATAATTACCAGCTCTCGTTATTTGTCTACGATCACATTAATAATTTCTAAACCAATTTATTGCATCCTCAGTAATTCCCTTGTTTAACTATATAACCGTATAATGTAGTGTTTCAATGGGAAGTAACAATGTTGTGTGTAAAATTATTGGTGCAAAACGTACGAGACGCGTACGAGCACCAAATTCCCATTCCTACGTACTACTCATGTAGTCATGTAATTATTGTCGCATACACAGTAAAGTCAAATCACACGATATTATTGTTATCATTATTATTATTATTATTGGGTAAATAAGGGAGCTTATGGATGCGATGTACAGGGAATCTATAAGCAGCACCTTGATGATGGGCATATGGAGGTTACTGAGTTGTATGTTATTTAGAATAGAGGGCCGGGCCCTCTTGTGCCCCCCCCCCCCCCCCCCCCTTGGTACCCGGCTCTCAACGTGAACGACCACTCAACAATATAACGCATGCCAAGTGGCCGACCTACCTGTCCGCACTGCGTCCTCCTCCTGAGTATCCTACAATCGTGGACCCCAGACAGGAGCGATGTTGTGTTACAGTATGTCACAGGCCCGTACCCAGGGGGGGAGGTGGGGGTGGTGCCCCCCCCCCCCCCAGAGCACAAGTCATAATTAGTGGAAATGTTTCCTTCTTCAAAACCCTTTATATTAAAGAATTAGAGGGAAAGTTCCACTAAAACACTTTAAATTAAATATTCTTTTCCCTTCCAATAACCTTTGAAATGCAACCTTAAAATATACTTTCTGGTTAATTCAACAACCAAGAGCCCCAATCAACCTTAAAGAATGTATGTGTTATGTTTACTAAAGAAAAACTGATCACATGATTCAGTAGAAAAATACTGTTATAACAAAAACATCTTATTTGGTCCTAGTTTGTATTTATGAAAAATGGAATAACCATGACGTTTGAGAAACATGCACCATTGGAGTTGCCCCTCTATTTTCATATCCAAATCTAAAATATTGCTTGATGCATATTGTTATGACTTTATGTATACATGGAACATACTCTGCTCCCATTTCTACAATAAAATTGTACATGGAACTTATGAAGTATTTTCCCGATATTACGTCCTCCAAAATATAGAAGAGTTCCACCTTTTGGAACTCACAACCCCCCCACCACCAACCCTGGGTGGCCCTGATGTCCCTCCCTATACTGTCCTCCCGGCCTGGCCTAACACACTGACCGACCAGTCCTACCCTGACTGACCACTCCATGCCTTAAGGGTGTATTCCAATACACGATACCATCTGCCTATGATATGAGGACTATATCGCACAATATTTTTTTTTATGAATTATCGCAGTAGGAGGCGCCAGACTGTCCAACCTTGTGGGTGTGTATCGCAGCAATGTCGTAGCACTATCGCACCATTTAGGGTATTACACTACTACGACATTCTCAGGCTAGCTTTGCCAATATAAAATACTATTCAGTACGACATGACCTACGACTTGACCTACAACATGACCTGCAATTCAAGGCATTTCAACCTTTCCTCCATGACATTATTAAACATGTCAAATACATATCGTAGCTTGGGTTAAAGCCTACTGCATTTCCCGCCACGACTAAGCTGCAACAAAAACCATATCGTGCGACTTTAACATCGTTGCAGATTGCCATTATATATATATATATATATATATATATATATATATATATATATATATATAATATTGTAAATCAGCTATCCGTGGTAGGGAGAATTCAAAATCACATGTATTTCATCAAAAAACACACTATTCGCACACCATTTCCTTATACAACAACCCAAGGTACTTGGAATTATTACACAATATGCTCTATTCCATATCAATTAACCACTAGAGGTCCTGATCTAAGTTGACAATGAAAGTAGTCCTACCTGCTGGAATGGCGCTTGTCCCCTGTTCTGAAATACCCGACCCACTGTTTCCCATTACCGGTATGTAATGGCTAATCTTGGTCAGAATGGACTAGAGGTATTCATTGTCATGATGACGTCTGTTGCCATGACGACACTCCTGGGGACCTTTTCATAACAAACCTCCCTAAGATGTGCATTTCATAAGTTACGATCACCTTTCATCCACATCATAGCTGCGTGAGGTTGTTGAGTGAGTTTGGGTGGATTTACGGGAGTTTTGGATGGATTTCCGGGTGGATTTATGGGAGTTTTAGATCAATTTACGCAAGTATTGGGTTTATTTACGCAAGTTTTGTTAAGAAACGGCTGTGTACGAGAGATTCAAACTCACACACAGTTTCTGTATACGTAAGCAAACATAAACTCACGTTGCTACGGACGTTTGTTATGAAACAGGCTACAGGACAATATCGCCAATAAAGACTGAAAAGCGTCATGATGGGAATTGCATCCCATGGAAATCATTTAAAGGATTGATGACGGGTCTCTGGCCGGGATTTAATTTTTTACCCTTAGCAGCTCGCTTGAAATTAGTGCATTTATTTTCTTTTGAATTGTTTTTAGAATACAAAAGCAAAGTTAATTACATAGAAAATAGGCTTTGGAAAATGTATGTGCAAGGTACCCTTAACACTATCTTCGATACGCTATGGCAGGGGCGGATCCAGGACTTTGGAAAAAAAAAAAAAAAAAAAAAAAAAAAAAAAGGGGGGGGGGGGGGGGGGGGATGATGCTACAGAAAAATTTTCGGCTCCTCCCTCCAGGTGCAGGAATTTTTCATTAAAAAAAATAAAAAAATTTGGCCAAAAATAGGGAGGGGGGGGGGGGGGGGCGCATACCTGGAACACCCCCCCCCCCTCCTAAATCCGTGCCTGTAAGGGAAATGATGACTGCCTATAAAACCTATAGTCTATTACCAATTCAAGGAGGTGGCCACAGATTATTGCCTCATATAAAAAACAGAAAAGAGAGAAATGGAGATACAGACTTTCTTTCTAGCCCTTGTCAAGCTACAAGAGGCAACAAAACAACGATAAGTATTTCACCATGTTTATTGCTTATTTTCAAGTACGTTGAGCCTGTTCGATTTCTGAATTATTTACAAACATCAGTCTTTTACTGTATCAACATTGTTTATAGCCTTGTTTTTGACAATCAACTGGTTACTTTTCACTTAGTTGCATGACAACATGCTTAGTAACCCAATATATCTCTATTCTAATAAAATACAATTTAGGGCCTATACCCAAAATCCATTTATTTTCTCTACGTCAGTAAATAAAATCTTCTAATTTTCAAAACTTACTAAACTCTTTGTGTTGGTTTGACATTCATTTAAATCTTTTAAAGCAGAAAGTTTACAAACAGTAACAATCAACATAATGTAATACTAGGATCTAAGTTTTAAAGGAGTGGTTTCGTCTTGCCATAGCTAGGCTTACATCCACTAACGTTAGCCTAATGATGCAACAACCGGCAACAGGTTTTCCACGTTTGGAATGTAATCTGGCAACGCTATTGGTCACGTCACAACTTTGGTGCCTTGCTACGGGAGTTACAATGTAAGAAATTACATCATAATATTCTTATGGACAAGAACACAGCTTATAGCAAAAGTAAATTAAAAAGAAATTAATATTCAAAGCAACATTAGTCTCTTATCTGATTTCGTTTTAAGCTGAAATTCTATGATTTTTTTGATATTGAGCATGTGACCTTCCCGCCCTCCCTAAGAGGTAACTATAGACCTTGTGCAGATGTGACCACTTTTTAGAGATCACCATATGGTGATCATGACCATGTGGGTCTGTAATCAATATAAAATTCCAAACTCTGAATGATATCTGTTGTTGATTATGTTTCTGTAAAATTGTATTAATTCAATAGGACATAAATATTTCTTCTTAGTGTTCGAAGTTGTAAACAATAATCATTAGAATTTGCTCACCTACAGATACGGCGGCTAGCCTAATTTCCTAGATGTGAGGTCATGTGCACAACGTCTATATAAGACTATGAGATTCACTGTGAGCCACTGGGCAGAAAGACAAGTACAAATATTGTAAATCTACATGAAAACATATGAAAATTATGAGAAGTCATTTAAAAGTTTATTTAAAAAATAACTTAGTTTGATAAGTGGTGTGTCGAGTCCCTTCTCTCAAATTGAGCAGTTATTTCTTCGATTGATTTGTTCTTTGTCTCTGGAAGCCGGAAGTATAAGAAGATGATGAAGATCGCCAACAGAACGACGAACGGCATGAAACTGTAGGCGCCAAGCGTTCTCTGAAATCAAATACAGAAACTGTTTACCTTCCTGATATTAAAACAACATTGCTCCCAATCTCTACCCTAGCCCCACATGTTCAATACGAGCCACCATTGTAACGACAGCCAGGATCATTTTCGCAGCGAAAACAAGTTGGGACAAATTCTGTCTTTGGTAATCGTATCTTTTCAGGAATTCTTTTGCCATTTTCCCTGTCTTCCCTGTGTGGTTGGTACACTGGTGATAGAATGCCCTCCTACAGTATCAAGGGCAAGGATTCGCCTAACAGGCGAGATTCACCCTTCCTCCTGGATGATCAAATCTATGAGGAGGAAGAGACCATACCCCTACACTTTTACTGAGGCAGGTGTTCTTTTATGCAGTGTCCCAGGGCACAACATACAACGGCCATTGGCACTAGGCCTTTTGATATCCCTGTCATTATTCAAGGTAACTTGTACATTCCTAACCAGTTTGATACTCATACTTCACTCAGTATCAGCACCTGGTGTCAACTCCATGAACCATACATTCAATAGTTGGTTCCCCTACTGCTCAAGATGAAACCCTAATGATATTCGTTACAAAAAACACGCACTAAAGGTCTGCTGGTTAAGAAAGGGCCGATTTTGTTCATGTAACTTTATGCTATAAGTAATCAAAGGGATCTGATTATAAAAATGTGAGCGCTTGAATATACCACCAGGACAAAATGTCATGAGGAAAAAATGTTTGAAGATTATCAGATATAGGTAAGACATTCACAGAAACATACTATGGCATTGCAATCAGCTTTTATTATAGGGCATAACACATTTTAAGTTTTAAGTTTTTTCAGTCCTTTCTTGGTCAGGAGTCCTTTAGTTTAGATCAATATTGGTTTTCGTAATAATTTTTTCTATCTTTTCTATTTTTTTTTTAATTTCAATAGCTTAGAGTTTAAATAGTAGATCTAACTAATATAAACAATTACCTGAATAGTTGGGAAGGTTATGCCAACTAAAAAGTTGGCGAACCAGTTGGCGAGTACACCTATACTCATGGCTGCCCCGCGGGGTCCCTGGCGGAACAACTCAGCCACAAGGAACCACGGGATGGAACCTACAAAGACACCGCAAGGTTCTGAATCAAACATACCAGTCATTGGAATTGAGAAGTCTGTAATTCAACAGAGACAACAGTTTTCTTTCCTTTTTTGTAATTGATCACAATTCAAACATAACATGCATATTCTTCCATTGCAATGAGGTTATAATTATGAATATGAATGAGTTTCTAAGGAAGAGTTTGACTTATTACATGTTCAAAAACATTCACCATTTTGTACAATCATTTACAAGACGAATGAAAAAAGAAAGTGAAATGAAATTGTTTCCCCCTTTACTTCGTAAGTATGAAGCTATCAACACATAAAGTGATCCGGACCGATTCCCCTCAAATTTAGGTGAGTCTCAGAAATGATTCGAATAATGTTTAAAAAGCGTGGAATTTTGCACGCGTGGAAATGTGGGTAATTCCGGTGCATTGCATTACGAAGATAGTGGCAGGCCTAGGAAATTCTGGGGTCCTTCAGCATTAGGGCCTGTGGAAAAATAGGAATCCGGGAAAATCTAGGCTTTTCACACAAAAATGAGGCCCTCTATACCCTGAGTGGAATCAATGCCAAACTTTTTCTTCCTGACAGTAAGAAGATTGGATCAATATTTTTTCTCCCTAGATTGCTAGAGTAAAAGACCCCACCATTGCCGATCGTGATTTCCCCAAAATATGGCTGTGAAATGCACATTTTTGAGACTTCATATCCAGTATGTTGATTCAACAGGCTTCCCACACATTTTCGAAAATCAATTTAAGACCTTCTTATGACCAATGTAAGACCAAGATTTGGAAAAATTAAGACCTATTGACCGCGTGCAAAGAAAAATTTCAGAAATATTGTAAGAATTAAATTTCAATTGAGAGTACTTATTTGAAAGTTGGATTTGGTAACTTCCATCTTTACTCCTCAAAAATTTTAATTTAAGACCTTTCTAAGATCTCTAGCTACAAAAAAACCAAATTAAAACCTTTTTAAGGCCTTAAATTTGAGAAAATCAATTTAAGACCTTTTAATACATCTTAAGACCTGCATGGGAACCCTGTTCAAACCCAAAGTTTAAGTTGACCTAACCTGGTCCTGTGGCGAACATAATGATGAAGGTAAATACGCCCACCACGCTCACGTAAGTCATGAAATTCACCTGCGCCTGAAAACACAAAGAAGGTGTATAGTTAAGACCACTGAACTGAGAACAGCTTTACAGAATCAACCAGGGATGTATGTCAGGGTTTATTTAAAGGAAACCCTAAAATAGCAAAAGAAAAGTCTGAACTGATTTTAAAATGAAATAAACCTGATGTAAGCCATTACTGAACAACCCGGTGACAAATAAATAAAGGCAGAATTGGGGAAATATAAAATTAATTTTATTGATGATAATAAAATTAATAAGGATATATGTAGTTTTTGAGATAATGATAATATGTATATAAGTGGTATATTGATGAATAATATATAATATTCTAAGGTAAATTAAGGGGATAAGGTGTGGGTGGGTGGGAAATTATAGGAAAGGTTGTGATGTGTACTCAATGGCGTCGTGAATGCGATTGAGGTGGAGGGAAGGGTTGAATTGTGGGTAATGGGTTGTTTTAGTTATAGGTTGTGATAATAGGTGGGGGGAGTAGTGTGTATGTGGGGTGGCACCAGGTGTCAGCAATGAGTCCCCCCTACCGCCACAAGGGCTGTATGAGACGACCATTACTGAACAACCCGGTGACAAATAAATAAAGGCAGAATTGGGGAAATATAAAATTAATTTTATTGATGATAATAAAATTAATAAGGATATATGTAGTTTTTGAGATAATGATAATATGTATATAAGTGCCAAGACTGCCAATATTTAAGGGGGGGTATAGGGGAGGGGGGTGTGGGAGGATAAAAGAAATAGTTAAAAGTAGAATGTTTGTTGAATGTCTAGTTTGGTTGGCTAGCCGAAGAGGCGAGGACGGCTGGCACCCGCCCAATTGGGGTGTCTATATACCTCTTGTATGCCGTCGAGCGCCACCCCCCATGACGCTGTATCTCCACCTCGGTGCATCCTCCCGCGTGGGCCTGGGATGCTGCTGCCTTTCTGATGCTGTGTAATGAGAAGCGCTCTGTCGTGACCCCTTGCGCCCGCACGGCCGCATCCCAGGTTTTCTTTATGAGCGACACTGGGAGCGGCTGCCTTGACGGGAGCATGAACAATGGGTCGGTCGCATGCCGGGTTGGGATATCCGCGACATGTAGTCCCAGAGCGGTCACTGGACACATCTCCACGTTGTGCACCACCGGCAGAGTCACCACGCGCGACTGTCCTGATCGCTGCATGTTTTTGGCCCATTTGATATGCACTGTGGCCTGTGCCACTGTTTGTACGAGGTCGTTCCGGGTGGGGTGGCGCTCCGGCACGAATGTCACTAGTGATGGGGGGGCCACCTCCGACTGGCGCAGCGCCCCGTAGAACATAGTCAACACTGCCGCCCTCACTGCCCTTCCTATCACAGTGGGCGGCAGCCCCGACACTGCGCCCTTCAGGATGTGCATGGGCAACGCCTCCTTGCGTCTTGGCACGTATGTCTTGTTCCGTGCGAACGCCTCTAGGGCCATCTGCACCCTCGGGTGGTCGATTGGCGCTGTAGGCACGCCGGCCAGCCGGAGGTAGGTGCGTACATGGGACACTTTGTTCCTCATCGTTGCTGGAGCTCCGGTGTGCAGGGCGATGTACTCGATATAGGCACACACCATCTGGTGAGTCGGCTCCAGTGGGTTCATCCCCGCCCTGCTCATGAAGGCGATATACGTGGCGACTGCCGAGCGGTGATTGCGGCGTGTTCCCACCGCCCTGGCCTGAAGTTGTCTGCCCTCTGCCCGCACCAGCAGTGATGCTATGGCCCGATCTGCAACACAATGTGACAGGTGAGCCGGTGAGGAAGAAGAGGCACGGAGCTATACACAGGAGAGCATAATGAGAAACCAGGGAGGCTGCCAGTCCATAATCGCCGGGGGTGAGGTGTGCGCGGCTAAGGGCATCGGCCACCCGATTATCCTTGCCCGGGATATGGTCATAAGAGAGGTGGACGTTAAGGACTGCCTCTATCATCCACACCGCCCTTGCACACTCCTGAAGTACGGGGTTCTTGGCCTTGCCGAACCGCAATGCCTGTACTGTTGCGAGGTTATCGCAACGTACCAAGACGTGCGTGCCCCTATCCTTATCGGTGAGGAGGGTGTGTAGGGCCACGACCACGTTGGCCGCCTCCAGTTCTGTTATGTTGGCCGCCCCGTCGTGTACTGAGGTCACCTGCTGGCCGTAGGCGTACTGGCCATCCGTGGCCCCCACGCCGCTGAGGCAGGCGTCGACCAGGATGACCTTGGAGGGCTCACTGGGACTGATGATTGCGCACCCGTTCCACTGTGTGCAGAATTCAATGAACCAATCCAGGTCTTTTCTCATTTCCGTAGTCACCTGTATAGGGCGTTGGCCCGCCCCCCTCAACGCATTTAGAAGGCGAGAGACAAAAGTGCGTGCTGGGGGGACGCACTTTGCAACGAATAACAGGTGTCCCAAGAGTGATTGTAGTTGTTTTTTGGTGATGTGTTTTTTAACGTGGCACGCCTCCACCATACCAATGACCTGTGCCACCTTTTCCAATGGAATGGAGAGAGACATATTGATGGTATCGACCATGACCCCGAGCCATTTGACGACCCTAGACGGGGGTTGAGCCTTATCCTCCGCCTCTGGGAGGCCCAGGTCGCGGAAGAGGTCACGAGCCACTTGGTAATCCCGCCAGGCTGTGGCGGCATCCGGGGAAATGATGATCAGATCGTCCAAGTACATCATTGCCTCGACCCCCCGACCGGCCAGTATATCCACAATGCAGTCCGCCACGGACTGCATGTGGTACGAAGACGCCCTGGCCCCAAAGGGCATTGACAGGTCGCAGTAATGGGCCCCCTCCCATGCAAAGCACAGGAGTGGCCAGTCAAGGGGGTCCGACATAAAGTTTTTGTACGCTCGCGAAATGTCGATGGTGGCAAGGTAGGTACCGTGACCCCTGGCCCGCAGGCGGGTGGCCAGATCATCGACGGTGGGGAGGGTATGCCCGCTCTCCACCCCGTAGACCCCATTTTTTACGATGAAGGCATTGACTGAATCTCCTAGGGGAAAGGTCATGTCAGTTATGATTCTTCTTTTTGCTGGGTCGGATTTCTCCCGAGACATCAGGGGGGAGATATGGCACCAGGGTTCGAAGAATGGAACAGCCGCCGGGCCGATAAGGCCGTGCGCGTCCAGTTCCTTGCGTATGAAGTCGTCCACATGGGCCGGGTACATGGTGGCGCTCGGGTGGTTAGGTACCCCCTTTGTGTCCGAGATGGGTCCCGCATATCCCAGCGGGAAGCCGTACTTTATGAAGTCCAGTATCTGTGGGCGGCCCCCCAGTTCACTCAGGCATTCCTCCCATGCCTGGACGTTGAGGGTAGAGGGGAGGGGGATCCTGGCCGCCATGGCGTTCGGAAGGCCCGTATTCTTCACGGCAGAATATATATACACGACGTTACCCCCAGCCACACGCGGGTCCATGTCCGGCCAGTGTTCCCTCCGATGGGCGGCCACCGCCTGTGGCCTGGTGTCCACGGGTCTGTTGAACGGGAGTGTACCCTCGCAGAATCGGCGAATATTATCAAAGTCGGGTACCGACCCGCTGTGACCTGAGGCGCGGCCGTCCCCTCCAGCTGTGGCCTTAGGGGCAGTATGGCCGCTCTCCAGCTGGGCCGCCACAGTGCAGTCGGTGTGACCCAGGGCTGGCGCCTCCGCTGGCTTGTCCAGCGAGGCGCCCCCTAACCGTTTTTTGGATACTGATGGTAAGAACTGGGGTTACTGTATTGCGGCTGCGGCTGGAACTGCCTCCACGGTCCCTCCGGGGGCGGGCGCTGGTGCTGACCTTGGTGCTGTTGGTTGCCCTGGTGCGGCGCCGGCTGCTGATTTGGCGGGGGGTGGCGTGTGGTCTGGCCCGGCGTCTGCAGCTTCCTCACGCATCCGTAGACATTGTGCCCCGGACACTGGCGGCCTACTGAATCACAAAAGGCACATAAGTGACACATTTTGACACCCCCTTCCTCATGATGTGTGTTGTGACGGCAGCCCGCCCTAGTGTTAAACTGACGGCAAATGACCTCAATGGCCGCACTCCCCTTAGGGTCGGCTCGTTGCGCCGAGGCCGGCCTTCCACCCCCAGTGAGCGCTATCCTAACCCTGAGGTTTTGAATCTCCTGCTCATCCTCCCATGCGAGTGTGCCCCGTTCAACCGAGTCCCACACCGCCTGCGACCACCGTCGCACCCCTTCCCAGGGGCGCTCCATGGCGTCATGAGTGACGTCCTGGAGGTGTCGCAAGATGTGCTCCCGATCAGATGGTCCATACGCCCGGGTATCCCTTAGAAGTGAAACAATGGCGTTAACATACTCCATTTCCGAGAGTGCACACCTCACATCAAGTTTTTGTTTAATGGTCTGGCAGGCCTCCCTGTTAATATACATATAGGGCTTAGGTATTTCTCCTTCAGAAAAGATGTCTGAGGCAACCCCCCCCTTACCGGCGACCTGTGGGCGGGCGAAGTCCTCCCTCTGCAGCATGTCATCCACGTATCCCATGCGGTTCTCTGACCTCCTCAGCATTTTTGGCGGGCCCAGGTGCTGTCGTCCACCGGCTTCCCGATGCGTATGGTCCGGTGCCGCCGTCTGGCGAGGGGGTGGTGTACTGGCCCTCACGTTTAGCTGACTGGAGAGAGAATTGGAAATCAACAGATCAATTTTTTCATGAATACCAGCGACGTCCCCTCTGACTTGGGAAAGATCACTCTCAATGCCCTGGATGCGCGTAATACACTGGCCGTACCGAGCTTCCATGGGCCCTGAGGTGACGGAACCCGTGTCGCTAATGGTTGTTTCATTTTGCGATCCCCCCGCCGAATTGTCAGTGTCATAGTCTGGACGAAATGATATCACATCCTCTTCCTCCCCAAGTACACTTTCCCGCATCTTTTCTTGTGCCTTCTTCTTGGCCGCCCTCGTGTTACGGCGGGTCGCCATGGCGTCACCGGCGGGGCACAGGTCTAGTGTATACGAAAAAGCAGTACTTATCGTGGGGTATGGAGGCCACCGTGCGGTCCCTTATGCCGTCGTGCACTTTCACCGTAGGGAGTCGAGTGTTCGACCCGTGGAGTTGTATGCCGGAACGACTGGGGTCCGAGTGTATGATGGCGTAGAAATGATAGGAAAGGTTGTGATGTGTACTCAATGGCGTCGTGAATGCGATTGAGGTGGAGGGAAGGGTTGAATTGTGGGTAATGGGTTGTTTTAGTTATAGGTTGTGATAATAGGTGGGGGGAGTAGTGTGTATGTGGGGTGGCACCAGGTGTCAGCAATGAGTCCCCCCTACCGCCACAAGGGCTGTATGAGACGACAATTATTTTTGAAAGTTAAAAATAGGTGTTGAAGTGAAAAATCTGAAACCAGACGAAAATCTTAAAACTGAAATGCCTGATTGAGACAAACTCAAAAACTATTTTAAAACGATCGAAGCTGTAAGTAGTGCGTAATATAATACAGATGTGAACATTTATACTGCACTTCAAGAACCTTTGGTGACAGGCAGGCAGGGGTGTGGAGGGGACGAGGTGACTTACATGACTTCTCTCTTTGATGGGAGGCCGGGAGAGGTGTGGAGCGGACAGGGGGTGACTGACAGGACGAGGGGCCAGCAGAGATGTGGAGGGGACAGGGGGTGACTGACAGGACTTCTCTCTTTGATGGGAGGCCGGGAGAGGTGTGGAGCGGACAGGGGGCGACTGACAGGACTTCTTTCTTTGATGGGAGGCCGGGAGAGGTGTGGAGCGGACAGGGGGTGACTGACAGGACTTCTCTCTTTGATGGGAGGCCGGGAGAGGTGTGGAGCGGACAGGGGGCGACTGACAGGACTTCTTTCTTTGATGGGAGGCCGGGAGAGGTGTGGAGCGGACAGGGGGTGACTGACAGGACTTCTCTCTTTGATGGGAGGCCGGGAGAGGTGTGGAGCGGACATGGGGCGACTGACAGGACTTCTCCTTTTGATGGGAGGCCGGGAGGGGTGCGGAGTGGACAGGGGGCGACTGACAGGACTTCTCCTTTTGATGGGAGGCCGGGAGAGGTGTGGAGCGGACAGGGGGTGACTGAAAGGACTTCTCTCTTTGATGGGAGGCCGGGAGAGGTGTGGAGCGGACATGGGGCGACTGACAGGACTTCTCCTTTTGATGGGAGGCCGGGAGGGGTGCGGAGTGGACAGGGGGCGACTGACAGGACTTCTCCTTTTGATGGGAGGCCGGGAGAGGTGCGGAGCGGACAGGGGGCGACTGACAGGACTTCTTTCTTTGATGGGAGGCCGGGAGAGGTGTGGAGCGGACAGGGGGTGACTGAAAGGACTTCTCCTTTTGATGAGGGGCAGACTTAATAATATAAGTAGGCTGTGGCCAGGTAAGGTCTTTTTAGGCCTTATATCTAGTACCCACCTTAGTGACAAAGGCTATGGTGATGAGTATAGCGGAGAGGAACATCCCTGAGAGCCCGCCGAGATGGAGCACGCGGCGCCCAGCCCGGTCCATGAGGAGGGCGGAGAGGCAGGAGGTGACGAACAGCACGGCCCCAAGACCTAAGGTGACGTACTGCGCAGTAAACACTGAGAGGCCAGCGTCCATGAAGATAGTGGTAGAGTAGAAGATCGCCTGGGAGAAAGGGGAAGTAGGGGGGTTGATATGGAGGCATGTATGTCATGGAAATTCGTTTTCGCTTAAAAAAAAAGAAACATATATCAACCTCATTTTCTAGGAAAAGAAATGAGGTATTACATGTTTACTAAAGCAAAATAATATAGATTCATCTTTACAAAAGTTGGACAAAATAATGGCATTTCCCATAGATGTATAGATAGAATATTGCCACGATTTTACAACTAAATGTTGATTAATGAAATAGCGATGTGTCATTTAGAAAATTTAGAAAAGCATCACACTGTTTATGACTAAGAAACTCAAGGTGTTGCTTAATTAATAATTACAAATTGTTTTTATGCAGCATATACGAGTTCAGGTCTGAGTCTTTTCAGAATTTTAATTGAATAATAGCATTATAGAGTCAAGCGCGACTTCATAGCCAATAAGGAGCATCCCATGTCCAATACGGTGGTGCCCACTGGGCCTCTCCCGAATGCAGTATAGCTTTCAGCTTTAGATCAGCCGGGACAAGGTACAGGGCAGAAAACACAGAGATGTAAGTCAGGGTTATTGAAAAAATCTAAAACACCAAAAATATTTGAAATAATCTTAACATACGATACAACGTGATGTAATAGATTGATTTTGAAAATCCTTATTTGAGGTGATGATGTGAAAAAATCTGAAATCAGACAAAATTCTGAAAACTTACATCCCTGAAAACAAAGAATAGTGGTACTTACTGCATTGACACCTGAGAGTTGTTGTGACAGGTGCATGACGACACTGAGTACGAGTGGCGCCCTCAGTGAAGGGTCCCGGAACAAGTCACACACTCCAAACTGGGGGAACAAAAAATCACATCAAATTAATGGGATGATAGGCAGTCAAGGCTTATCAAAGTATCAAGGAAGGTCCAGAGGAGGCTCCCCCTTCTGGTCAGTATGAACTCAACCACTACTCAACAGGGGTCTCTGGTATTAAGCACTACAGGACCCCTCCACCACTGACCAGTCAGTGGGCATTGGACCTCTGGACTGTACGGACTCACATTCAGAATATATAAACAACTACACATTATTATTGCCAGGGAACTGGCCGCCCAACCACTTGCTTGTTGTCTTATTGCTTATCATGATCAATTATGCATTTGTCATTTGGATCAGGACCACACATTGATATAATTAATTAAAGCAATGTGTATATTAATAAGAAGTTCCCCACTTTCCAGACCCCCTGACCTAAGACACTGCCCCCTCCCCCTCCCCTCTCCCTTGTGATTGATCCCCTCAGATTTCATGAGTTTGTACAATGCATAAATCTCCAACGGTAAAGCTTTGGTGACCCTGCTCTTTGTCTTTTCAACCCTACCGGCCACCACAGCAATGACCAAATCAAGATGCTAAAAAAAATCAACACAACCTTGGAATATCAGGAGATGGTTCCAGGAAAGATGTAAGTCACTAAATATGGGATCAAGTAATTAAAAAAAAAAAATCTTGGTCTGAATACTCTAAGACATTCAGGGGGGTTAAGTCACCCCTGGGAAAATTTTGCAATTTTCATCCATAAAATTGTATTAATCAAACTAAAGTTCGACTTCTATTTTAAAATTCTTCAAAATATAATTTCTCAGTATTAATTGAGATGCCTGGAAGAGTCTAAAAAATAGGAATTTTCTAAAACAAAACCCTTCAAAAACGTGTTCTTGCTGTGATATCACCATAACAGTTAGATGTTGTTACAGTGTTAAACCCCAATAACCAACCTTTCTCTGGTCCTCGGTCGCTGCCTTCTCCTCCTCGATGAGCCTCATCTCCTCGGCCGCCACCGGCCCCGGCTGGAACCACTGCAGGGCTGGGGGAGAAGGCACATAGGTTAAACATAGATGACCCCCAGGTATTACAACTTAAAGATGCTCTTATAAACCAGCCGATGTAAATATATGTACAATACACTGAAAAATGTGTGAACATTTGGTGACCATTTTCACAAGTATTGATTTTCTCAACTGGTTGACCAATCGGTGCGACATATGTATTAGTGTGAACGTCTTAATGTTTACATGTAGAACTATTTGTGCATCGTGCCAAGAGATACATTTACATAGATTTAACTCCCTGTTATAATGAATACTATAGTATCACGTAGTTCCTCTATATTTGAATTCTCCAGAGCTGAATATAAGCCATATTTTATTTACCCTATCTCCAGTTGTTCACAAAGCATTCAAAATACGCCTATAAGCACAACTTAACCCTGTGGCCACTACACCATCGTGATTGTCATGCAGCTGTCAACTGCTAATAGAACTTATAATATTTAGAAGAAGGTCCACAACAACTTACTTAGATTTTTTTGTTGGTTACCAGGAGCTGTTGGCAGCTCATTATTAAAATTGGATCAAGATCTGATCCATTTCGTACGGAAGTATCGAGAGTTTGAATATCTAGCCTTGTTTAAAATGAAAAGATACTTAATTGTAAACCAACATTGCTGACATCACGAGATTTTTCAGACGCATACTGGCTATGATAAAGGGATATAACTATAAAATACCATTTTGCTTTACCCTTTAACGACAATAACTCTGAATCCAAAATGCGCTTTCCTTACCACCAGGAACAATAAAACTAGAATATAGTCTCGTATTGCTACACTGTGAGATTCATTCCTGTTACTTTATACGAGACACTCCCACTACAGATTTATCAAGACATTCTTTTTCTGTATGCTGTAAATTCAAGGATTATTTCTGGACCATTAGATATCCGGTAGCCAACTTCTACCACCTAAACTACTGACTGTATCTGTATGACCATATAAATGTACGTACTAATATAAGAAGACCCGCAGGGGTCGTCAGAGAGTGCCTGTACGATCCATAGGGGATCGTCACGTACCAAGGGCAAAGCCCGAGGTATGTACAATCCCCATGGGTCGTACAGGCACCTGAGGACGACCCCTAAGGGCCTTCTATATTTTATCACCTAAACAATATTCAAAATGTCTTTAAAATACTGACCATCAGGAGCGGTACGTACAGCCTGTCAATACACACTGACCCTTATACGCACCGCTGGAGGCCGTGCGGGTGATAAAAAGACATGCCTAATACATAAGAGGATGGATACTTTAAGAGTCATACGCAACATGTGGTTGAAATACTATGAAAAGATATGAAATACAATTGTAGTTTTACATCTTTTAAAAGCTGTATCAGGGTTCCCACACAATTGTCGAAATCAATTTAAGACCAACATTTGGAAAAATCAAGACCTATTGACTGCATGCGAAGAAACATTTCGGAATCAATGTATATTGAATGAATTAAATTTCAAGTAAGTGTACTCATTTGAAAGTGTGATTTAGAATTTTCATGATTACTCCATTTCAACCTCTCAAAAATCCATTTAAGACATTTTTAAGACATCTAGCTACAAAACTGTCAAATTTAAGACCCTTTTAAGGCCTTAAATTTGAAAAAAAAATCAATTTAAGACCTTTTAAGACTTGCTTAAGAACCCTGCTGTATGTATTTACGGCTACCACTGTCTTGGCACACAGGGGCGTGCAGCAGCTACACACATCCTAGACATCTGATCAGGGAACGACACACAATACATCAACGTCTGAAGTCACTCGACAGATATCACCGATATATTATAGAGACCTTGTGCAGACAGTGTCACGTGATCAGCTTCTGGTGATCACCACGTGGTGATCATGACCACATCACATTTATCAATTCAAAATGTTAAAGATGGTCAGCTCATTTTGGAATTTGTGACGTCATGTGCACAAGGCCTATATAAGTGAGGGTAAGTGCGGGTCTTGTACAAGCCGACGGCGTGGAGGCGGTGTGTGGACCCCTTCTGACCAGGAACCATGACTTGGGGTTACCTCCTTCTGTTCTTAGGAGCAGTGAGTGTCTGTGGCGGTAGTACCAGTCCCCCGGACCAGTGTACATGCACTAATACGTTCCACTTCGATCAGCCTTTTGGAAACTGCGAAGCTGTTCTAACTGTAAGTTTTGAATTACATTACCCAATTAGACAGGCTGGTATATAGGGAGGGGTAGGCGGGGGTGGCGGGGTGACCACCGCCCTATACAGAGGAATTAAAAGTTGTGTATATTTGGCCCCACTCAGCCTGTTATCATTTGTAAAATAAATCCATCTAAGATATTTTTGTAATCAAGGAATCTCTATTTTTCTAAAGAGGGAATTCCCAAAGCTGTGACATAGCTAGGGGAGTAATGGGAAGCCTAGAATACAGGGGAATACCAAAATGAATTTCCTTTCTTCATTAATTCACTAATACCTTGTACTTGTTATTCTCTTTATTTTGAGATATTTCTAGAATACCAAAACGTAGTTGAATATACAAAGATATGCAACCTGTAAATATGCAAAGAAGCCTTTAAATATACTTTTGTGGGGATATATATATATATATATATATATATATATATATATATATATATATGTCTGACAATAAATGTTTCATTTCTAGTGATATAAACTAATGAAGGATTAACAGAGAGAGTGGATGGTGCTGCTCCCTAGTGGTGCAACTTTGTACAGGTGCTAACGCACGCACGCACGCACGCATGCACGCACGCACGCACGCACGCACACACACACGCACGCATGCACACACGCACACACATGTATATATGCTGTTGATCATAGAAATCCCAACAAGAAAGACAATTGGATATGATTCTCAAGGTTATATTCCACATGCCGATTTTGTTGCCGATGTTATAAATCAGCAGTGGGAATAAAGTGAACTATAAGGAGGTTAATTATCCATTTAAAGTTAGTGCGTGTAAGTGGTATTTAATTCGATAGATAATAGCTAGCTCCATTTGCAGTCTCCTCCTCGTCGACTGCAGTCGTCCAATACATAATTATAGTTCCCTCATCATGTAAGACGTGAACACTCGTTGTGAAAGGATTTGTTGTTTATTATCCAATGTATATATAGTCATTCCGTGACAAGAACTCGATTGACCATGATCAGTCCCGAGGTAAGAGTCCCCTCAAACACATTCAGTCAACGCTCCGCGCTCTAACACAATTTCTATATGCCTCTCTCCAGAACCTAGACTGCAGGTTAAAGGTCCAACCTTCACAGGATGTTTACTCACACAGTGCTTGCAGCTACTCTGGCTAGCTAAGAGCGGGACACATTATTATATGGTGGTACGTCACACCGTGACTCCTCCCTCATTTCACTACTGTCAAAGTGAAACATCGGCTTATGCTGCCCAAACATGGACTGGCCACCCGCGTCAGTACAAAAGGTTAAATAGTTTATTATGATGTAAGGTTTAATGCCATATTCCCAGACAGAATGAAACAAAATACAAAATTGGCATCATCAAAATCCGTATGTGAAATACAGGCTTTAGGCTCTAGATGGTTTCATGTTCTTCAACATGCTATGGTGAACGCAATTGGGGGTTCGTTATGAAATGGTATCTAGTACTTAAAAAACATCATCCACTCTCCCTTCCCCTTTCATTTCTAGTGATGCGTTGAAGTACGCATCAAATGTATACATGAACATACACAATCTAACAAAATTGGAAGGCCCCCAAAAGCGCCCTTCCTTTTCATTTAGAATTCTGTTCACGTAATTTCTTGATTGTGATGCAAAAGATTTTGTGGAAAATTCATAACTACCGAACAGTTCTAGTCTCCAAATCTGTTGAAACTTAGGGTGAATTGCACATTAGTTTTGGCCTCCACTTTAATTTGCATTGAGTGAAACGTACACGTTTACAGTATCTGACATGCCCCTAAACATAGCTTGACACAGTGCAGGGTGCCCACTCATATTTTTTTTTCTTCTTTTTTTGAGTTTTCCCTGTCCTTTAGTAAATTTTCCCTGTCATCGTTTCAATGGAATTCCTTTATCATTAAGTATCTACATTTCAAAATGTCAATACAAATTACGTAATTCCGGACGAAAATCAACCCCTACCCCACCACTGGTATGACCCTCAGAAGGGGCCCCGGTAGGGGTAGGGGAGGTCATTTCGTTGGTTGCTGGTGTTATCCCAGTTATCTCCTAGTGACCTGCGTGAGTTGAGATACGAGCATTTATCTCATCTGACACCCTGCCTCTGGCTCCCTGGAGGAAAACAAATTCAAGCTAGTTGGTATATACTTGAAATACTTTGAATATCCGTATAAATTCAACCTCAGTGTTCTTAGCATATGTTGAATTTTCTAGGACTTTGCTGAATGCTTGGATTGCAAACAAATTCAACCTATATCAATGATATATAAATCCAAGCTTTCTTGAACTAGGTTTAAATTTAGATTCCTGTGTTTTCACAAAGTCTAAAGTGCCGTACCCACTAGGCAACTTACCGTCGGCCGACGCTGACGGCTGTCGGTCGTCAGCATCGGTGTCGGCGTAAAATTATTAAACATGTTTAATATGGATCAGTGCTACCGTTGGCATCGGACGTTGCCGCCGATGTTGACATCGATGGTAGCGCCGATTGTGCGTTGGTATGGCTTGTTCATCAGAGTCGTCCGACAGTCACACCGATGGCCAAGCCGACGCCGACGCCGATTCTGCCAAAAGTGGCCTAGTGGGTATGGGGCTTAAGGTGCTTGGAATACCTCAGACTTTTTACTCTAGATGAAGTGACTGTCCTTAGATCAGCTTTGATGCAGGCTATATTGGTTAGAATTATCCCAGCTTATTTCCGTAATTCCAGGCATCAAAGTGTTCTCATTTGTAGTCACATGACCCTGAGATTTGAATTATTTTGGAGGGAAAAGCGCAGCCATCTTAGAAATAGTGAATCAGAGGAGAGACATCTGAAGAACGATATAGGAAAAAGATTTGCTGGCATATCAAGAGACACATATGTGTCTGAGGGATCGATAACTGCATAGAGAGCAGGGCATGGTGAGTACAGGTAGGTTATTCACTGATCTGAACCATTATAATGTTATGGTGTCTATACTTAGTCCTTTCACAAGCAGCCATATATGGCACAATTTACGTCACTTGTAACTTTCAAAACACTGATGAAATGTTTAGAAATTTTGTTTGTAAGAATCCATGGAATCCAATACCAGCAAGCTTCTGCCAGAAAATCACAGCTGTATTAAAATTTCAAGAACATTCAAGAAGTTCTAAGGTGTACGCTGTAGAAATTGGATATTCTTGAATATTCCTGAATATTCAAACGGCCAATACCAGCAACTTATTCCAAGGAAATCCAAGGTTTTGTAAGAGATTGAAATGGGTTGAATATTCTTGAATATACTAGCCCTAAAAAGTGTGGAATTTCAAAACATTTCCACCGTCATTTTCCTTCCGGTTTGACTACTCTGTCCGATGGTAGCTAGCATTGAACAGGTGGGGTTGGGTGAAGATTGGAAGCAATGCCGTTTTGATATAAGGATGGCAATACATGCAATCTCCTGAATCTTAAGAATAAGACAAGGGGAAACAGAATTTCTTTTGTTTTCTCTGTATTTTGGTAAAATTTCCAAATTCCCAGTGTTTACTGTGACTGGGAATTTTGTTGTTGCCATTTTCTTTATTCAAATTGCTGTGCAGCAGGGACCCTGACAATGGTTGATTCTGTGGTTTTCAGAAGCTGCGTCAACTGCTGGAAGTGACTCAGACTGTCCAGTCTTCTGTGGATGAGGTAAAAAGGGAGTTGACCGAGGTGAAGCAGGATCAGGGAGACCTGAAGACACACATACTGAAACGACTCGACGCGCAGGACCGCAAGTTGGAGTTGAGTTTGACAAGTAGCCAACAAGGGGTGCAGCAGGACGGCATTGCCCCAACTTACCAACCTACAGCTGCTACCAATGTGACAGTAAGAAAACGGTGGTCAGTCGTATGACCAACCAGCTAATCCCCCCATGTTTAGTTTAAGCGCTGTACCCACTAGGCGACAGCACGTCAGCCGATGCCTACGTCCGTCGGCGTCAGCATAAAATTATCAAACATGCTTAATAACGATCGGCGTTGGCTTACTTGTTGGCGCCGACGGCCGACGCGTACGCCGATTGTGTGTGGTTATGGGTTGTTTATCAGAGGCGGCCGACGGCTGCCCCGACGAGTATGCCGACGCCGATTCAGCAAAAAATGTCCTAGTGGGTATGGGGTTTTAGGATGCTTGGTCGTCAGCCCGGTCCTAATTGGGGCTCATGAAGAGTGGGTCCTGCCAGGCCCACTTCCACAGTTTGTAATAATGGGGAAGAAACCTAATACATATCCCTCTCTTCTGATATATCTTTAGGATTCATACCTAAAAGGCTAACTTGTCCTCATTCCTAGTCACTATTTTTTGATATATATAGGCCTATTATATATATATTCTTAAATTCAACCTGCGACTATCGGACTTCACCATCAAGGGCCCCCTCAGGGGATGCTCAACAGTCAACCCACCTAGAGTTAACATGAGGGGATTAACCCTTGGTCAGACCACTACTTCCCAAGAAAACAGTGCATGGGGACTTTCAAAGTAGCCTTAGATAGGCTATTCGAAGGCAGTTCACTTTGACTATTAATCACTTATATAAACACTTAAACTTTGGACCCAATAATAATAATAACCCATTCTCCTCTTGATGTTTTAGGCATCATGACTCCTCTACTCAATTTCCTCAAATTTGTAAGGACTTGCGCAAAAAGAATGAGGTGCGGCTGCTGTGGCTTCCCTGTATTCAATTCTAAATATGAAAATCTGCGAACAAATCCCATTTTATAGGTCAGGAGGGCAAATAGCGGACTTAAAACTAGTTTTTCTGGGCCTTCCTCACTAATTTTAAAATAACTTTCCATATAATGTGGCTACAATATTGAATAATACATCATTCTAAAGCTAGGAATTTACCTGTTTTAAGGTTGCAACAGATAAGCCTGAATGGAATGTCTTTATTCTATAGAACTAAATGGAACCTAAAACTTTGTAAGAAGTTGTCGAGAATGTTGGACATTCAATATCAAGGACTATAGAAATATTTCTAATTCATTCCAATTCTTATTACAACCTTTATTTTCAAAAAGGATATGTTGTAAGGGTTATTTTGATATGTTATGACACATATTCATCAATGTGATCAGGAGATAGAAACTACAAATTTGATAACTACCCAAGTTCCCTATTTGCCCACCTGACCTATAGTAAGCAGATATATGGAGAGTTTCTTATTCTCCTGCCTCAGCCTCAGCCAGGTCTTTCTGTTCACCTCGCTATTCATTAAGTAATCATCTGAAGTGAAATACTGTTGACGTTTTCCAGGACCCCAAAAACTGTCGCGAGGTCCTTGACCAAGGGTCATCAAGGTCAGGTGTCTACACAATCTCCCCCGATGGTGTCACCAAGATTAAGGTCTACTGCGAGCAGCAACTGGCCGGCGGTGGTTGGACGGTAAGTCATCTTATATAAGGGCGCAAAAAAGGTTTTCAAACCTCGATTAAGGATCTAATTAAGACTTCAGTTTGGAAGGCTTAAGACTAATTTGCCATGTGTATAAACAACAAATATTCGCTTTAAGCTTGATGTAATTACACTCAGCAAAAAATGCCTCTTCTACCATTGGTACCTGTTAAAATATTACACACCTATGGACACACATGTGACATTTCCCCTCTTTCTATAGTTTAGGTGTCCACTGAAAGTGGGAAGGGGGGGGGGGGGACTGTCATCCTGTGTTGTCAAACATGAGCCATCACATCCAGATATTTGCAAAATGCATGAGTACTTTTAACTTCTTTTTGAAAAACCTTCGGAAGGGGATTAGATGCTTGAGATTTCCTAAAACCCATATATTGCACCTCTTCACTTTTTATCACCATCGGACGATTTACACTAGTCCTGCTTGTAAATACATCATAATTGATATAATATATGCCCAAATAAGCCTAAACGATATTATCTTACCTCAGAATGGGTTGGAAAATTTCGTTAGGAAACACCTATCTGACATCATAGCAATCTCGATTCCGGGATTTTCTGGCGAAGTTGTCTGATTTGGGACTGTTTTAACTCTTCCTGGTTGTTCTTTATATATCATCGTTTATGTAATGTAAGCTGAAATAATCCCAAAGAGTACGTTATTTTAGCTCAGAATCAGTTGAAAGATTTTATACCTAACATCCCCTTGTCTTCATAATGGACTGTTCCAGGTATATCTTTATAGTGGACACATCCGGATTATTCCATTCCAGTTGGGGTGGAATGTACAATCTGCCATGGTTGCTGTGGGTCAACAATTTGTAGTCATTTTTTCTATGATACGAATGAGCGGGTGGGACTTTATGGTGGTGCCTGAGACTATAAAGAGGTCAAAACCCACCGCCTCATAATGAAATAGGGTTGGTATAGGTCAGCATTTGTTTTTCTTTTAATATATTTCTTTAAAAAACTGCAATGATGTCTGGGGGCCCAATTTAGTCATATTTAAACGAATTTACCCTAAATTTTCCTTTAAAAACTTTAGGGTCATGAATATTGAACTTATCAATTTCCTTTTCTGTGATGCTTTAAAAAGGTGATCATCTGGAATATTTCTCTCAATATGGAGAAGTTTGAACTTTCTTCAATTTGTATATATGAGTTTGGAGATAAAGGTAATTATTTCGATTTAGCTTTCTTTAGATAGAGTTTCAACTTTTGCAATGACTGAATGGCAACTTCTACACAGGCTAGAGTGAGTACATGATGGGTTCGGTGACCTCTAAGCATAATACAAGTTACTTTTATTATAGGTCTTCCGGTAAAGACTGGATGGCAGTGTCAATCATTATGGAGTGATTTCAAGAGGGGTTTTCATGGCTTTTCAGACAAATTTTAAATTTCATTACAGGTCTCCAAGGAAAGACTGAATGGCAGCATCAACTTCTATAGAGGCTGGCGTGGGTCCAGTAACCCTTTAGGAGAGTAAGAGACAACTACTTTTACTACAGATCTTGCACGCAGACTGAATGGCTACGCTGGGATCCGCGCCTCGAACTCACGCTATCGCTGTACGTCACGAAAGGGTGCAGGTTGAGCCCAACGCCCAGTTCGTCAGATTTTGGCTAACTCGGGGTCACGTGACCACTTTTCGACCAATCCGATCCATTGACACAGTGGGCTCCACCTGCACTCTCTCAGGCCGTGTCCTCCTAGCCGAGAGAGAAGGGAGCCCAGCATAACTGAATGGCATGGTCAACTTTTATGGAGACTTGACTGAATACACAATCGGTTTTGCTGACCTCACACGGAATCAATGATTGCTATTTCCATTCAAGATCTTCAAGCAAAGACTGAATGGCACGTTAGTTTCCATAATGAATGGAGCGCTTGCTAGTGAGGTTTTAGTGACCTTTATGGATCAGGAAAATTAAAGAATACTACTTTTATTACAGGTCTTCCAGCAAAGATGTAACGTCAATTTCTATAGAGGCTGACGTGAGAACAAGAGGGGTTTTAGAGAGCTTTCAGGAAAATTAAAGAATACTACTTTTATTACAGGTCTTCCAGCAAAGATGTAACGTCAATTTCTATAGAGGCTGACGTGAGAACAAGAGGGGTTTTAGAGAGCTTTCAGGAAAATGAAATAATGCTACTTTTATTACAGGTGTTCCAGCGGAGACAGAATGGCAGTGTCAACGTCAACTTCTACAGAACCTGGAGTGAGTACAAGAGGGGCTTTGGAGACCTGTCCGGAGAGTTCTGGTTGGGGAACGACAACATCCACCTCTTGACCAAAGACTATGACCAAAGACTGAAGGTTGAGCTGACGCGCAATCACGAAACTGCGTATGCTGACTACTCCGGTTTCTTTGTTGGCAATGAAGATGAGAAATACAAGCTGAATGTTACAGGCTACAGTGGGGCAAGACCCCCAGGTGAGTGCAATAAGGTTATGCTTAAACAAACATAATGTGCTGTGTATTGCCATCATCGTGAAAAGCACAAAAAAATGGGAATGGGACAGATTCATTCCCCCCCCCAAAAAAAAAGAAGGAAAAAAAAAAAATGTTGCTTAGTAAACATCAATGAAGGATAGATAACTCAAGGGAGGGTGTAACTACTTTCCTTCTGCCATATTAGGAAAGTAAAATTACAATTATATCAGGCCTCAAAGTGGGGCTAATGAAAAAAAGAGTCTCTTTAAAAGGCCGCAATTCAAAAAATAAAGGTCAGATAAGGGAAAAATGATAATTAAAAACTCACTGTTTTGTCTTATTTCAAGATGAATTTAGACCAAAACCACATGTTTAATTATTCCTTTATATTTGGTGCTACTACCCTTAGATCTAAAGGATTTAACATTAATTTCAGTTTTGGGTTGAAATCAACAACATACTGTCCAAGACTGTAGACAGGGGGGGGGGGGGGGGTCAATATGGTTGTGTAACCACTCTCTGTTGGTTTGAAAAGCACCTAAGAATCTTAGGTAGGGCTTTAGAAAGGACGCTTTTTTTCCAAAGCAGATCGACGATAAGCCTGTGTTTCAGAACTTCTATTTTGTATGTTTTTCAAGGATGCTTTCTCCAATAATTAGGTCAGAATTTTTGGTGCGCAAGAACAGGACACTCATTATAAATTTAAATGAGCCATATCACCAATATAATGCATCATTTTTCATAGATTCACAACAATTTCCTGTGTTTAGTCTAAATTCTTCATGAATCTTGTTCCTTTTACAAATTTTTACACTTTTGGTCACTTGAAATGAAAAAAAGGTCATTTAAGGTCGCTGAGAGGAAAATAAAGGTTATAAAGGTCCTTGCAGTGAAGTTATATTCATCATAATATTAACCAATCAGATTCATTCGCACCCTTCAACTGGTTTCAGATTTTGTATGTAATCTGAACTTAATCTAGAACACACCTGAAGGTCTAAACAGCTACTGAGGACCTGCCAGGGCAACCATAAGCTTACATTACTGACTAACTCAGGTCTTTACTATCCTTTAATTGATTGAATTGTCTTTCTAAAAAACCGAAATCAGACACAAATCTAAAATCTGTCATCCATGCATGTTTCTGCTATTGCTATTTCTGTTGCAGGTGATTGCTTCAGACATCACAACCAGTCCTACTTCTCTACCAAGGACAGGGACAACGACCGCGAGACATATTCTCGTGCTCAGCAGATGAAAGGAGGCTGGTGGTATCGCGACACTGTATATTGTAACCTGAATGGTGTGCATGGGGGCACGGTTAGATATTATACACGTCTGTTTTGGTTTTTATGGAACCTCGACTACGTGCCCATGACGGCCACGAGGATGATGGTGAGAACGAACTAAGAACACTTCCAATGAGACATTTTCAAGAGCACACAGGATGTATTTTGGTTAAAACTAAATAGCATAATTCTGAATTTGATTGATTCATGATCAAGATATATCCAGCTTTGTACTTTCAGTATCAAGCACTGTATTCACCACAGAAAATGTGTGACTAAGACCGGCAATATGTATAAACTGCTTGTCCAAATAAAACGAAGGCAACTTTGAACTACAACTTTTCAATTCAAAATTAAGATTTATGTCAACCATGATTATGCGTATGATACAAGAGGATTTTCAAAAATTTCAAAATTTTGTGTGGACCGTAGCTAGTGTGTGAATAAAAAATTACCTAAAAATTTCCGTTACTCTTTCTTTTATCGGGGAAATCCAACAAATCTATCAGATCATATTTCTGATACAGAACACTTATTTGATTTTTCAATTCATATATGTCTACACTTTGTTGCACATCAACACTCCTTCGATTTGATAATATTGTACCCATATAAAATGGACAGTTATCATTTTGACCACGAATATATCTTTCTGTTTTAAAATTAAATTTATTTCCACCACGAGTTCCTGTACAATAAACTTTCCTAACACCCTGATATTTACTATGATTTTTTCTTTTCTCTCTTTTTTTTGACCACAAACAGTAGCAACGATTCATTGTCACAGACTCTTACGCCTTGTATCTCGCTGATAGTTACGATGAATAAACATCAAACTGAGCAATTGTTTTTGTCTCCTTTGTTCCAAGGATTAGGAGGTCAGCTTTACCATGCAAATCATAAATTCTAAATCATAAATCCCAATCTAAATTTAAACAGACCCTGATACAATCAATTTGTATAGACAAAATGAATAAACAATATATATTGTGCGAGGCTATGTCTCTTCCCCCGATGCTACAAGAAAAAAAAGAGAAACAAAAAAAGAAATTAGAATAATCAACATATACCTCATTGTCTGTTTATATATTCACTTATATTATTTTTCACCCCAGCTGGGTGTGCATATATGCTCGGCAGGACCAGGAATGAATGGGTCCTCTGCAGGTCCTTAGAGGTAGCAGTCCTGAGAGAGCTTTGCTCTGATTGGTCCACATATATGGAGGGATCTGGTCGGTCAGTGGCACTGACCCCCATGCACCTACAGATCAATGCAGCAAATAGCGATCAAAGGACAAACAAAGCTTTTCCAAGGTTTTGCACTGTGACAGGCAAAAGTATCATCAATTATTGGCATATATTATGAAAGATCAATGCACTGAGGACCTTTCCTTTAAGTTTCAGATATTTTAAAGTATTTTCCAACCTTTAAATTGACAAATTAGCCTTGGAACATATGAAAAGAACCTGGCCAATTATGCACATTTTATATGAAAAGTACCATATTTGAAAACTGATATTCTCTATTTCAAAGCCTGATTGATGGAACTGATGATATTTCATAATTGGTGATATTTCACAATTTCACCTCAGCCTTCCAACTGTGTTCATTTGCTGAATAATGCTCGCATATAGGTGAATGAAACATCATTAGATTCCAAATTTGATTCTCTAAACTCCCTATTGAAAGAATTGAGATAAAATGTAAATTGAAAAATCTATTTAGAATTAAGTTGATGGAAGTCAGGAAAAATACCAAATTTCGACAAATTTTGGAGGACATTCCAAATATTCCAAATTATTTGGAATGTTCAGTGAGCCAACATTTCATCCAGATTCATAATATATAGATTCCTAGCTCTAGAACGACATCAAGATGATTAAAATTGATCAAGAATCGTAAGAATTATGAGGATTTCTTTGAAAAATGTTAGGGCAACTTAATGTTTTTGATTGCAAATGCAATTTGCTGCAATGATCTATAGAGTGATTACAGGTAGGGGGAAGCACTGTAGAAGTGTATGTGTGGTGGCATTAGCCTTAACCCAGACACACTTACAGTCTGAAAAATCATATATCTACTGAGTTTGGACATTCTGACGAGAGCTTATTATTCCATAGATTAACACTTAGATAATATGGACATGAGACAAGAGCGAGGATCCTTATTAGAATACACCACTTTCCTCTTAATCTAATTACTAGTTCATAAACTCTATCAGAGCGGTATTATCCACATTATCCTTATTTCTGCTCATGATATATACCATTCTACACATGATCATTTTTCTCATTTCTGATAGCAATCATAGAGATGATTTATTATGAATACCATTCATATCATCCATACTGACGCATTTATTTGGCTGAATCATTGTATGCACCATTCGATTCTCTAGATCTGACGGCTGTAACCTTTTGATCTTTTTCTGTACACCTGCATGTGTTCATGATGCTAAATAATCAAATATAGGCAAAATAATTTGTTCATGTAATAATAAACTAGTTCCTTTATCCTAAAAGCTACCACACGGTTGTCGTTTGAGGAGAAAGGACCTTTTCGTTTTCTACATTTATCCTAAAAGTTCTTAATGTTTCCTGGAGCAAAAGTCAGTGTATACTTCCTGAATCAGTATGTCTGACATATTTAAATGAGCTACTGAACTGCTACTGATTGTACACTTATTGTAAACCCTATCTCATTTAAATATTTCGGACATACTGATTTACCACTGCTTAGCCACTGTATTTCCACTGATTTCCCACTGAACTGCTACTGCAAATTCACACTGATTCTATACTCAGTATACACTGAAGTCACACTGCGTTATGCTCCAGGAATTACCAAAGTTATAAAAATTGTTACCTTTGGCTATGGTTTTAGTCAAATCGATTCTCCCTACCACGGATAGCCATTTTCATGAGTTCTATCTGCAGGTTAACCTAAAACAGGGTGCATGCTGTAGATATAGACATATTAATAAAAACTAACCATCATTATTTTAAAAATTAGTATCCATATCCATTAACTTTCCTGAGTCAAATGAAAATTCATTCATTATAGATGGATTTATAACAATTATTTGGTTTTCCAGGGCATTTGACGACAAAACCAGTGCAAATTAGCCTGCAGGTCCTTCAAATGCTAGAAATCAGCTATCCGTGGTAGGGAGAATTTGTTTTTCATAGCTAAAGAACGTTATTATGCCTTATATCCAAATACACATTCAACATTCACAATCACAGTTCCCTGCACAGCTATCGTAGACACAACCTCTTTGACCAAGTTCTTAGGACCTGGTTTTCTTCATATCAAAAGCAAAATTGATGAAAATCAATTTGACACAATTCTCCCTACCGCGGATAGCTGATATACAGTATTTTAATGACCTGCAGGCTAATTTGGGCTGATTTTGTCGACAAAACTGCCACCAAACGTATAGAAAATAAACAAATAATGGCTATTTATCTATTTATAATGAATCAATTTTCAAACAACTCAGGAAATATCATAGTATATACTTATTTAAAAAATAATGATGGCTAGTTTTATTTAATATTAATCTGCAAATAATTTCACAACTAATGACAATTTCTATGCTAAAACCTTGAGTTTTGTCGACATATTACCTAGGATGCATCCTGTTTAAGGCTAACCTGCAGGTAAAAGTCAAGAAACTGGCTATCCGTGGTTGGGAGAATTGTGACAAACCTTGGTTGTGATCTTGTGCTTTGTATTCCGTTTATGTGCCCTCTATTTACCCAAACAAGTGGCTCCGCCACCCGCAGGGCACTGACCACGGCTGTGGGGGGCCCGGGCTATAATTAGAACCACCCGTCACCCTGCACACATCCCTGACCTCTCAGCGTCATGTGTGCGGGGTCGGCGTCTGCACCGGCCCTGGCACCATGGGTCGCCAGGGCCGGGATATGGGTCCCCTTGAAACCTACAGTTTCAAGGGTGCCCAGACTAAAGCTATAACACCATTGGCCCAAGTTGAGTCCCCATGAAAATCCCAAATCAAATATGGGTCAACATGTGACAGGCCCTAGACCAATGAGGGAGCCAGAACGAAGGAAGGCCGTTTTGTATATAGTATGTAATAATTCAAAGTTACCGGATATGATGCACTGATTCACATCCTGGTGAATATCTACATAGTATGTTCAGCCTTTTCTGGATACCTTTTCAATACATCTTTTTAATCGAATATATTCTCCAAAGTGAAAACAACTGTACTAACCTGTTATCAATACCTATGTGGAAGATCGTTGTTCTAATAAATGTGAATAAATGAATAAATAAATAAATAAATAAAATGTCTAATTGTGGTCTACCTTCTAGTGCCTTGGCCTTGCGATGCAGGTTGAGGTAGAGGTATCGCGGAGATTCCGGGCAGAACGGGAACAGGACGAGTACCAATAGGGATGGCACACCCGCAATGCCTGCAAAGTAGGGTACCAAATGAAAGCCAAAAATCTTAATATATAATCTGACTTAAATATTTGATTAGATAAAACCAGAATGTATGCCATGATTTTTTTTAAAGAAATTGCACCGGAAGTATAGGCTACTGCTGATACTGTTTTTATGTGACCCAGTTGTAGCCTCCAAATTGAAATTAAACCTATCAATATAATTTTTGGAAATTGAAAACCTATTGCGAGCGAATTTATCAAAATATAGAGGCTGGAAAATATAGGGAAAAAATGGGAACATGGGGTCAGTGGCAGCCCTGAACTTTATACCACCAAGGGTCATTTAACAAATCATGTCTGATTTATTTCATAGAAAAGAATCCATGGTGGAGTGCATTTCATAAATGTCAGTATGTTTCTAAAATGGGCTCTGTGCTCCATGAAACAGGCCCCAGAGTGTAGACCACTAACACTTAGATATTTTGTGTACCAAAGAGGTCACTATAGGTTCCTGAATCACTTTTAGGTGAATAGATGGTCTGAATAATTCTTTTCTCAAGATCAGTTTTTCTTTTTAAAAAGATTTTATTTGCAATAACCTTTAGGGTTGCCCCTGGTTTTCAGATTATTAAATTGACTAGGTTATATTATGAAAAATGTATAAAAGTTGAATTGACAAAACAGTATTCAACAATATTACATCACCAACTGGGAGCATAGACATCCTAACATATCATAGCACATATAATCAATATATTGTGGGAAATCAGCAAATACATAAACAGTCATTGTATCAATACTAGAGCAATCTTGATAGATTTCATTAGTTACATTAAACTATGCAGGCAGGGAAATAATTATTTACAAGACCTATAGTGGCTATAACATTTCTGGCGCCACCTACCAAGTAAATAGTGCCAGTTGTCAGCATTGCCGAGTATAGCATCGAGCCCGAGGACCTGCGAGATGGATATGGCGAGGACGACAACAACCTGGTTGAGGGTACCGATGAAGCCTCTCAGTCGGAGCGGGGCGATCTCCGAGAGGTACATGGGGCACAGGACGACTCCAACACCTGCAGCATCCAACAAGGGCACATGTAACAAAGAATTTCAAACACTGATTGACATTTCAAGAGATGCTACTGTGGACTGATGAAAAAGTAGGAAAAGTAAGAAACACTTTTCCTATTTTATTCCTCAAAGCAACTAGGAGGGAAATAACCTTAAGGAACAGAGACCTGACACTGCATTTGTATTTTAATAGATTAAAACTGCCACAAAAATACCCTAAAATCAATGTCAATGCAATGTAGAAAAACCAGTTGTGTAATACAAAATCACCAAAAAGTAGGAAATCATACAAAAGTAGGGAAAACAGCACCTCTATATGCAAGAGTACAAAACTGTGCATCAGTCCTCATAACCTACAACAGGTAATTCTATGTTAATTAATCATTCCTAAAATTGATATATGTATTAAACCATGTGCAAACCTCACCATTTTGTAGTCCAGCAAGGAAGCGTCCAGCAATGAGCATTTCGTACGACCGAGCAAACTTACTGCACAGCATGAATAGTCCTCCTCCGACCATGAGCATACTGGTGACAAGCAGCCCGCCCCGCCTGGGAGACACAAGAATACGGAAAGCCAAATGTAAAAAAAAATATGTGTATAAAAAGGAGTCCTCTCTGTTGCCTATGCAACCTGTTGGGCGAGCAGTGGGAGGGCGAGACTGACATCTAAAGGGCAATATGATATTACAGACATTTTACACACGGGAGTGAAACATTTGTTCGAAAACATAAATTTGGAGTATTTTACGCCTGTGTAACAAAGAGTATTTTTTTCTGATATGGGATATTGTTATATCACAGCTCATGTCATGTAGTGTAATACCCCCTTAAGGCGCACAATAAGTGAGTGAATGCGTTCAGCAGGCTGTGACATGAGTTAAGGCCCTATTCCACATACCAAAATTGTGCGCTGCCGATAACAAACATCCCCATTCTTCTTGTTGATATCCAATTTTGACGCAATATTGGCTGCTGAAGGTGCAATATGGGCTGCTGAAAATTCAATATCGGCTGCCCAAAATGCAATATCGGCAACCAAAAGAATAATCAGCAGGAAAAATTGACCAACATGTTGGTAAAATTTGCTGCGATACCTGTGATTATATATTGGCTGCAAATTGGTAGCACATAATATTATTTGGTTTGTGGAATACAGGCTATAATCTTATATGCCGGTTTGGTGCCAATTTTAAAAACTGGCAGTGTGAAATTAGATTAGATACAGACATGTTATATATATTAATAGAAAGGTTTTTCAATCCCCATTTAAATGGTATATAGGATGCATGCTATGCTTCTATGTCATATTCCCAGAGAAAATCAAACAATTGCAAAATCAGCAGCATCAAAATCGGTATGTGAAATACAAGCTTAAGGCAACGAGGTGGCAACCAAGGTAATTCATTGGACAAAAAGAAGTTGAAAAAAACTACATGATTTTCCGTTATATTCCAAAAATAACAAAAGGCAGAGCTGACCATATATTACCACACTGCTCGCAAGGACATGGTTCCTAAACCACATGAGGGAAATGACCGTCTCATTTTTACTTGGTTACATTTCTATTAACTTACCTTCCAAAGCGGTTGGCCACCAGTCCGGCCCCGAGGCTCCCCATCATCGCGCCCACTGCCCATATGGACACGGTCGCTGACCACACGAGGGATATTCCCGTCTCATTTTTAGTTTCTTATCTTTCTAAAAACTTACCTCCCAAAGCGGTTGGCCACCAGTCCGGCCCCGAGGGCCCCGATCATACCACCCACTGCCCATATGGACACGGTCGCTGACCACACGAGGGAAATGGTCGTCTCCGACATGGGCTCACCGGTTCTCTCCACATTTGTCATGTTTATAAACCCCTCTATCACCTGAAGAGATAAAAACAAAAGGATCAGATGTTGAGGGGTACATTTTAAATGCTGATGTTCCCCCGGTATGTCAATTTGATAAGGCCTATGTTAGACAAATACGCATAATAACTGTTTATCTGTAGATCTGTGAGGTTCATCAAACCATGGTTAAATCTTACTTAGTAAGGTGGTACATGTGATGTTTAGACCCTTTTGAAATTCATTATTTAGTTATTTGATTTTAACATTTAATATTTTTGTAAAATAATGCAAACATCAACAGAAATCTAGTGCCCAAAGCATACATCACAACTAATGAGAATACTAACGCAAACCCTTTCCCCCCTATACGTTGGGTGCTTTGGTATGTGTCGGGTACTTGCAACAGGGCAAATTGGCCCTGATGCGAGCTAGCCAACACGTAGTGTAATATGGCCTGAAGACCAACGATCCTATAGCAAGTAAAGATTAGTAATTCTAGACATTCTGCCATGATTTCCTGATAGTGGCGCCCCCTATGAGAGTTTGTGTGACCAGATACAAATAAAACAACTCTGTGTCTTTTTAGATCTTTTACGAAACATAAACAAACAGCGATGACATCATGACATCAGGAAAACAGACGTGTGTAACAATTTGCACTGACTCCTGTAGAGGGCATCTACATTGATGACGTCATGAAAATCCCATAGGCGATGGTCCGAGTCACATATCTTAGTGTAGCTATAATATTGTTGTTAAGACTCACCTTCTGCGGGGCGTTGACCACCCCGACACTGTACCCATAGGGGAACGAGGACCCCAGTGTGCACAGCAACACGGCCAAGCCAAGACGCGGGGTGCATCGCGACTGCTGGAGTGAGAAAACAGTATGCATGTCAGTATAGGCACATAACGAAGCAGTGCCTATAGATCAGGTTAGCAAGAAACAGCTCATTCTGTTCTTCTTATTGTAACATAGCAATAGTTAAGAGTTCTGGCCAGATATCATAATTATTATTTTATGTATTAAGTGTTGTACATTCACAGAGCATATATTGTCGTTACACTTTAAATGCTACTAGAGTTTCATTTTCGTGAATTTACAAGAACATAGGAACATATGAACTAACAGGAGGTGACAGAAAAAGTCAGGGTTTTTGAGTTGTTCCTTCGTGTCCCAGATCTATAGTCACAGTGGAAGGAAAACACCATAGTGTACCAAAAACAGTTTTGGTGTGAGTGCAAAGCAACATGCCCAATACATGAATAACCTACCGAAGGTGCTTTAAGGGATAATTTCAAATTTTTGCAACAATAGATAGTGAAATACAGAAAATACCATAAATCCAGTTTATTGCATTTATCAATTCATAATTATTATGTGGTTATATTACTCCCAAGTTGTGTTAAGCAGTACATATGGTATGTGCTAAGTAATGCTAGGCGGATTGTACCACTCCTTGTCTTAATGATTTATATGGGAATTATGTCCCACTGACATGCCCCCTGGTGAATTATAGTCTCACAGGTGAGCCAACAGTGGAGGCCTCTGGTGTTAACTCAGACATCCTACTAATGAAAATTTATATAAATATACACTCATATATATTGTAACATATACTTTGGATATTGTTCAAGTAACGTAATTTAGTAGAACCTTTGGAGTTGTCATCAGAGGACAACTCCAAAGGTTCTACCATATTACGTTACTTGAACAATAACCTCTGATGACGGGTTAACCCATCGGGATCGTACAAATCTCGGGCTTTGACCTCTGTTCATAATAATAGCCTATGGGTCATAAAGAGCTCCTTGGACACTCTCCCCCAGTTCCTCTTATATTATTATAGGGCTCTCCGAGTTTATACTGTAACTTACAGGTTTTCTGAATGTGACCTCAGTTTCGTCCTCAGAACTCAGGAGTCTCTCCGTCTCTCCGTGAGCCGACATGGTGAGCGTACATTCACTCTCTGAAAGACAGGAAAGGTTAATCACATTAACATAAGTGTAGCAGAGTGGATGAGGCCACCCTAATCTAGAGATGCAAAGTGAGAATAATCAACAAATTATGTATTGGGCAGTTTGCTTAAAGGGTTCCTATCACATAAGTTTTCAAACGCCTATATTTTATTTAATTAACTTCTTTTTAGTATTCTGAAAATATTTCAGAAGAATAAATTGAAAAAAGTTGAAAAATTATTGAATTATAAAGGAAAGAAAATAAATTTTGGGAATTCCCTAATTTCTGATATCTTATTTCTGTCTTTGCTACGTCATAATAAAGGGAATTCCCTTTCAAAATAACTTGGGAATATCAGGTAATTGAATGAATTTAGGGAAGCAAATGATGCATGTATTTATAACCTGTATGCGGACTGATATGAATATTTTATACTACAGCTACAATTCCTTTGTATACACTATTAAGAGTTAGGGATTCCCTTTTATAAAAGCTGGGGAATCCCAATTGCAGTCCTTGTGACGTCACAAATTAGGGGATTTCCCTTAAAAACTCATTAAAATTGATCAAATATCAAAGTCTCACATTAGTGGGTAGAATTGGAATATGCTTAAAATGTTTCTAGCATTATTAGTTTATGATGCATATTCCATGCACAAAGAATTTCAGTGACAAATATTTATCCCTTGATTATGTGCTAGGTTTCCTTTAATTTGGGCAGTTCACTTAATTGGGCAGTTACTTTAGTTTCCCCTCCTCAAAAACATGCCCATTTTCTTTTGGTCTCTGAAAGAGTCCCTTTTGGACACTGGGGATATCCTTCCCTTGGTATTTTCATATAGTTGAATATATCAAATAATTTTGTATATATCCTCTCACTTTACGTTTATAGATTTGGGTAGTTCAGTTAGGCAGTTCCGTGGAAGTATCTCAGGCTTATTTCTTCTCAAAAGAATCCATTTTAGACACTTGGGGTATCCTACCTTTGATATTGGGCAGTTTGAATATCAGAATTTTGTATACTCTCGCTTTGGGTGTCTAGATTTAGGCAGTTTACTTGTGCAGTTCCGACTGGTCAACATTGATTGAGTTCCGTTTCTTTATCTTCATTGTGAATCCGTATTTTTCACATTTTCCAACCCTCTGGAGACCCACATACGGAAGTTCACCAATAACAGTTCCCTAAAACACCTAACTATCTAGGAGTGGTGACTTGTGATGGGTGATGTTTTCCAGAATATAAATGGGTGACTGAGAATAGGCAGATAATTATGCTGGGGCAGATCCAGTTGGGTTCATCGGGTCCTGACCCCTCCAAACACCTTTTTGATGGACCCCTAAAGTATAAAAAGAGAGAAAATGCAGAGTGTATGTGCGTGAATTCGCACCATTTAGTACTTAACCTATATGCTGACCCGCTCTTTCGGAAATCCTGGATCTTCCTCTGTTATGTGGAACAGATATAGGTCTACTGCATAAGGTGAAAACACTACCCCATATCAAATCAGGTGTTTTATCAGACAACCTATCTGTTGACCACTTGATTGTCAAGAGTATCTACTGAACCCGATAACTCTCTTTAGGGACACACACATATGGGTTTCATCGACTGACATATATCACTTCAAATTGATATGGTGTATGTTTGTCTGGCTTTACAGGTCGAGGCATACTTAGAATTAAGTCTCAGTATGAAAAGGGTCATATATACTGTAGACCGCCACTTCTATCAATGATAGCTCATTTCCTCTACCTTGTGCACCTGGCCTTATTTGATAGCTAAATATTCATATCAACTTCATAAATAGAATATACATACTCAGGCCAGAACAACATTTTAACAAACAAAATATCGATCATATATGCGGTGAATAAAAGAAAATTGTCTATAAGTCAGCATGGTTGAAAAAATGGACTTCTCTATTAATTTATTAATTGTTATGCAGATGCCTACACAAACTACATGAAATAAGCTTTTTGTTGTTGGACGAATCGTAAATAAAAAACGCATACTTGAACCCGGAAGTTACGTTGATAACTATGGATTTATCATGGGAAGTCCTAAGACCGCTAGGGCCTTTGATGATAATTTTGGAAAAAAAAACTGATTAATGATATTGGGAAACAAGTCCAAACGTCTAGCCATACTGATCAATTCGGCGGCATGTTTTAATGTTTTAATGTCTTAATGTAATATATAGTAAAAATGTTTTATATGGTATCAAAGCTTCCAGCTTTGTTACCGATGAGGCGGCGGATCTAGGCCTAATAATATTAATGTGTAATTTATTGTGGTAGGTCTGAACTGACACTATAGTGTCAATTTCAAAAATAATTTAATCTTTGAATAATTTAAATCTTAAATCTGCACCGGAGAACTTATTGACAGTGTGACGCCTATGTTTTAACATTGAATGGGAATGATTCAGACACTGACAGTGACTTAGGCCTAGACATATTAGAACTCAGATTTAATATTTTGATGGTAGGTCTGAAAGAATGACACTATAGTGACAATTTCACAAATCATTTAATGTTTGAATCTGTCCGACACTGACACTGACAGCAACGGAGAACTTATTGACAGTGTGACGCCTATGTTTTAACATTGAATGGGAATGATTCAGACACTGACAGTGACTTAGGCCTAGACATATCAGAACTCAGATTTAATATTTCGATGGTAGGTAAGAAAAAATGACACTATAGTGACAATTTCTCAAATCTTTTAATCTTTGGATCATAAATAACTGCTTTCGGAGCCTCCATAATACATTGACAGTGTCGGAGGGGGCTTAGGCCTAGCCTCATTTGAACTGCTGGAAAAGATATATGTACCTACCTGTATAACCTGTGTCCTGAATGCTTCCGAATACTTAAATCCTCCACAATTATTGGGTTTAGTCCAATGTCATCCTGGTTTTCTGAGTTCATAGTATCGATGCAGGCGTGCGGGGAGAGAACCCGGCGAAAGGTTGACGGCGCCGTGTGACAGTGCCTCCACGTGTCCGATCGATCCAATGTTTTCCCTTCGATACGAACGCATAGTTCCCGCATGAATTGTCAATGCGTTGTATGCGTTTAAGGGAGTCCAGACGTCCAAAATATTTATATTGAAAGCATCAGATACCGCCGTAATCCAAGCGGAGAAGGCGCAGCCCCCGGTAACAACCAACCGTCCCCGCCGGCAGCTCGGGGCGGTCTGACAGTGTGACCGGGGAGGCGAAGGATTGCAAGAAAATGGCGCGATGCATTTACGCGTTTAGACGCGTTATTTCGCATTATTTTCTATTCTGGGACAGTGGGAGGCTTAGCTATGGGTCGAAATCTATCTATGGATACCAATAACTAAAGTTAGAACGACCGATTTCATGGTGAAATAGGTCTGCATAGGTCCGATTCCCGCGCCCCAGATCGGAGAAGAAAGACCAAGTAAGATGGCGGGCGCCCGATGTTCACCTAACGGTATAACGGTTTGGATTTCGCGCTTGAATGTCTAATTTGGCCCGATTTGGACGATTTTAACGATTCCTATGTCTTCTATATATCAAAATCTCCGATGTAAGCCCAAGTAAGCCCAAATATGTGGTTATTTAAGCCCAGGAGCGATCATCTCATCGATTGTTACACATAAACGCGTCACCGATTGTCGTATAGACGAAAGGGGAATTCGGCGGCATCAGATCTTAAGGTGACCTAGGCCCTGATTCGAACTTAAAGCCTTGCCGCCTCATAATAATCATTGATTAATGAAATTGGGAAATAATCTGAGCTGAGATGGCAGAAGTCGCTGCAAAAGATTTGAATTTTAGTTAATCAAAAACGGGTCCATTTAAGGTAATCTTTACAAGCCTTTTACAATACTTTTACAAGAGTATTTCAGGTGGAGGTCACTTTTACAAGATTTCAGTCTGTCAATCCGATCGGGACTTTTTCCCTCAACTTGAAAAGTCGGCATGATTATACCAATTATTATAAAAATTAACAACCCAAAATTGGTTGGATACTTAAAGCCGATTCCACACTACTTTTTCCATTTCTTATCAGCTCTGACTGAAAATCATCAGACATTGGCCGACGGGCACTAATCTCAAAGACTATGTAGAACACTAAAAGATCAAAATGGGTTTAAAATTGCCTACACATGACACTCATGATGCCATCTTTAATTTCTTCTGTGTTGTGCTACCTAGATGTAGGCTGAGTCACGCCTCAGGGCCCAAGGGCCATTAATTAACACTTATGTCTGTGTGACTGTTTCCATGATGAAGTAACCTTATTGAAATTATCATCTACAATGCAAATAGCGTAATTGACGCATAATAGCTTATGAGACTGTCTTTGGAGTCTTTAGTGTCTTAGTGATAATTGTAAGAAAATGATGAACGGTTCCACTTGGGGAACCGCGCCATCCCCCAGAACCTGTATACGAGCCTGTTAGTGTTCAAGAAACTAGCATGGTCTGTACAATGCCTATCTGCATATATATGTGTAAATCTATAGATCTAGACTATGCTGAAGGTACACTGATTATCTCTATCAATTTTGATATCATGAAAACGACTTACAGGACTGGAAAATACATACACTTGATCATGAAAATGTCTTTAAGGTGCTAGATATCATGATCAATGAGGAGGAGGATTGGATGATAATTTATTAAATTCGAGAATACTTGAGTCCATTTCTGTTAAATAAAAAAGATGATAAGTAAATCGACTTACCTACCCTTATTTTTCGACCTATGTTACCTGGACACAACTATTTCTTGTTGGTCCATGTAAAAAACAAATAATTCCATGAATAGTAAACTCTTTTCAATAAATAGTGCCACACTAGTCAAGTTCTGAACAAAGTGACAAGGTATGTTGTATATCATACACGGGAAGAATTTGAACTCATACATTAGACAGGCTCGGGCTTGTCTGAAACCACTTGCTCTAAAACGTGTCAAGGAGTGTAAGTCTTACTCCACCATTATACCTGACACAGCAAAGTATCATTATACCACCCATAGCAGTGGGCGTGTTAGGTAATACTTTTGCGCCCACCTCAAAGTTTCCCTTGCCCTTCTGGCGTGTATATAAGTGTAAGTCAGGGGGTGTTAACTATATTGTGTCACAATAGTCCCATCCGCTCATAGTTCTCTTCACACGCCCAACCTTCTCGGCGTCTTAACGTACCCACACTCCATTCAGGCACCAATATAATTGCCAGCAGTGGCGTATCCAGTTCCCCCCCCCCCCCCCCAACAGGGCGGGGGGGGGGGGGGGGGGGGGGTCCCCATGTTCGGTTGACCCCCCTCCGATTTCTCAAATTTTACGCAATTAAACTACCAATAAAGGGAATTATCCAAATTAGGGGGTCTCTGGAACCCCTCAGATTTAGCAAAGTTTCTATGCCTATAGACCTTTACGGGGAATGTGGGTTATATTTGATGGCCGCGCTTTACCAGTGTTCTACTCTCACTGTACTTAGAAGTTAGTAGGCATTAAAAGACTGTGTTTCACTCCGATCTAGTATATTTGTAAATTTAGATGAAACATATATTATGACTCACATTATCTGTTCAATATACTCTGTACGATCGGCCGTAGACTGCCAGGTACACACAAAAAACATAGTTTAGCGTGAAGCTGTGATTTAAGGTAAATTCTAACCTATAGCTATCATGCTCCCGAGGTTAACTAGTGTTACTATATAAAAACAAAAATAAAAGGACATTTGACACAAAGTGTAGTTAAAATCTAGTGTACTATTTTATTGCTGAATCGATTCTATTAATCTTTATCCTCGGCGCACCACTCGCACAACACCTCGGAGCACATGATGCTGGCAGGCTCGCCCCCCTCACAGTCGGCGTGGTAGCACCGGCCGCAGTAGTTGCAGACCAAGTACATTCTGAAATATTACGGAGGCATGTTTAAATACACATTTTTTTAAATTGTGTGCACGAACTAATCGGACCATCATCAATCACAATTTTTAGTAACCGTACGAAATTCGGCGTTCACTCCAACGTCAACATTAAGATTCTATGCCCTCGTTATTTTTTGCCTAGTAGCATCATCGAAAATCATTGTCGCTATATAATATTATTTATTATGAAAAAAAAACCCGGCGTACCTGTAGTTGCCATCCAAGAATATGGCCTGCGGTTGTGTGGCGTGTTGGTCTTCGGCAAACGTTTCCATCGCCTTCCACCTTTGGTCCGTTAAGTACTCCTCCTGCTCCTGAAAAAAATTGTGTGGTTATAGTTAAATGTGCAAAAGTCAATTTTGCACTTACTACATACCAGCGTGTCCCTCGTAATATTGGCAAATTTCAGAACAATTGTACTCGTGAAATCGCCCCACTCATCATTTTGTTTTGTTTATACATATTTCCCTTCATACGCTTACATGTTTTATTTCCCACTTAGCTTCATCGTGTAAATACAAATGTACCAACCTGGGTCGGATCCTCCGAACAGTAGACGCACGTCCACTCTGATGGGCTGTCCGGGAGCTGTTGTTGGTCGTGCGTCCTGGAAAAAATTTCAAAAATCATCACACCGTCCATCATTTCAACATAGGTGGTCGAAACTACCAAATCATCGGCATCTCAATTTTTCTCATCCAATCTCTATTTCATGTTATTGTGCCAGTCTGACAAATTTGCAATTTTTAAATTGTCCAAAAAAGAGCCTGTTGTTTCAGCATGTTACATGAATTCGAGCGACCACAACTATGTCCGACCGCGAGTCCGTCGTCGGGTTTTAGACAGTGTGCATTATTTGGCATGACGATAGTCATCCTACCAGATAGTAAGTTAATAATTTTCTTTCCATGCTTCTCTTCCATCCCTGTCCATCAACAGTGTTGAACAATTTAAACCTACTTAGGGGTGAACAGGGGCGCGCACTCGGTCCATTGGGGTTCCGTCCAGATCGTTTCCTCCTCTTCAATATTTTTCTCCTCACGCGGTGTCCATGCCTGGGATTCCTCTTCCTCCTCCGACCGCACATGGTTGCTTGAATGAGCCAAAAAAAACAACCTTTAAGTGTCTGGAATTGGTTATCTACGTGTATGGGGAGAAAACGAAAAAAAAAAGGAAAATATCTACCAAACGTAACAGCTATTATCCACACAATTATACATTTGTTAACAAACACTCTATATATGGAAGTGTAACCCCCAAGTCATTCTCCCGCAAAGCCTGAAAAAACACTACTTCTCTATATAGGCATGTTATCTTATCAAATTATAGGCAAGTTATCTGATTCACCTACCGGGTTTTCTGCGCGGTCGCCATTGTTCACAATGTGGTGCTTGTGTTTAATATCAGCAAACTTCTGCGTACGTACGGCTTTTATGGTCGTGAGGCTGGCGCGGGACTGTGTGTGTGCGTGTGGTGGGCACCTCCTTATAAAGCTGGTGCCCCCCCCCCCACCCCCCCGGGGGGGCAGGGTAATGAGGGGCCATCTAGGTCAGCCGAGCAGCCTGAGCGACCGGTGTCAGGTGTTACATAAGGTGTCGCTCGCGCAGCGCAGCCCTGGCAGCTGGAGGTGCACGTCCTGACACCTGACTCAAGAAACCACCCGTAAATGCACACAGCCCCACACCCCCAGCCTGTGAAATAACTTCAGAAAACGTACCTCAAAGTCGCACATCCTGGCACCGTAACCTTGCGAAGTAATTTCCTACCTTTTATTTTAAATTTGAAAGTAGTCACATTATAAGGTTTAGGGCGTAATATAATTATTCCTAATAAAAAAATGTTGCTTTTGTTGGCAAAAGCGTCTAAATCACATAATCCTAACAATGCATATAAAACACCGGACATTGTCCGAAATTAAGCTGCTGCACCCTATAGGCCGGGCCTATAGGCCTTCACCCGGGGATCACACTCACACTCGTGAGTCTAGATCTGCACACTCACACTCGTGATTCTGCACACTCACTGCCAGGTGCGTTATTTTTAAGTTTTGCACTTTTTTTTATTCCCATATATCGGGGGGTGCATATCCAATATTTGTGGTGCACAATCTCATTAATGATGCATACGTTTTCAGCTTAATTTCGGACACTACGTGCATGAGTTCGATATATCTATAGGTCCTCTAGATCTACAAGAAGTCGTGGCGCCGAAGGGGACATACGATCATATTTTCTTGTTCAACCACATATCCAAAATGTCCACTTATCCGCATAACAGGCAGGAAAGATGCCCATGAAGGTTGCTCGAACTTTTCCTTGTGCCACATTGTATAAGGACTTATGTATCTGGATTCGACGGTGCTGGGTCGGTACCACTTCACAGCTGCAAACACATGTTGCCTCTTCTGCCCGGTTGCATTACATTGTATGTAATGTTTCATGTAGTGGGTGGCGATGCACGGTCGCTCCCGGGGGTCAGTCTGTCCGTCTTCGTACCAATTTGCCATTAGTCTAGACAACTTTTTACCACTGCTGGAATTTGTGCTGGAATAAGTCATGGGGCCATATTTTACGACTTTAGACTTCACGTAAACTGAAGGCAGAAATGACTTCTCTAGGATCTCCTGTTCTGTGGGGTACATCTTTTTGTATGTTTTTTTGAGCAGCTCAAGATCGTCCGAGTCGATCCACACATTTTCTCCTCTAAATGTCTCGAAGCCGTCGGGGAGACTCCATAGGCTCTCGCACTGCGCGAAATCTCGCTCATTGGGTACATCGAGTGTTTCCAGGACCGTTCTTGCTTTCTTCTCTCCTTCTCCCAGCTGGCAGTGTTTGCCAAATTTCCCCTCGTGTTTGGACGGCATTTCGGCGCGCGCCTGACTGACACGACTCATCCTGTGAAACCTCTCAAACAATTGTTTCTCTATCTGGCGATTGTTAGTCGGCACATCCCCCAAGTAACCATTATACCGCTCAAAACTGAACAGCCAAGTACTGGGAGCTGGACCATACTCCCGGAGACACTCCTTTAAATGGAGATGTAGATGCATGTTTGGGGTAATGAAATCAGAACCGAACTGGAGCTCTGTGCTCTTGCAAAAGTGCAATAGTTTCCTGTGTGCCTGTTCTATCTCGTGGTGTGTAATACAAGGCTTGCACAGAAGTCGAGTGGCTTCTACGAAACGCTGCCAGCTATGAAGCATATTCTCCGGCAAAAGGCCCTGGAGGCAGTATCCAGACGAGACTGTAACCCAATTCTTCCACTCCTTTGCCGTCCACGTCCCAGCGTTCGATTTGATGTTAGTTACCACGCAGTCATCCGGTAGTCCCTCTTTAAACTGATTCAGACGAGCATCAATAGTCAACACCTGATTAGCGCTTAGTACAACGTCATCTGTTGAATTCTTCTTCTTCTTTGACAACTCTTTGTCGGTCCACCTCTTCCACATTCGCTTGGCAGTCCCTGAATCCCAATAATAAAAGCACATATGTGAAATCGGTATTGAAACCCCAATGAACTAATAGTCCAAATTAAAGGCAAATGCAAGTTCCATTTCAAACACATTATCAGTGCTAAACATTAATTAACGTTAGGTCAAGCTTCAACACTTACCCAACAGTACATTATGCATCACATCGATCGAGAGGAACCTGAAGAAATGAATGTCATATAATACAGTTACTGCTAATGGAAACATTTGTATTAATGTTTATTCAAATGTCAAATTAAAATTGTTAATATTTTGGTATAATTCTGTGTAAGATTGGCCTTTAAATTTGTTCGGCCTGGAGATTGAACTTACCTGATGGGATTGAAGTAGGGCAATTCTAGGAGGACACAGGAACGAGCTCCATACTGTTTCTCAAGTTTACTTTTCTCTCTCGGGGTGGATGCAGCTGTAATCTCACTCACTCTCTCCTTGTGTTGGTCCAGAGTACAAGGAGTCCAATTCGCCATGTTGAATCCTCCACGGTTTGAATTCTTGAATTCCTTCAGACATTTTGAACAACCCATGATAGCATTAGGTAGCAGGAAACCGCAGGTCTTCCTCCCTGCAGGCAGGTCGGCAGCAACGTTCAAAAGCGCCAACTTAACGGTCTTGCCATTTGGGCAATCGTTGGTTATAAGCCTTTTTCCCTGATGCCAGAATTCCTTGAGTTCGTTGACTAGGGGCCTCAGAAAACTGGTAAGGTCGGCAGGTTCTTTACTTAAGTTTGGAATGATACCGTATAGTATGACGTTCTCAAGTCTGTACCGCTCATTTCTGGGTAGGTTAAGTATTGTTAGGTAAATGCCCCCTACTGACATCGAAGCTTTCCGAGAGAATGGTTGAAACCAATCGATATTCATCTGAAGAGCCAAGTTGTTTTCATTATCAAGAAAGCCGTCGTTGTTCGCGTTAAATTCTTTCCATACCGAACCGTCGTAAATGTCAGCAAACACTCCTTTGGGTATCCTCCTGCCCTTCCACTCTCTACATTTCAGCTCAAAACCTGGACGTTTCATCATAACCTGCAAACTCTTCTCGAGCGACTGGTAACAGAATGTCCTGACTGGAAGGAAGGTAATTTCCCCCACAATCTTGGTCTCATAAAACAATTTCCTGTTGCAGCGTTTTAAATCATCACCGATGGTTGTACACCTAATGGGTTGCTGATTACCATTACGATCCGTGTAAAAGCCTCGACCTCGCACACGCTCAGTGGTGGACAACACAGAATGCGACAACGTATAACAGGCCGGGCAGCATACACTGATAGAGTAATTAGTCATCGTTAGGTCTGTACCCAACCATTTGTACATCATCCGCAACGTTTTGGGGAATACTGCCTCCGCTGCTTGTGAAACCCGGTCATTACCTGCTACCGTCAATAATTCACAAATGAAGCACATAACTTTAGCCATTTGCGTATCACTGGTGAAGGTGTGGATCTGCCACTGCAAAAGAAAGAACAGAACCCATGAAAATAGGCTTTGGATATTCTTATTAGGGGTACCACTAACAAGCCTTGCCAATGGGCTAGGACGACCCGTCCCGTCACCGAAAACCACTTTTAAGTGACGGATGGCCCTGTTGCGAATCTTGACTGCCTCTGGATCAAGCTTATCATTTTCTTCCGTTTCTTGGGAATCTTCCATGGTACCGTAATAGTCTTCCATATCATCACCTGACTCCTCATCGGCTTCCATGGGTACCGCCTCTTCAACAGGCTGATTGCGACCCACAGGCTGACTGTCTGCTTCTCCCGGATTCCCGACTTCAGCCTGCCGCTGATTAGCAGCTGCAGCTTCTTCCCGAATACCAGCTCCAACCTGGATACCACCTTCAGCCCGAATTCCCGCTTCAACCTGCATACCACCTTCAGCCTCAATACCCGCTTCAGCCTGGTTACCTGCCTCAGCCTCAACACCCGCTTCAGCCTTGTTACCTGCCTCAGCCTGAAAACCTGCTTCAGCCTGGTTACCTGCCTCAGCCTGAAAACCTGCTTCAGCCTGGTTACCTGCCTCAGCCTGAAAACCTGCTTCCGCCTGGTTACCTGCCTCAGCCTGAAAACCTGCTTCAGCCTGGTTAACTGCCTCAGCCTGAAAACCTGCTTCAGCCTGGTTACCTGCCTGAGCCTGAATATCTGCAGCTTCGGCCTCAAGACCCACTTCTGCCTGATTGCCAGCGCGTTGAGGTAAACCAAATGGGAGTGGTTCTGCAAGACACATGTATAAGAATAAATTAAATGTACAGTCGGGTTTCAGAGTACAGACTTTCCCACCCAATGTTGTTTCTCTGACTCAAAAGCTATGATAGAAAGATGCATGGAGGGATACATATATATAACGTCCATTGTTCAAGTCATTCATTATTTGAACAATTGTTTAATTGTCAAGAAAAGATTTAGGCTGGCGATAATTTTCCAAACACTAACTGATCATTAAGAGTATAGTAGGTATTTGAAAATAATATCTATGCGCGCAAGCTAGCTAGGAAGGTTTTGAAGGATATCGATTTCAGGTGAAAGTGACTTTATCCTAGTTATACTATTTATCTGGTACTCACCATGCTCCATAAGATGCTTCCTGTTATATGTACTTTTTGAAACTGCACGTTTACATGTGTCGCACCATCGGTTTCGGCTAGTGTCCATATTTCTTCTGGTTTCTGCCTGGTCACTGGTCAGACCCTTGAAACACCACGATCGCGAGGCCATGGCGAACTTGAGTTAGACAGCAGCACTTCAGGGCGATGAACCTTCCCCATTTGCGACCGCGACACAAGTATTTATATATGGTACAGACCGACGCCTATGGTCCCACCAGCTGAAAGCCGCGAATTGCCGCGACATGCCACAGCCCCGACCCAGGGGTAGTTGCACTCGAGCTCCTAACCTCAGACACCCGTGTGAAATTAAAGCCGAGAACAGCCTGCCACAGTATTACCAGGAGATTACTGTCGCCTCCAGCCTGGCCGTCACGGTAGCGCGTTGTCGTGATTTGTCGGGCGCGTGAAGTTTCTTCAGCTTTCGAAACGCATCGTCCGCCGTCTGGACTGGTGAGGGCATGACACCTGCCATTAATACCTAGGGTCTATCCATTAAAGGGCGGTGAAGTTTCCTCAGCTTCCGAAACGCATCGGCTGCCGTCAGGTCGACTGGTCATAGGATTTCATCTGCCTTGAAAACTGAGCTCGAAGTTTAGCTCGAAGGTCAAACCTTAAGCTTTCTGCTACTACTTAGGGCCAGCTTATTTCGTTATATAGTGCGTTTGGTGTACGGCTACGTGAATATCATGAGTGTCAAAATCCTGAGTGCCACCCTTGGTGAGAATCTTCTTAATTACTTTTGTTCTACAAGTGATACGAGTCGATGGCCGACTTTCCAAATTATTCAAAATAGGTAAAACATATGTATTCATTCTGGGGGTCGCCCTTCCTAATTAAATAATATGGCCAGTTTTCTGAATTCTAGGGTGTGGCCATATGGCAGTTATAGTTTATTCTGTCTGTTTGAATAGCCTGGCCATGGTAATTTGGAACGAAGGTGTTTGTTTAAAGTTGAGATGACAACCTTCATGTTCTCTTCTTCCTTTTTTTTTCAATATATAGCTGCCGCGTACTTGGTTCTTGTATCATGCGTGGAATTTGTTCGAGCTGCCAGTGGCGGACACTGGCCTAGGGTCGTTCACAATAAGCCTGGAGTAACCCGTACCCGGTTGGTCAACCTCACTGCTCCATTTACCGGTCACCCTCCACCAAAACACGATGCGATGACCGGCCTCACCTTTCATGACACCCTGCAAGCCTTGTTGGACCAGGACCATACCGTAACTGACACTGGATCTGAAGCCAACCCAGGAGACGGAAACATTAAAGAATTCCCAACTGTGGTACTTCTCTCTTCGTACACTCTTCTTCTTATCCTCGCCGTAGCCATAATTATTAGCATATTCTTTGTTTGCTCCGGAATTAATCGCATCTTCGCAGATGCTCGTTTTCGTGTATACTTGCTTGTCTCGGGCAATCACAGTGTATGGCTTAAAATAGGCACGTTCCCTGGACATTTTGGAGATTATATCTTTCAAACAGACGATCCTATCACACTGACTAAAGCCGAAAATATATGCCTAGGCGCACGATACACATTTAACTGTGTCATCCAAATGACCGACTGCTATACCGGCACATCGACACGACTGCCCACACATTTAAAGGTTAATAAACTGAAGGACATCATGTTGACAAGATTGATGACTAAGGACATTATACGCTACCAGTTGGTTACCATGGGTATAGGCATAGGAGAGCCTGTTCTTTTGGGGAAATACCGGCCCGGTGAGCTTGCAATTAGTACTAATACTTCAGTCGACTTAAGCCGTGTTGACCTTGATTAAGTCTTGTGTGAAAAATGTTGTATTTATGTGTGTTTACTACCAATATGCTGCCGAACGTGCGTCAATTGATACAAGTGTTATGGTTATAAATTGAATTTGTAGCTAAATAAAATTTCGGTTTTGGAAAGAGCAGTATGACGCTGACAAGAGCGCTTTTACTCTGGCTCGGGCTAGGGTCGACCCCTTAGGTAATCTGTGAGACAGGCCCCTAATTTAGGGGCCTGAGGCTAAACTAGGTCTGCAACCAAAACTAGTAGTGGAATTAAATGTGGTTAACGCCACAATCTGGCGATCGGGCTCCAACCGAAATTATGGCTATAGCTAATTAAGCTATCGTCCCTTAATAAATCTCGACACCTAAATTGACTTGTTTGTTTTTTAAATTATTAATTTTGCAATGTCACAGAAGCTCCAAGTTACCTATACATAACTCCCGGAGAACTCCCACTTTAAAGGGTTACACTATATGCATGAGGTTTTTTTATTCTCTCACAGAAAGAATATAGGTCACCGTGCCTTACAAATCCTAGAAAGTATTTCGGGTTCATCAGGAGACTACATGGTCACTTGTAAATTTTGATAGGTCCTACTGGCAGCGATGTATTTGATCATAATAAAATTTCTGAAAAATTACTTTTGCACCTTACTGCATGGAATCTAACTAAAAAGGATCCACTAGAAAAGAAGTAACAGTTCTTAATTAAAACCGGCTTCATGCAACATTATTTTTTCATGACTGCGAAATAAGTACGAAGAGATGATTCATGTCGCATCATTTTAAAAATCGTATATCGAGCTTATGTTTGTTTAAAATACACTTTTTATGATTGATTTATGTTATTATTGATAACAGGCCTAGGTGTCATTCCATTGCTCTTCTAATGGTAGAGACCTTGTACCATAACACTCATCAAAAAAGTGTTGTATTGTAATCGATTTCAAGTTCGTGGTCTATCTTCAAGAAATAGCACATTCGGGTTTTCAACAAAATGACAGGTCATTATAGTTAAATGCGTTTCGTATCGTAAATAAAAAGTATTCATAAATTTAAGATTCACTTATGAGAAGGACCTGGATAACGCGTACGGTTTTAGACTAATATAAGGCGAGTCTTAGGCAACCAATATATCTATAGAAATACTTCCCTGCTTATCGAGCATGCCACAATCAAAACAAGAACCGCAAAGTTCTTTGATAAAAGTTTATAAAACGACTATACAATTGAAGAAAGTACAAAGACCTAACATACAGCGTGACACAGACCATACAATTAAACGTAGTGTAAAGAAAACATAAAGATGATAAACATAAACATCACATAAAATAGAGCTTTAAACAGACCCTTTAGAAATAAGTTAAATTGGCTGTGCATCGGCGATACCCGACCGATACGCGGGCTTCACCGCCCAGTCTGGGGTGTTGGGAGGAGGCTGTTGGCGTTTTGGATTATCGTCGGGGACATTTTTCCGCTTCTTTTCCAATCTAACGCCCCGTTGACGGCGGCTTATAAGTTCTTTATACTCAATTTCGTCCAGGTGGGCTTTGTAGGCACTCAGCTCATCGCTCTCCCACACGAGCGGTTTGACGCGGCGGTGATATCGCTCGGTCGTCTTCCCGTCTCTGTCGACCGGAAAATAAAGTCCGCGCTCCTCGTCGCTCGTGTAGTCGGGGGTGAGGAGGCGCCTCACGGAATTCTTTCGAGCTTCGTCCCACGTTGTGACGATATTTTCCAACCCCACTATCCGTCTTCTGAGCTTCTGCAAAGTTAAAAAGACACTTTTTTATTTTAATACAGTTACGACATACTTGGTCAAGAACATCCAATAAACACAAACAAGTTTTTCAATATTTCAGTTGCCTTAATTTAAAAGCTGGTCACTGCAGTTAATTTCAAAAGCGTTGCTTTATCCTTGGTCTCTATAACATACAGGCACTTTTTATTAATTGTGTCATATCCATTCTAATTGTATGTCAAGATTATTGTCCAAGGAACCAAGTAAGGTTACAGTGCTCTATAAAAATTCATAATGTAAAAAAATTATAATTGTTTCCCAAGTTTCAGTGTTACAACCATAAGATCATTTCACAGCCGGGCCCCCTGTTTTAAGCCAAATTGCCGATTCACAGCTACAGCCCCCGGTATAGTTCCGACCGCAGTTCGTACGTATACCCCTTTTTGAACCGAGTGGGTCCCCGGGAAGTCACACCCCCTATACCATAGACCCCGGCATAGACCATAGACATTACTCTTTCTCCTCGGCTTTGCACTTGAAAAGTGTAAAATTTCGGCCTGCCTGAATCGAACTACGTCAAACAATGTTGAGAACAATAGTCCGCAAAAGCCATGATGTCAGGCGGGCCCCTAACGGTCACTGCACGCTGCTCCCGTGCCTAAACATGGGCCGGGCTGGGCCGGGGGTCCCCTCTATGAACTTTAGTAGGACCCAGCTGTCAGATTTGCTATTTCCACTAATAATGCTCGCAAACTTATGAAAACATGTATTTTCATAGGGGAACTATCAATGTGCATTATGATATACTTGAAAAGAAAAAGAGTTAATAAATATCAAAGTTATAGGCAATGTTATTGTCTGTGTGTACGGGTGACCGCGGTCCAGCCGGGTGTTATCGGTGCCCCCTCCAGGGCGGGCCGGGCCGGTGACCGGGGGTGTAGGGTTACCGGGGCCGGTCGTAAAAGGTTTAGGCCCAACACGTGTTGCGGGAGGGGTCCGTGACGTCAGACTTTTGTGGTCTATAGAGGAAGTCTGTAACAAAAATTTATTTACCTCGTTCACGTGGTGACGGATGATAGCCTTTTCATTGTCAGCCTTCATTCGGTTCTTCCGGATTCTGTTGGCCCTGCTTTGGAGGGTCTTGAAGTAGGTGTTGGCAGCAGCTAGAAAAAGAGGAAGGACATGAAGTATGCTTAAAACTGGAGCCATTAAGTAGACAAAGGCAATATAAAGGCAATAAATCAAGGGAATACATGTTAAAAATGCAAAGTGAGGGTCAACATATTATTCACGAATTAAAACCATCATTACACCGGTATTATATTTCTTTGTCCAGATAATAGAACTTACGTTTTTTTCAGATGACTGGGAGGATAACTTAAATTATAAAAGTAACAATTTACAATGTAAGTGGAGCCTATTTAGACACTAAAAACAGATTTCCAGCATTTCAAGCATGTTAAAATTTGTGTTAATTGAAGGACCAATACTTTGGAATCATGGACATTAGATGCATGAAATGTACAGCTGCAGGTTAGTTAACAAAGAAACTTGCTACCTATGGGACTTACCTAACACCTCTTCTCTGGGGGTATCTGGCCCCAGGCACACGTTGTCAACAACGGCCTTGATGATCGCAACGTTATCGGGGTGTTTGATCCCTGCCCTGAATGTTGGAATATATTTATATTGTTCAATTCATCGGCATCACGTCAAGTGCTCTATGACTCTATTAACATGAAAAAAAAAACAGCAAAACTTATATTCAGCTGCAGCTTCTGTTGTTCAGGAACACATTACCCATTGCTTACTTAAAAACAATATTATTTTCTGTACTATTCATGTTGTTATGACGTAATCAACTTACCCAGGGTTCAGGTTGAATCCCCAAGCAGGCTCACCTCTCTTGGCCTTGTAGGCCGAACGAACGAGTTCCTACAAACAATATAATAAGCCAATAATTAATAGTGGACTTCTAACTATATGTCAGTGTACGAAATCATTACGGATTTTCGTTGTTTTCCGGGATGTTCCCTGGCGGCGCGGCAAAAGAGAAGAACATCAGGGCTATACTAGGAATGAGATCATTTCTAAACAAACCGAGAACTATATTAAACGGTAACGTTTTCAAGGTGAGATTATTAGTTAATTATAAGCTGTAAAAACAAACTTTAGAACTTACACATATTTCATTGCGTGGTTTGGGTGGTTTGTCAGCTGCAGCTGGCTTCGCTTGGTTCACGAGCACCTCCACCTGGGCCTTTGCCGCAGCCGCTTCAGCCTCCGCCCTTCGGCACTTCTTCTCCAGCTCCTCCATCCTGGCCAGCAAATGGGCCATGGACGGTTCAGCTGTAGACGTGGAGGGGCCGGACGAGGACGAGTATTCGGGCGTGAACGACCTTTGGGACGTCGTCGACGAGAACGACCCTTGCGATGTCAAGGGCCCGGGCGTGAACGACCTTTGGGACGTCGTCGACGAGAACGACCCTTGCGATGTCAAGGGTCCGGGCGTGGACGACGTTCTGGACGTGGAGCTGGGGAACCATGGATGGGATTGCGACGTGGAGGGCGTCATCCCCCAGGGCGTGGATCCGGAGGGCGTGGAGGGCGTGGAGGGCGTGGACGACGATGCGGATGCAGTACCGCCTTGGGAACCACCAAGGCTAAGGTCCACGTCGTTGAGGGTGGATCCCTCTTCCGCGTACAGGGAGTCGTGAAGAGACTGATCCGCAGAGAGATCCGGAAACCCATTCTGAGACCCATACTGATGCGCATCCTCAGACATATCCAACAGCAGAGTACCTACGCCTGCTGATGAATCATGATCGGTTATTTTCTCGCCACCCGGTTTGGGGCTGCTGGTCAAGATCCTGCATGAGCTCGTAGACGGGTTTGACAGAACAGCGTCACTATAATCAGTTGACCCGTTCATGGTGGCAGCAAGTTTTCAAGTGATCTATATAGCCATATGCCACGCCGTATTTATACATGCCGGGCAGGCCCCCCTGTGGATACATGATCTGGTGAAAGCGATCTTTTATCGATGAGGCAAGACTTTGAACATAAGTTACGTGGTAGACGTGACGGGGTGTGGACGGGGTAAGAGAGACTTTTACCATAAGTTACGTGCTAGCCGTGACGGGGAGTACATGGGGTATCAGCGACACCCTCACCGCCGCCCCTTGTGAGGCCTGTTACGTGTCAATAAGTGTTAAGACTACCCCGCGGGCCGCGTGCCGCGGTACTCCTGTGAGGGACCTGACACAGAAGCTAGTTGACATGCGCCGCCTCAGATGGCCAACAGGTGGACGCGGTCATCACAGACGCGTGTCCCGGTGTCAAACGCGACAGAAGTCATTTCAGATGAACCCCCTGTCGATCGGCTCTCTGAAGAAAATAGCGGCCTATTAGACGTGCTTCGCACTACCCAGTGTAAAAACTTGTGAAGCCCCCGGCTAGAAGAAGTCGTTTTAGTTGTACCTTACCTAGCGTTTAAGTTGTCGACCGAGGGTTAACTTTTCGCTAAAGACTAGACGAAGCCCTTACAGTACCTGGGGGGTTGTGATGTCGTGTGGGGTGGGGGGTATAAGTATGTGCCTGTACTATACACTGGTTCAGAACAGCCACTTGATGGCCATGGACATCGAGCGACTGTTAAACGCAAGTCTGCGTCTGCGTCTTGTTCGGGAGGAAAGGCCAGTGGTGAGACCTAGTCACCTCCAACCCGCGGACCAATCCGACCATCAGTGGCTGCTTCTCTTGTTAGTGATATACCTGGGGTGGAAATTTATCGGTATCTTCTGGAAATTGGCAGCAGGCTGTCGCTCGTTGGCGCAGGGTCAACGTCGGAGGGCTACAGTGCAGAGAATCTACTGCCGATGGGAAACGCTCCTATTTCCACTGGCTCCCATTCCCGCCGAAATGGAAGCCGTAGGAAGTGCTGCCTGCCCACGAATGATCATCCAAAGACCGAGCATCCTGTCCAAGGCCCTGACCGTCGCCTGGTCGGGCCCACTCACGGTCCATCTGAATGGCAGTGACGAACCCTTGACGTTGGAACTCCCGCAAGAAGTCAAGATTCCTCGTACGGAGTGCGTGCGTCTGAACAAATTTTTCAGGCACAGACTTTGTAGAGCGAGCGTTTGCCTGATAAACAACAGGAACAACATGGCCCAAGAACTACTCCCAGCCGAAAAACTGGGCTGCATGCCTGACGTAGACTCTTGGGTGTGATGAACAGTTATATAAAAGTGTACGATATGTTTGAAGTAGATATGGGAAAATTTTAATTGTGAAATGCATATGTTCACGAAGCTTTCGAGTTACATATGTACATTGGTGTATGGTCAGTAAATACAATTATGGGAAAATAGGCGAAACGTTGACACGTGGACATCATAAAACCTTATAAATAACAATAAAACATTTTGATATCATGAACGTGTGTAGTCTTATGTGGCTGTGACTAATTATAAATGGGAATTCATGAGGATAATGTGAATGAATTGCAGCTGTACATGTGTGACGAAATTATGAGGGCGAGTATATATTCTAAACAACAAAAATCGAACATGAATGAGAACTGATAACATTTGAGCTGCAATAAAAGGAAGAGTTAATAGCTAATGTATATATAACCAACTCAATTTAAAGTCAAGCGTCTGCATGCGCTTTGAATCCTACGTTGTCTGAAATACAGAATTGAGATGAAAACAAAAAGTGCTGGTACCATTATAAAAGTAAGTCCAATGTTCAACAGGTAAACAGTACCGTGCACACTGGGGGGGAGGAATGGTACGTGGGGAAGATGCAAGTCACCACGAAGTTTCTTGTATTCGACCTCATTCAGTCGAATCTCTTTCATGTATGTACGGAGGGAAAGGAAATTGTCTTTTGCTCGCTTAAAAATATCCTCTTGGCGGACTCGCATTTGCGGGCTAAGAGGTAAAATTGGGAATGGTTTATCGTACGAAAAATCCGGGTTCACAAGTCGGCTAAGTGACAGGTTGAGGTGTTGAAGACTAGCAAGGTTGACGGGGAAAACTGTTCTTAAGGGGCCTGCTGTAGAAGGCAAACAGTTAACACTTGAGACTGGAATTTCCCATTCTTTGGCGGACACAGAACAACCACATTCAAAGGCACGAACGCACGATTCACATCCAGGATGGGTTGTTGTTCGGTTGGGGCAGCGCACAACGACCTCGTCTATGTGAGAGAACAAATAGGTCCCTGTTGCAATGACTTGGATGTTCGACCTTCTGAAATTAGACTGAATGAGTATTTTGAAATCACAATAAAGTTTGACAGACTCATGATCACGTAGATAGATAGAAATGAGGCACGACGAGGGAGAAAGCCTGCGAATTGGTAGGTCATAATGACAAAACGGAGAATGGCAATTATCCAGATCTGGGTTGGAGGATACCGTGTATTGGGTTGCGGACACCAATAAATAAGCCGGTGTGTTGGAGAGGCGAGTATAATGCCCATGGAAGGCTAGAGGGAAGGTGTTCACTTTTAGAACCTTGAATATTTTGTCTAAGGAAATAACGGGAATCTTCAAAATAGTTTTCAGAACATTTCGCTGTAAAACCGGGGGGACTAAAACAGTTACACTTCTATACATGTCGCGAGTGTTTGGAATATAAATATTTGAACGATTGGACTTGGAAAGGAAAAGGTACCGAATCTTCCTCATATCAGTCTCCGATATCAAAGAGTTACTCAGCCTGTTCTCCGTTAGGTCGCGAATAGCCTGTAGCAAGACATCAAGGGAATAGTCCAGTTTAAAATCCAGTAGACGCAATTCTTGCAAATCTTGCATCAACCTGACCATCAATTCCCGGTTACTAATGTAAGCCTGGAGTCCTCGGGACAAATTGTATATGGAATGAGTGTTCTCTATGATGGCCTGGAGTTGGATTTCCAAAGTGGAGTCAACTACCTTTAGGACTGCATTTATTTTGCCATCGAGGAAGCCAATTTCATCGGCATTTACCTGGTCAGCACGAGTCTGTTGCTTCAAGTCATCGAGTGTGGCCGTTCCAAATAAAGTCTCGGAGAACTTGCCGATTTCTGGAATCAGAGCCCGCTGCTTCCTGGATTTTGCTGATGGAGGTGTTGGCTGGGCCGTCGATTCCAAAATTGATTGCACTTCCCGGAGTCCGTTGGTGACCTTCGCTGCTATAGTCTTCCCAATAGATGTTATGTTATTCAACATAAGTTGGATTTTTCGACACTGTTCCATTGAACCGGCTGCCAGGGTAGCGCCGTGTCTACAATTTAGTGCGGCTGCCTGTTTGGGAGAAGGAGGAAGTGGTAAAATGATATCGACTTCGGTAGTGAAGTACTCATTACCTATGTGGATGGACGGTTTACTCTCGAATACTACACCATAGTTGGTACGAAAACGGTTTACCGTACTGGTGCATAGGCATGGCTTAGCTGAGACAGTGCCCAGGATAAAGAGTCCACGAAGGAGGAGTATGAATACTGTTGGAGCCATGTCTGATGCAGGCTAGAGACCGCTCTAGTCTTTTATTACTTTTTCCCAGTCACGGGAAGGAGTAGACAGACAGTCGCCACGTGCACCTGGGATCTAAAGGTTTTGACCTCCGTGCAGAAACCTTACGTTAATGCCAAAAGAAAAGCCGTGCGAAGAGTATAAGCTTAGGCGTATGCTTGCTAGTAAGCTTTCGTTGGTTAGGGTGTCGGCTTGTTCTAATTGAATTGGAAGGCAGACTTCAAAATGAATTGTTGGCATGGGGTTCCTTAACTTGTGGATGAGAAGTGAGAAAGCCTGTAAATGCCATTACTGCCTGATATTTATAGGTTTTATTTGCAGGTGGTTTATATGGAGTTCAGGCCGATTTAAGTCTGGACTGGCTGAAATTAGTCTCAAACCTTAAGGTCGGCTTTATATCTAACCAGCTTAGACCCAGTTTAAGGTGAATTATTTAGGGTAGTTATATAGGCCGGGAGGTACCTTTTATCCATACAGAAAATGTTTAATGAATTTTTAATGAATCTCATCTCTCACGGATGACTTGAAAAGAAGTTAATTTCAAACACTTTTAATACTCCATCTATGGATGGTAAGGGTAAATGGTTTTCCGGGTGGGAGGGGCGATGGATGGTAGGGTGAAATAGGCCTGTCAAAGATTTAGCTACATGTGCTTTGCAGGCGAACGTAGGTTGGGTATGGAAGTGCCCGACCCAGCAGGTTCCCTGCATGGGCCAACTCTGGCCCGTGTTAACTCGATAACTAACCCCTGATTAATGGCGGGGAGTCCGTCAGATGACACCCAGCATGATACCTGTGTCGCTCTTGAGTGGGTTTGGTGTGAGTTATGTGATTACCAAGATTGTGCCCCTGCCCTTGTCAGATGTCAGAGGGGGGTACAGATTAGATGGGGTGCTTCCGGGTACTTATGGGTGTTAATGGATTAAGGCCGGCCATGATGGACGCTTCCAAACTTTGCCGCCGTTAGGAATGGACCTGGTTTATTAGGAAATGTTATGCACAAGGGAACAGGGGAGCGAGGGATAGCTGCAGAATCGCGAAAATGCTTTCTGTCATGTTACTTAAAAAGTACATGGATGGATTCGCCACATTCACATTTGATTAGCCACCCATTTTTATATGGTTTTTAAAGCCACATGTAGTATTTAGTCAATTGGTGACCCCCAATTTCTAACCAATATTTACAACAAAATTAATATTTAAAAAAACTCAGAATCAAATCAATATTCTTGTCTGAAAAGTATTCTTGTAATTCTTGTATATACTTTGACTCATGCTGCCACCCGACCCCAATCCTTCCTTGTTATATGGTAGGTTGACTAGCAAAAGGTGTTCTTCATCAAAGAATTCCTAAGTTGAACTTTTGCTTATAAGATCAATAATTTAAGACTAAAAAAGGGGTGGCGAGGTTCCCCAAGTGGAACTTTTTATTCTTTTCTTTCAGTTTTGTTTGGTCTTTTCAATAATTTATTGCAGGAAAGGTGGAACTTTTTAAGAAATTTCCTTTGTGGGGGGTGGGGGTGGTAATAGTAATGCTTTATGCTGAGGCATACGGCATAAGTCACCCAGACTAATAATTCTGGAAAATGGTAAAATATAGGGGAAAATGTCAAAAATAGGAAAAATGTGTTTTCTACAAAAATCTGAAAAATAAGCACTTGAAAATTACAAAATACTTACAAATATCAAAGAATGAAACATTTGTCATGCGTTGTCAGGTTTCCTCATGCTCACACATAAGGCCTCTAGATACAGGCCCGTACCCAGGTTCTGTTGTGGGGGGGTGGCGAGGTTCCACAAGTGGAACTGTTGCCTATATTTTCAATAATTTGAACTTGACAAAAGGGGATGGCGAGCAGTAAAAAGTGGAACTTTTCAATATTTTCCTACTGTTTTTAGGGCTTTTACATTACGTAGGAATGTAGGTAGATATTCAAAACCACAACAATATCAGAGTGTAGTTCAGATGGCTTTATTGTGAATTATTTCCAACAGTTTCGGACGTCAGTTGTCCTTCACCAGGGATTTAGTTTTGGAAGGAGAGGTGGAACTTTTGGAAGTATTTCCTTTGTCGGGGGGTGGCCCGCCATCCACACCAGCCCCCCTGGGTACGGGCCTGACTGATATTTACACTAACATGAAGAGAACGTGTTTCTTTTCTGACAGCATCTAAATTTCTCTAAATAGCTTTATTTGTGATATTTCAAATAATGATAGCTTGGATTATAAAACAAATAGAAACGTATTTATTTCTTTCACTATTCTAAAGCTTAAGGCATCCTCTCTGATAGTCAAATTAAAGCTCAATGTTCATGATCTGCGACTTATGCCTCACTACGTGATGAGGGGTCACAATATTTATTAAAATATCTGATGTAGAAAAGGATGGGAAATAATCCCTAGTTTCTGTCTAAGAAATTCCAAATGAATGACAGATATTATGCTTCTTCCTATATGTTTATTGACTAATAGAACTTTCTAATACCTACGTTCATTAATTTTGTTATATCTATAATTTTGAGCACAACAGTTATCATAACAGTTATAGTATGTCCATGCATACGTAGAAGGGAAATGATACAAGATGAAAATTTTAACGGAAACCGTTTCCTACTAAAAGTAATGAGAATGAAATATTGTCTAAAATAATGTCTAAATCTAATGAGCAGAAAGAAATCACAGTGAGAAACTGAATTTTTTTTAATGTATCATACAAAGATGAGTTTTCGTGGCTTTTGGGGGGTTTGATGGTCGAGGATAAGAGATTCGCACTGTGGCGAATCAGAGGGCTGTTTGTCCTCGCCACACTGGGTTTGGACTCGCAAATGCGAGGGTGGCGAGCGGCTAGCGCGAGCCCAGGTTAACAATCAACCTCCTCTCTTGACATGACGATTAGGGTTCAGAGTAGTCCTATCCTTATCATTAATTTGATAATACAAGTCTGATGGATGAACGAAAAACGTAAGGCATGAAGGGGATTCGAACCCGGGGCCGGGAGAGATAGCTGGTAGCCAAAAATCCACCGGGTTCAATAATACGATGACGTCGGAAACCAGCGAAAAGCCGTCTAGAGGTCCTTCCGGTCGCAGGACCAAATACGTCGAAACTACGTTGGGGAAAACGATGACGGGCAATGTAAATTGAAGTTGATAGAGACACATCAGTGACAATTGAGGGCGATCAAAATTAATAACTTGTGGTATTGCTTGTTTTCCAAATCGGAAAACCCACTGAAACACAAGGACCGAAGCTACAAAGTGTCTCTTTTTGGTAAACACCTTTCTGGTTGCCCCGATTACACCCACGGTATATATATGTCGCAAACTCTGTAGGTTAGTGGGTCTGGTTGTGCAACCAACGATGAAATGCAATGAACTGAATATGGCACAGATGAGTTCGCCAGACCTGGGTGGTAGGATCTAATCGAACTTGATGCACTCGATTAGCTCCTACCACTCTAAATTTTCATTTTTTTCGGAAGTTTTATTTGTAATAATGGTGTTAAAATGACCAGATGGCCCACGGGCCGGTCAGGGGGGTTGCAGGGGTGGACCCAGGAATTTATAGAGGGGGGGGGGGGGGCTGGGGGCAAAGCCCGTCTGCCCCCCCCCCCCCCGGATCTGCCCATGAAGGACCTTAAAACAAAGTTAAGGTGGAGAGTTCTAGTTGAAATGGTAAACAATAAATAGGGCGAAATATACAAATTTAGAATAGGTTTATGAGGCTATAACTTGTGAATTGTATTAGTTAGCGTGTTTTATTCTGTTACTGAGTTCAGTAGCTAGGTTGGGAAAGGTTAACGTTGGGACCAAATTATTTTTGCCTTATAATGCTTACACGAGTCTCACAAGCGAGTTTAAGAAATCTGGTTTAAAACAGGCTTAAACCATATTTGCTTTTTGGAAATACGCCCTTAAAATTTTTAGCTACAAGTTTGGTTGAACTAACCCTATTTTTTTTTAGAAATAGGCCTATTGGACATCACTTTCATGGGATGGAAAACCATTATTGATATGATATATGTGATAAGATTTCTCAAAAATATTACTTTCATTTCATGATAAGGGTTGTACCCAACATCATGGGAGACAATTGCTTCATTATTGATTAATCATAGAGGTTATAAAGTTAAATCACGCTTTATCGCTGTTTTTACGCATTTGATTAATTATTATGAATTATTTTGATTTTATATAACTTTTGTTTCTATATGTAAGGGCTATTAAAACTAAATGCGCTAATGATATAGGCCTACCAATGTGAGCGATACAACCCTGTTTTACCCTAGTTGTGTGCACACTATAGGCTACTCCTTCTGCGCTTCAGCCTCATCTATTCTTATTAGGTCAGGAAACTGAGTATTATTTTTGTTGAGCTTGGAAACCAATATTAACCGGCGTTTATAGATTATATGCACAAATGTGGGAAGGCCAGTGTAGCCCTGAAGTTGCCCTTTTTAAAGGTAAATGAATAAGAATGAACGGTCGGTGGTTATGTCGCGCATTTAAACTTTGTATGGCGGATTTTTATAGGCTCATTTTTGATAGAACACGAGAAGTAATATAATAAGAAATTCCAAACGAAATTTTCAGATTGTGGAGCCAAATTCCTTAATCCAATCGTGAGTGGGGGGGACTGGGTACGCCACTGCTGGCAATTATATTGGTGCCTGAATGGAGGGTAGGTATGTTAAGACGCCGAGAAGGTTGGGCGTGTGAAGAGAACTATGAGCGGACGGGACTATTGTGACACAATATAGTTAACACCCCCTGACTTACACTTATATACACGCCAGAAGGGCAAGGGAAACTTTGAGGTGGGCGCAAAAGTATTACCTAACACGCCCACTGCTATGGGTGGTATAATGATACTTTGATTTTTCAGGGATAATGGTGGAGTAAGACTTACAATCCTTGACACGTTTTAGAGCAAGTGGTTTCAGACAAGCCCGAGCCTGTCTAATGTATGAGTTCAAATTCTTCCCGTGATATGGTATGAATACGAGGCGTTCGAGCTGGCTTTGTTGAAATAAAAAAAGAAGGCATGTTATATCTCTACCAGTTCAGCTTGAACTATAGATTTATTTCGATATCTGAGAAAAGGGGCGGGGCAGGACGTTCAATTTACACCTTTAGTTGCTTTTTTTTGCCCACAAGTTTTGATAACCATATCAACTCAAATAGATCAATATTGTTGAGTAGTTATAACAGGGAATACCGTGGACAATTTCAACAATGATATCATTCTCAATAGTAATTTTTTTATATATCTTAAATACGGGTTATGTTTCTAATTATTGAAATTGCTATTACCATATTGATACATCGTGTCTCTTCTTTTTAATTATAACCACCTCCCTCGGTACATCTAGGTATAAACAATAATTTTTTACTAAGTCAGGGTCGACTAAAGATGTTAAAATATTCATGTGTACCCTTCCAGTGGCAAGGCCAAGGGAGGCAAAAGGGGCAACTGCTCCCCCCCCCCCCCCCGACCCAACGGGGCCAATGGAGAAAATGTTGGCATCTCAAAATTAGAAGATCTGTGATCATTACTATAGATCTGTGTTAATCTGGTGTTTTCACCTTACTTTTTTAAGAGAGAGGTTTGCCTCCCTTAGAGCACTGACTTTGCAATGGCGGATCAAACTTTTTGAAAAGGTGATAGGAGGGGGGACGGCCCCTAATTTTCAGAATAACAATTTTACATTAATTTTTTTTTCTAGATTTGCCTTAACAAGGGGGGCACGCATATATCCCTGCATATGATCCCTGTGATAACGTAACTGTGTTTTTGTAGACCTGTGACAGGCCCCTAAAAGCTCCCCAGGAGACCGCCCCGTGCCCGCCCCCCTCCCCGGGCTGTACTGGAGTAGGTCCGGTCACACCTCGACCTGGACACGGTCCCCTGCCCCGGGGTCTGAGAACGGGGACTAAACTCAGTAAAGGAGGACAGTAAACGTCCACTACTCACCCTCACATGGTCTGTAGGCGTCTTACTGACGATGAGTGAAGTCTGATGATGAAGAGGGCGGACAGGAGGAGTTGTTTATATACGTGTCAGTGTGGTAATTAACGTTTTGATGTTTGCCACATCTGACATACTTTCAGAGTTTACTTTGGTAGCGGTGGCGCCATCTAGTGGAAATTGTGGAGGTGAGGTCGTTTTCTTCTTTTACCGAAAGAGGGCGACACTGTAATACTCAAGGACCCGTTTCTGTAGGTCTACTAGGATACCGCTAGGATACCAATATCTTCAATGTCTTTAACATAATTATTAAACACGCTGTTATGAAAACGTGGATGAAAGAAGATCAAGTTTCATAAGCCAACACAGAGTTAACATGTCTTAAGCCCTATTGGCTTTGACTAAGACCCTGTAAGAGTAGGCCTAAATAGAAATGATATTAGGCCTATGGCATATTATGTCATTTCTCTTAAAAATAGTCCCCCTTTCTTTTTTACTGGGAACTCCCCCCCATCCTTAAATTTGTAAAATGCCACATGATATATCGGTCTTTTCCCCATAGGAACCAGTGTTAAAACTTGTCAGCCCAACCGATAATTTCCAACCCTATTTTGCCTTGAAATCTAGCAGTTCAATTGACTGGTAAACCTGCAAATCTGTCACTTGATGACATTTAAGAAATTATAATGTTTAAACAGTTCTTGGGGATATAGAAATTCAAAATGACAATTCTTGCTTATTTCAGAAATTCCATCTCTAGTAGTCAAGGATGGCTCAGAGGGTGATTTTGTCCAACCCTTGTCCAACCCTGTTATACCCATTGTGGGATGGGCTTATTTCACAGGGAAAAAAATAGGGCCTAACAATTTTTTTTATGAAAAATGTGGACATATTGACTTTCTAAAAATAGACCATTTCTTTGCATTTTTCAAAACGATGATGCGTATCCTTCTGTAACTACGAGAGTTGGGACTAAGACATGGGTTCCTTTCTAACTCGTCGATCTAGACGCCATAGCCAAATCCCCATTTCTATACTACTTCAAGTAAAATAGGCCTACCAAGAACATACGGGTAGACTCGTTCTTCCAAGCGGCAGGACTCCACTCAATTAGGCCCCTACTTTCATTTGGTTTGGCAGATCTAGATATATTGACCAAATGAAAGAATAGAACAATTTTCTTCCTGTTCTTTTTTTGTTTCTCTAATTTTCATTCTAATTTTTGGGGTATGGATGGGGGGGTCCCATGTCAAGTGTCGATTTTAAGAAATGGCCATGTCGCCTGTCGTTATAGCCTAATTCAGTTTAGACTCGTGTCACATGTCGAACTTAAGAAATAGCCATGTCACATGTCATTATCTTTTTAAAGCTCCTGTCCCATGTCGAATTTAAGAACAGGTCTATGTCATTTGTCACTTAATTGCCATGTCGCCTGTCGAACTTAAGAAATGGACATGTCGCCGTGTCGAATTTAAGAAAGCTCCCTGTCGCCCTGTCGATTTCAAGGGTCTACACCCCCAATTTTAGATAATGACCACAAAAGTTTGCTGACCAACTGACCTAGCACAAACAGTATGAATTTTCCTCCATAAACACGTTAACTACTAAATGAGGCCCTTTTTTATTTTGGTAAATCTACATTAATATGTTATCTTGAAATAATAATTATTTAGGAGAACACAATAGGCTTATGCAGTCCTACTTCAGACAGATCTGTTATGTAATACACTAACCATTCTTTTATTTTTAGATTTTATTAACCATTATTATATTCATTATGATAATCAGTCATAAGTTATAAAAACTGTAGATTTCACTTTTTCACCTTGTCTATCAGGATGCAACTAGTAATAAGTAACTTTGTGGGCACCCCCCCCCCCCCCAGCAAACACACAACGTCCAGACAACGTTGTACAACATTACCTTTTTACAACATTCTAAGAAAAACATTGCAACAACGTTGCTACTACGTTGTGCTAAAACATTATGTTGCAACATTTCCACAACATTTTATAAAAGCGTTGTGGAAACGTTGCATAACACAACATTATTTTGCAACGTTGCAGCAACATTGTGGAATAACCTAAAAGCAACATCAAGGTGGCAACACTGTCCAAAAGCTTGCATACATCCAAAACGTTTTTGGTAAAATGTTATCTAACATGAATGTTTTTGCTTAATTGTTAAACAATTTGCAGTAGTAAGGTGTTTTGTATCAGAGAATATCATTCCCAGTCAAGATTAGATAAAACAGTACAATAAGATGTGGAATTACATCAGACACACAAGTTGGACACCTTTTTTGTGTTTCTTTAAAATGATACACCATCTCAAAGTCTTGAGAGTTTAATTGTAAATGCAACAGGTCATTAACCTGGTATGATCCAACCTTAAAGAAAATTAGGTTAGTTTCTGGGTGCAAATGCACACTGAAAAACAAATAATGTGCATGAATAAAGCTGGTTTTTAATCTTCATATTAAGTTAATCTGTGTTTGCAGATTGATTCTGTTTTCTTAAAAAGGGTACAAAATACTAATCAATAACAGGGTCGTGTTCTAAAAATAATCCTCTCTTTGATGAGAAAAAATGAATTGTGACGTGGAAAGAATAGTTTCAAGTCTACAGGATATATATCTATTTTAAGGTTATAATAAGGTTGTAAAAAGGTAACATTACAACGTTGTTCACAACGTTGCTACAACCTTTCTGGGAGTCCACATTTTTACGTTGTCACAACGTAAATTTGCAACGTTGTTACAACCAAAGTGCAACGTTGTAGCAACGTTATAGTAACGTAAAATTGTTTGCTGGGCCTCCCCCCATAGGTACGGGCCTGCCATACCGACGGATCCAGGGTGGGAGGGGGGGGGGCAAATTCTATTGTTACGAAATTTATGTAAAATAGAGAGAGTGATGTTTAATAGAGAATTATAACAAAAAAGTAATTTGTTTCGTTCATGTGACATAGTAAAAAGGTAATGCTATGTCAGTGATTCATTAGAGCTATTTGGGTGTTGACAAGCTTTTTGTGAATTGGCAATGCCAGCACTATTGAGTGGTTGGTTCGAGACGTCGTCACAGGTCATTGCTTTTTACCTGTACGTTTTGGCAGGTACTCGAACGGTGGACCTTTCACGTACAAAGCCAGCGCTCTATCCACTTACGCCCTCTTAGTCTAAACCATAGGTCGGTTATATACCAGGGCTAGTTCGGGACTCGAGGGGTAAGGTGGTGTCTGAAGGTGGCCATACGATCACCTTGGGTCGTACTGCCACTCGAGGACGACCCAAAGGTGCTTCAACATTCTGTTATCTGAACGGAATTCAATATTATGTTAAAAAACATGAAAATAATTATTACAGGCCCGTAACCAGGGGGTTAGGAGTGGCGGGCCACCCTCCCACACAGGACATTTTCCTAAACGTACCACCTTCCCTTCCGAAATTTAATGTAAAAACAACTAAAATTTAGTAGGAAAATAATATAAAGTTTCACTTTTTACTGCTCCCAACCCACCTTTTCAAGTTAATTTTTTTGAAGATATAGGCAAAAGTTCCACCTGTGGAACTTCGCCATCCCACCCCTTCCCCCTGTAATAATAAGATAAGGTCAATGGTCACCTCAGAGGGAACCCCTAGTAGTTAGTCCAATTTCCTAGAACTGCTGCAGTTTATTTCACACCTAGAATTGATTTAAAGGTTTGTTGCTATAAAGGGTTGTCCATTGATTTCCAGGCAAAGAGCAATGGATACCGTTTAAGGTATATTTGAGGGGGTAATGCACTATAGTGACATATGAAAAATGTTCAATCTAGACATTTTTCACAGCGAAACCTTTTTCAACACATCAAGGCTGATTTTAATCTACGTTGTATAGGACCTATAATCGTTTGAAAAGTATTTGCAACCATTGCCCAAGCGATTGCCTAAGTTGGCATTACCAACCTCTCATTTTTATAAATCCTTTAGTTAAATAAATACATGTAGTACTTTACAATCAACCGGAGCGTTTTACATCCGAACATCTACCTGCCTACATTTAATGAAATCCACTAACTTAGAAACATGTGGAAAAAGTAGTCTTAATGTAGTACTGGCCCCCAGGGATGTACCTCTGGTCAGTCCAATTGATCAGCGGTTGGTTCTGGCCCCCACCACATGGGGGAAGCACTGTACCGTACCCCACACCACCACAACACTTGAGTTCTTTCTGGCGCAGGGATATTCTGTACGAGGTATTAAAAAGTAGAATCATAAAAAAAAACAAAAAAAACCCCGTAAGATCGTGAAACAAACATTTTTTCTCATTTTTTCTGAAAAAAACAACAAAAAACAACGTCGTAGATGATTATGAAACGACCCGCAGAAATCCTACTGCTTTACTTCTCCTATCACCCTTCCTTCGTCCTCTCCTTGCACCCTTCTTACCTCCAACTTTATACTATACCTATGTTCTGCTTTGGTTCTTTTACATTATTTTAAAGACTCCCAACGTCTTTAGAACCTAACGTTGTGATGTTGCACTGTAACTTTATTTTGACATTCTTGTAATGTTCTTTCACGTTATAATAACATTATTATAACATTCATTATTAGTAAGGTCTCAACTTTAATAAAATACAATGTTATCATAACATTAATTTTAGTAACTCTCAACTTTACCTAAAATAGTGTTACTGTCACCTGAAAATTGGGCAGGTTACAGCCTAACCAAAAAAATATGGTTGCAGATTGTGATTGTTATATTGTTGCTTGCCCGGGATAATTCCCCCTCACTATTCCATTGAGGACCCCTATTGCTTTACTCTGCCTTTCACTCTCCATCCTCTCTCTTCACCTTCTTTAAATTTCCCGATACAAACCTTTCCCTTAAGTGGAAGCTCTGTGTGGCAATACACTGAAAACCTGGAAGGCGGTAAACTCGTCAAAAACTTGTCATTTTGACGAGTTTAGCCCCGTCAAGTCCCTTCTGGAGTTTTTGACGAGTCTGTCATTGTCTTCTTGTCAAAGGCTTGTCATAAACTTGTCACAAGTCTTGTAAGATCATAGAGGGCGCTTCAGTTAATTTTTCGTAATTTACAAAATATCCCCTTATTTAACCATAGGAAGAGGTATCTAATCAAAATCTTGTGTTAAACAGCGTACTGATGATAAGGGCTTACTCTAACATTACAATTTTTTCCAGATATTTTTGTTTGTATCTTTAATATAATAAAGTAGAACGTTTCATTAAAACACCTCTGTTGTATGTATAAAAGATTATAGACAAAGGAACCACATGACTGAATGCTCTAAATGATTTAATACAGTTGAGAATTCTTGTATATTACATTGCAAAAATGCTCTATACAACTGTTATCTTCGTGAGGAAGGGGTAGGTGGCTAGAGTTGGTGGGGAAAATTGGTTAGCAAGGGGCAGAACGTGAATACTGGCAACAAAATGAGTCTAAGAAAATGTGACTAGTTTTTGACCAAACTACAAATTTCTGACGAGTTTTTTTTACCAAACTTCAAATTTCTGACGAGTTTTTGACAAGGCAGCAGCTCAAACTCGTTGGTTTTGCCATCGTCACTTTAACAAGGCTAAACTTGTCAATGTGACAAGTCTTTGACGAGGCTAGGTTTTCAGTGTACAGGTAGAAAAGTCCCTTTGAAACAAAGTGGACAGTCATATTTGCCAGGTACAAAATACATGTTGTCACCACGTGGGGCTGTATCTATGAGATTTACCATCTATATAATTGCTTTGGATACTCCTAGAAGTTTACATTTCATGGATAACAGTGTAGTTAAAATCTTAAAGCAGTTTTATTTGCCAGCCTGCATTCATACAACATTAAAGATTTTAGCCATGTCTCCACTTGGTGGACGGAATTTGAGAATTATGCTGGTGACGAAGGTTGCTCTGAAGCCAGTGTGCTGTGGACAGGCTGGCACCTGGTAAATATGGAAGACAAATGTCACCCGGCAATGAAACTCAGTGACACATAAAAAACCAGCAATGTGGGAAAAAATGTGACATGAGACCCAAAACCCCAAAAAACGATATAGGGGATGTATCACCAGACGGAAATGCGCAAGGATCCCCAGCGATAAACCTTGTTTTGGCATACTTGGCACTAGCACTTTTGTCGCAGAGTGTCTCTCAACACATCAATAAATATTTCCATCACTGGGCACTGTTTTTCCATCGCTGGACACTCCTGTTGCCAGGCGACATACACTAATTGCCCGGCGACCAAAATCTTCATCGCCAAAGTGGAGACACGGCTTTGGTGGCCAAGTGGAAGGTCTTCTCACCCTCCACCCTCACCAGTAACCCCACCCACTCCCACCCACTCCCATCCCCTCCCATCCCCTCCCACCCACTCCCACCCACTCCCACCCCCTCCCACCCACTCCCACCCCCTCCCACCCACTCCCACCCACTCCCATCCACTCCCACCCACTCCCATCCCCTCCCATCCCCTCCCACCCACTCCCACCCCCTCCCACCCACTCCCATCCCCTCCCATCCCCTCCCACCCACTCCCACCCACTCCCACCCCCTCCCACCCACTCCCACCCACTCCCATCCCCACCCTCCCACCCCCAGGGGGGTCTTGAGCCCCCAAATTGCCCCAGTAAAAAGTCTATTGGTTTAAGGTCATTAGCAGCCAGCTCCTGCAGAGTGGGGGGAAATGAGCTTAGCCTGAGTTCTGAGTAAAGGCTATATTCCACTACGCATAAGATATCAATTGCATTCACTTGAAAGTACCAACGCAAGTTGTTCGCAGGCGTTGCAGATAATACCATGCATATGTTGATATAAGAAACGCAATTACTCCATAGAAAGACATAAAAATGTGCTTGCGTTGCAACTTGCCTTGTTTAGAAATTGTTTGCATTTCATTGCGTTCCTGAAAGTAAGCGCATTTTATGCCCAACACAAGTGAAATTACACATAGTGGAATATGGACTCTAGTCCTTCTATGACCTATCGAGTTTGTTCTTGTATAATATTATATCCTTTTATATACATCGATATCCATACAATGTCCAATACGTAATTGACATGTATGTCTATGATTTATCCTCGGACAAAATTTCAAATTGGAAAGAGTATGTTTAATATAAGTTAGATGGGGAAGGGTAAAAATGAGGTGAGGAGTGGGAGGAGGAGTAGAGCAATAGAAGTCCTCCCCTGGGGCCAATCCTTCCCCCTACCGCAAACCGACGCGCCACCTACACCCAAGATTAACCAATTGGGCCCAAATTTAATTATGGCCTAATAAGGCCCCCTGTGCCAGGGGGGACTGGAAGCTAATCGTATCGCCCTCCCAGCCCCTACTCCCCCCTCCTCCCCCTCCTCCCCACCTCCTTACCTCCCCTACCGCCTAAAGCTTTATTCAACTAGATGATTTCCATCGAAGGAAAAAACGAAAAATATTGAACTAGAAATAGTGGGGAAGTACTTAATTTTCTGTATATACAAATATGAGGAAAATCTTATTGTACAATAAGTCTTGCCCCTCTGTCCACAGATTAAGAACTTGCCTTGTTGTCTAGTTGAAGTACTTTAAAGTTTTGTGGTAGTACTTCCTAATTGTGGATAGTTGTTTAGGGGAGTAATGAAGATGACGGCAGGAGTAGTTTGTAGATGATGTTGTATTGATTCTTCAGTCACAGGTTAGAGCATGGCCTCAGGCCAAAGCTCCATGAAAGTTACATGTGCATAGCTCTGTGTCTCCAGCCCCACTGCCCAGAGTGGAGCATCCAAAGTTCCCTCTGCAGAGCCTCCAGGGCTCTGATTGGTTGAGCCTCTGGGGCTCTGATTGGTTGGTCAGGCTCCAGGTGGTAGGTGGCTCCACCTGGAGTCTGTGAGGGTAGTTAGACACTACTTAAGGGTATAGTTTTAATACTTAATAATTTTGAATATATTGTGTATAATTTTATACTAGTTCTCACATAAATATATTTAGAAATAATATGTTTTAGAGGATAGAAATGTCCTACCGATTTTAAGGTATGACATAGTCCTGATATATTTTACATACATGTGTTATGATGTTCATTCTATGACTGCTAACTACAGGCCCAATGCACATTGTATGACAGTCCGAATGTGCATTCTAGGACGGTTAACGAAAGGCCCATTGCACATTCTGTGACTGTTAACGTCAGGCCCAATGCACATTGTATGACTGTTAATAAGAATGGGCCAATGCACTGTCTGAGGCCTAGTCTGAAAGGGGTGTAACGTTTGTTAAGACACTAAGTTACACAAAGACACTAAGTCACAAAAAATATATTTGTGCGATTTAGTGCCACTGTCACGACACTAAGTCACACAATGTTTTATGTCACAAAAGTTTGTGTGACTTAGTGTCTTCCTATCTAAGACACTAAATCACAAAATGACTAAGTCTCTCCCTATCTAAGACACTAAATCACAAAAGGCACCATCGCAAAATGGAAGGAATCTAAATCAAATAGGGCCTACATTATAGGGATATAAGATTATATAAAATCAGGTTTATCAAATATATATGTGAGTATGCAAAATTTTGTATATCTATATGCATCATAATTATTTAGAAAGAAAAAGTTATTTCCATGAGAATATTTTCTGAAAACCTTATACTAGATTTTTCTTAAAAATCAATTTCTATATTCTGACAATGTTAATTGATAAATTATTGATATTGATATAATCATCAAATTCAAACTATTCCTAAGTACAATGTAATATAACAACTAATGACCAGAATGAAATAGGCCCTATATGCACATTCAGCTATATGAAATCTATTCATATAAATCTATATGTAAGTCTAGAAATATATGTTCATAGGAAAGCTTTCTTTATATATATCACCATAGTTATAGATATATGTGTATGATGTATTTGAAAAAATTACATTGGTGTATCTCTATACCAATGTTAGTTATTGAAAATTGAGGGATTGAAATATGCTTTTAATTATCCATGATGTATATGTTTCAAACGAATCATACCTTATTTTGTTACTTAGTGCCATCTGATGTTTTGTGACTTAGTGTTTTCACCACTTAAGGATTTTTTATGTCACTTACTGTCTTGTTATGGCTCTAAGTCACACAATGGCACAAAGTGACAAAATTTTGTGATTTAGTGTCTTTTGTCACTTAGTGTCTTAACAACGTTGCTAGTCGTGCCGTGTGCGCCCCCTTTTAACTGTTTAAGATGCCCCCTTTCTTCTCCCCCTCCCCCCTCTCCCCCTCCCCATGTCCCAGAGGCGGGCCTTCATTTCCGCAGTTGTTCCTTGATTACCTTTACAGCCGTTTTTGCGGCCAAATGGCGCATGTTGAGAAAAGGCTTTGGTAAAAATGGCGCCAAATGGAGCCCCCGGCGACTTGGGTTGACTTTTAATTATGTAAAAAGTGAACCAAAGGGGCTATTACTTCGTGAGTCTGGACACCAGGGGAAACTGGAGATAAAGAGGCGGCCTTTGTCAGATCTATCTACCAAGTCGTGGAGAAAAGTGGATCTTTTTACTGGCTGTGTTTTAAAGTTTCTGGACGATGATCTTTCGTCCTTTGGGCATTGTGGCAACCAGAGGGCTAGGACCAAATTAAGCAATTTTTTTTGTATTTCTTTTGGACCAGGTATGCTCTACAGGTAGACAGATGACCCAGCATGACTTCTGAAATACGTACAGTGTTAGATAGTATCAAAGAAATGTGGCATACAAAAGAAAACAGCTCTTTCTAATGGTTTAGTATTACTACTTATTCTCATACGTGACCTTCAGTGGCGGTCCCAGGATTTAGAAAAGGGGGAGGGCGGGGGGGAGGGTGCTATTGGAAAAAATCTTCCTTATTGAATTTTTGGCAGAATTTACCATTAACGAAGTCTAGAATTGGCACTAAAAGGAGGGGGCATTAAGCAACACTGCGCCTCCCTTCTAAATCCACCACTGACCTTAATTTAATAAGTTTATTATTACATTGAAGTAGGACTTTCGAGTTGATAACGTCATGAATGCTGTAACTTATGGTAAATTGGCAAAAGTGGTAGAAAAATCAAACAGTGACATATAGCCTTAAACCAATCAGCCAGTGAAATATAGCCTCGAACCAATCAGCCGTGCCCTGCCAACTGGCCCGTGACTGACTTTGATCACAATAACACACTCATCACCACAGGTCCTTTCCTTTACATGTGTTCACCCCAGCTGATCCCCTCTCCACCACAACCCCTCCCCCAGTCATTGTTCTGCTCACAAGTGACCTGCGTGTGAGCTGCTCGTTTGGCCGACGGAATGGGGGGGGGGGGGGTGAGCAGAACATGGCCTCTATTCCACTAGGCGATTGGGCAATGAAAAATGTGGTATTCTCCAAGTTTTTCTGAAGAATATTACTGAAATTTGTGGATGCTATATAATGTTTGAAAGAGAATTAAAAATCAGTTCTTATGATTGGTCGGATAGTTATTGGTGTTTAACGCCGTATCAATTGACAATATTATTGGTCATATCACAGCGAGATCAATGTTCGACAATTCTGTCTAGGATGATCGAATCTATGAGAAGGTAGAGACCATGCCCCTGCACATTTACCAAAGTAAGTGTTCTTTAATGTGCAAAGTCCAAAAGGCAGGGCCATACACAACAGCCGATGGTCCTAAGACCTTTGATATTCCTGTTGTTGGCACAGGGATCAGTTCTAATGATATGAAACATATATTTGTACTGGTGAAAACGTATAGTGGAATACAAGTTTAAGGGTTGGTGCAGGAGGAATTGGTAGAGGGGGGCAGGCACTTTAGGTGGCACCTGATGAGGGGTAGTGAGGGGTCGGGGAATAAGCCTATCCCATATGTGATAGATCTCAGGGTTGGACAAGGGTTGGACAAGAGTTGGACAAAATAACCATAAGAATAAGCCATCTGTTAAGGTTCTGAAATAAACAAGATTTCCCCCCCCTTTACATCCCCAAATACTGATAAAACATTATTATTTCTTAAATTTTACCACATGACATATTTGTAGATTACAATAAAATAAAAATACTGCATTTCAGGGCAAAATAGGGTTGGACATTATAGATTGGATTGACAGGATTTACTATAGGTTCCTATGTGGAAAAGTCCAAAATGTAATGTAAGGTCACATTTTGGAAACACTCTAGGAGCAATCTGTTAATCAAATTGCTTTTGTTAATTTTGTATTGTGCAACTCTCTTCAGGGAATAAGTATTGAAGCAATTTTGATAATATTTCATGGTAAACTTTAATGTTGGCATAAACTAGAATTAAGGGAAAATGAGGGGTGGTATCTTGTTGGGTAGTTGAGGACTGGTGACTTAACTTGTGGTGATAGGCGGGTGTTTTGAAAGGTAGTGAGGGGCTGGTGACTTTAAATATTTTCAGGGAAAAATTCTAACAATATTGATACATAAGACATTGCTTTAAAATTGGCTTGTGAATTACAGGCTTTAAAGAAGTGTTAAACATGATAGACTGTGTGTCATTATCAACAGTTTCTGAGTAATACTTTTCACTGTTACATGAGTATGTATGCGTACCATGAGAGGCCCACCCCATGCCGACCTGTGGGTGGTAGCTCGTCTTTTGTGGGCCGTTTGCATGTCTGGAGGGGTATAATGAAGGACGGGTAGGGGGAGAACTAACCCCCGTGGGGGAGGATATACCAGGGGGAGCAGGGGCTACGGCTCCTCCCACCCTACCACCCCTCCTACCACCCTACAACCCCTCCTCCCACGCCCTCCTTCCACGCCCCTACCGCCCCAAGAGGAAGTGCCTGGGTAGGAACGCAGGCACGGACAGGGGGCGCCAAGTGTTTGAATTGCGCAAATACCTACACTGGTTCCCCGTGGTAATTAACATATACCACTGGTATTGAGAAATGTGCGACCTTCACCTTCCCAGAAACCACTCGATGTAAACACACCAAAAAACATCATAGTGTCTAGATATTTCAATGCATTGAGGGAGGAAGATACTTCACAAGATGGGGGCGAGAGGCTGTGTGACTTTGAGGGGGATTTCTGAAGTTATTTCACAGTTCACAGTAAGAGGCTTTGAGGGTGGTTTCTCAAGACAACTGTCAGGTTGGCACCTGCCCAGGCTGCGCGACACCTTATGTAACACCTGACACCGCTCGCTCAGACCGCTCTGGTGACCTAGATCGCCTCTCCATACCTGCCCCTTGTGTAGTGAGCGGAACAGGGGCGGGGACCAGCCTACGCAAATACCATACATCCCATTCCAGGTCACGCCACCTAGTGAGGAATTCAGCCCAGAAAGTCTGAAAAGCCAGGTGTTATTTTACATTTGACACCATGCTAATTGGTGATATTGGAATAGAAACGTTGAAACATTTTGGCTACAGACGATTAAAGAATACTGTAATATGTATTCCTTAGTGCAGATCTTGATCCTTTTATTGGTACATAACGTTTTCCTGTGAATAGAAACTGTGTGTCTAAAAACTTAACTATTTCTTCAACATAACAGATTTGTACCTTCATGTATGTATTATCAAAGGTATTTGTCCTCAATAATCATCAAGGTTACCATTGTCTTTCGGACTTATTACATTAATGTGTATGGTACATATAAAAGTTTATAATATCAGAATATGTTTTACAAAACAAAATGATTGCTGCACTATGAGAAGAGTTAAGGCCATATTCCACTTTGCGTCCGGTCCCGTTTGCGGCCACTTCTTTTAGCTGACGCAAGCAATTTGCGGTTCAGATACCAACATGTTTGTATCCCTGAGTAGGTGACGCAAACACAGGCCGCAAACGCAAGCCGCAAACGCAGGCCACAAACGCAAGGCGCAAACGCAGGCCGCAAAAACCCATATTCCACCTTGCGGAACCCTACCACAAACTCATTTGCGGCTGCCACAAACTCATTTGCGGCCATTTGCTAACATCTGGTGGCCGCAAGCAAGTGGAATATACCCTACCGCAAACGTATTTACGGCCGCCGCAAACGTATTTGCAACCGTCATGGACGCGTTTGCGGTCTACGTTGTATAGTGGAATATGGCCTTTAGTGGATACATACATTCATTTGTCAGATAAGACTAAATGTTTCAAATGAAATTGTGTAACATGCCTCGATATTCTTTATACTTTACTCTCACTGGATGATTAAAAGAAATACTGTTAAAAATGTATTTCGTAAGGGACCTTCTATAATTATATGTACACCTAGGGCAGTGTGTAGGGCTGATATTTTTTTTTCGAAATATCTATAAGGGAGGGTGAGAGGGTTGTCTGATTTTTTCGAAAATATGCATAGTATGAAATGGAAGGCCCTCATTGCAGACAGTATGAGAGGTGTACAGACGCTTTTTTCCGCAAAACTGACAAACTTAAATTCACAAAGTTTATTCACAAATTCATGCATATTTACAAAATGTCTTTAATCTTTTTTCCATATAAATTATTTCAAGGCAAAATTGACAAATTCTGTAACAAAATTCACACTTTTGCAATATGTGCCTGGGGGCAACTGTTTCCGTTTGCTTACACTTCGCGCCCCTGGTCTAGGCTGTTGATGTGCATGCACATGGAGGGTCCCTAGAGCTTTAATTGGTGGTCGATGGCTCCTTACAGTACGGGCCGGTGATATATAAGGGGGGTGTCCAAATTAGTTCAATATGTTGCTCCCCTCCAGACATCTAGGGGGCGCTGGGGAATTGATGAACAAGAAGAAAGTGGGCTGTGGTACAGTATGGGCTTTTGTTCTGTCGGTTCAAAGAAACGAGCTGAATAGATTCTGGGTGAAGGACTGGTGCTCGGTGATTAAGGGTGGCTAGAGATGAGGTGAAATTGGTTTAAGGTATCCTGTTTAATATATTAGTAAAGTAACAAAACTTACCAAGTCAGTTTTTTTGTGGTTTGGTTGCCTTTTAAATGAATTTATGTATATTTCGGTAGTATTTTTGTAATAGTTCACGACGTTTCAGGAGGTATCGTTGCCTTCATCAGCCAATCCTATTATTATTCATTGATCTTTGAATAATAAATGTTAGTGTTTTTACTTTTTATTTATCGATCGACTGAGAAAAGGTTGTGGTGTTAAGCCCCGGCTCCACTGACCAACTGAACTCAACTCGATGGTTGTAGCTGCTGGTGGCGCCAGAACCTAGCACTGTTTGGTCGTACATCTTCAACATTTAAACATGTACGACCCGACGATTCAGCCGTAGAAAATAGCTACGATTCCAGTCGTAATACCGGCTCCACTATGAGACTGAGTCCAACTCAACTCAACTCAACTCGATCGTCGGGCAGTGGAGCTGGGGCTTTAGTATAACAATGTGGCGATGTTCTGTTTTGATCTGTTTTGGTTCTTGTTATGTTACTTCCATTCCTCCAAATAATGTCGCACCCACGTACTACTGTAACAATGCACTGTGACATTAATGCAATGTTCTAGTTACATTCTTCAACCAAAAATGAATGTTTTTATGATGTTGTGGTTTGGATTTTACTAAACATCACTGATAAATAGCATTAAGATAATGCTCTGATTCGGTGAGGTGTCAATCAACCACTACATAAACACAACTGTCTTATGCCATTTTAGTAAACTACAGACTGAAGAAAATAGAATGGTTACAGAACAATTCTGTATTACTGCAACTTGGTTGGGAACCTCTGTACCAAGATGTGCATTTGAATGGGACGGCTGGTTGTGTCAAACTATGTATAATTAGGGGGTAATTTATATTACTGAATTCATCCAATGTACGACTAGGGCAAGCTATTTGAATTCAATATTTGCTTTGCTTTAGTCATGACTAAGCCTCAAAGTAAACCTCCATTTTACACCTTATGGTCAAAGGCAGAAAGCCATACCATACCTTCAGCATTCAGCGTACTTCTATAAACTCAAGAGTTTCGTATCCTCTTGTATGAACATGTAATTAGGACCATATTATCTCTCTATAAATATCTCTAGGTGTCCTCTGTTGATCTTTGTCTTCCATATGTCAGGTCTGTAACAATCAGTTAGACGTTACAGCTCTGGTGGCTGTGTAAAAACTGCCTGTGACCTTTAAGGCCTGAGTCATTAAAGGTGGTGTTAAATAGGAGGAGCAGCTCCTGATTAGGTCACAAAGAGAGGTTCATCTGAGGCCATGAAACTTATGTAAATACACTCCAAACTCTCGTAAATACACCCCAAGCTCCTGTAGATCCACCGCAAACTCCCGTAAATCCTACAAAACTCATGGAGGCCAAGACCAAACACACCTAGCTATGATGAGGTTATAAGGTGATTGTAAACTATGAAAAGCAAAAATTACGGAGGTTTCTCATGAAAGAGGCCTCTGAGCTGCCCCCAAACTTACAGCACGAGCAACACGTGGTGAGCGTAAAGTCAGTATTATAATAAGAACACCTTTCAAGGGTATATTTGAGAAGTGATATTCCTCTTGATGCCCAAGAAAACCCGTGGCCATTGGTCAAGGGCTTCCTGGGGCTTCTTGGGGCTTCCTGTGGAATATCACTTCCTGAATATACCCCTAAAGGGTGTTCTTTATTTCATCTTCCCACTCACTGCCACAGAAAAAGCTTTTTGATAACTATTTTTCACCTTTCTAGGGAATACATGTATAAGTTATATTCCCCCATGTGCCAGAGGAGAATATAAACCATATGTTTTATTATACCTTAGTGTGATACAAGGTTAGTAGTTAAGAGTTTAACTCAGGGCGATACAAACCTGGGTGATAACCAGCCTTGTATCACACTGCAGTGTGATACAGAAACTTTTTATGTTTCTAAAATTCATGAAAAAATGAAATCATTTAGAATTAAAAAATCTAACATTTGCATTATCTGCACAACGTTCCTAGCTACATTTTACTGCTTACTGTTTGTCGATTTGATGGATATCAAAAGAGTTATATGAAAAAACATTAAAAAATGTGCAGCATCACAGTCCCACCATCACTGATTGCTGTGCATCCTTTCTTGGGAGCTCAGATCTAACAGAAAAGGTATAATAAATCCATAACCAACCTCAAAGGGAGTACTCGGGCGGTTGTCACCCCTCGCCGGGACCCCGATATCAGCCCTCGGCCGGTATTACATGATCAAAATGAAATTTTCATCTCATCTCATTTATTTGGACGTGACAGAGATCCTACCAATGGTCTCTGGCACAGGTAGACGGGAGGTGACTCTCTCAACAGTAACGGAGCGTATATACCTTACGAAGGGGGAAGCTTAAACATAGCTATACCTGGTTGGAATGTTACTGATGTGTTAGAATTGTGGAACGAATGATATGTACTGCATGGATGGAAGAACTATATACCTGTATCTTCAGAATACTTATATGGATATAATAAACTTACCTCTTGCCAAGCGCGTGTTCTTTGTATAGGTTTGAGCCCCTTTACTTAGAATCTCTACCACTAAGGAACGAACTATGATCCAGGATAATGATCTACCTGGACTAAGCTAGCTACTTCAATGATTAATCACGAAGAACTCCCCTTTACTTTAATATAACAAACATTTACTAATATCTTTGAGTAAATGAAACATAAATGATAAATGATAAAACATCACGCAGTCGAGTAACCATGAGACGACCCGATATGGAATACTATCAGATATCAGAAATATCCTTGGAATTAACTAAAGACAAATAACATCAGTCTAGCTCATTTCTTGATCGTGATTTGTGTAATAATGATCTAGTTACTGTATTTGGTTAAGTGTATTTTAATAACGATCTTATTGGTATAGGCTTGCCTATATAACTCAGGCATTTAATGTAAACAAGTTGTATAACTTATTATTTGTCTGAATAAACAACATGGTACAACAATAACACTGTGACATGGCCTCAGAGGTATTACTGTGAAATAAGAAGATGCTTCTTACCTGTGGTCTACAAGTTATAGCTTCAGTTAGCTGGTATCACCTGACATCAAATGCCCATGCACTGACTGTTGACCCTACCTTCAGACCCTTATGTAGGTATGACAGGGCTGAGAGAAGGAGGTGGTTCTGATGGTATACCTTGTTGTGTATCTCCCCCTCCCCCTCACTCCATGTGTATGTCTGGGACTCTTTCAGTATTGTCCATTGGGCTTGTCCCTGATGCGGTGGGTAAATGGTAAGCAGGTCACTAAGGTGTCATTGTTTGCAAATGACAGTGTTTACATAATGGGTGGCTGCATGGCTCACATCAACAGTATAGACGTTGAGCAGATGATGTCATAACTGCCCATAATAGACTGGTCACCATATTGGTGATCCTTTTAAAAAAATTATTATTTATTCTTCCTAAGCATAATATAACATACATCCTTATGTTACTTTCAATGATAACAGTCTCATAATTAATACTTAACAAATATTGTGATTTAAAATTCATAAATTTTGGTTTATTTCATAGCTATATGGCCTTTATCACCATGTGGTGATCATCAAAAAGTGATCAAGTGACCATGTCTGCACATGGTCTATAGCACGGCCTGTTGAGGGATTGTTTGTTTGTTTGTGGGATTTGTTTAACGTCTGGCCAACCCTTCAGGGCTCTTTTACCAGACTGAAATGTTGAGGGAGTATGGCCTGACAGGTTAGTACAGCCTCACAGGGGAGAACGATCTGATAGATCATATGGCCTGACAGAGTAGTTCATACTGACATTGGAGTGTGACTGGGTATTATTCCCCCATGTGCCAGACGGAAATATGAACCATATGTTTCACTCTATATACCACCCCTATATCAGCCCTGTAGCGTTTCAGTGTGGAAATAATAATAACTTACATTATATTAGGAAATTACAACCGATCCAGAAAAGTGCAGTGACAACTGTACAAGGGAAATAAAAGGGTAGATCCTGAGGCAATGTTGAAATTGCATAACAATTGGATTTACAATTGTTAGCAAGGTGGAGACGTCTTCATGTTAAACCGTATGTATAAGTATGGGCGGTGTGCAGATAATGTCAATCCATAAGTCCAGACTTGGTATTACATGATCAAAATGAAATTTTCATCTCATCTCATTTATTTTGATTGTAATTAATTCCATAATGAATGTTGGGTTTGTAGCTTATATAATGCGTTTGTGTCTTATACATGTATAAATATCAGAAGAGCTTTTCTATGTAAAAGTGATATCTCGTTTCAGAAAAAGAAAAGAAAAACTGCTTCATGAGCAGTGACGCACGCCTCAATGCTTAAGTCTTAAAGGTAACCATAACCACCCATTCTATGTGGAGTTCCTCTACAATATTCTCACCAACCCCCCCCCCCCCCCTCCTCCCCCCTCCCCCCATCTCATGACGAGACAAGGCCGCGCAGGCGCACTGGCTGATCCCGGATAATAGCCAATCAGCGACTTCCTTACTCTGACAAGCCTCGCTGCTCGTCGGCCAATCAGCGACTGACTTACAAGGCGGTTGCGGCAGGGAAAAAGCCAAGATGGCTGACGTAGAGGGAGCGGGGGGAGGTTCTGGTGGCGGGTTTCTTTGTCCTTTCCCGAGCTCAGACATTGTCCCTCTTTCGTGTGCTGATTGATTGAGTTACTTGAGGGATGAATATTTCACGCGGGGAAATCTTTGTGAGCCTTTCTCTTGGTAGACTTTAATTATGTTTTTGGTAATTCCGCTACGGTTTAAGATTAAGTTTTATATTATTAAGTGCATACATTTTCTAGTAACGTTGGATTACGTTTTAGATGCAACGTTCAATAGCCTACACTTTTTAAATTGTTAAAATGTACAAAGTGTATTCCAAAGGGATTCTTTGACTTGTATAATTCTATTGCTTTGGAAGTATGAAACAACATAAATTTCATTAGCAATCGGTTGTTGGTGAAGCTATGGGGGTGAGGGTTCTATTTTGATTTCAGTGGTGGATCCAGAGAAGGTTAATTTCGTTGGATCCCTTCATTACAACAATAGGTGAAAATGCTGTATGAGTGCATACAAACGTTCACCGTTTTAGTAGTGTTTAGCCTGTATGATTTGTTACATTTTCTTACATTTTTCTTTTTTTTTTTAGCTTTTTTACGATGAATTTTTTAAGGAAAGCTGGTACTTATTGGAAAAATATCCTTGGGGGAGGGGGTCGCGCCACCCGCCCCCCCCCTCTCCTGTATACGGGCCTGTTCTTGCATTATGGTTCATTAACGGCTATATATCTAATATTATGTATAGGACCGATGAACATTTAATATTCAACGTTTTTTCCTCTTTGCGTAGTTTAGGCCCCAACCAAAAGGAGTCAAGATCCTCCCTGAGATTAAATGGAAGTTAACAATCCACGCCTAAAGCATTGTTCTCTAGCCTTAAACAGTTAAAGCCATGCTGTCATCTGTGAGACTAACAAATTGATGTGGTATATAAATCCCTATGTTTATATGAGTATTAACCCCCTAGAGGTCGCCACTTGGGCCTCCACTCACCAGGGGTCCTCCGCCCACCTGTCATAATCAAAAGAACATTGGCATCAGCCAGACGTGGGCGTTTGTTGGTACACTTACATTTGTTTAACTTAAGGCAAACTTAGGTCTGCGGTTTATAGCCAAACTGTGTGTTCGTATTATGTTACTATGTTTCATTACCTCCGTTTCTAGTTAATAAGTTGAAACTCTCTGATAAGCTCCCCAAATTAGTGACGTGACCAACGACGTCGTCGCCTTACGTTCTCAACGGCAAAGCACCGGAACTAAGGATTGGAGCACCCAACGTGGGCGATGTAGGGCCTACTGTTGTTTTAGATTATCATGATTTTATCTGGAACTTGCAGAATAAGAGTGGAGACAGCCTCTCAGTTATTGATCTTGTCAAATGTGAAATAGTGCAATTCATTATTGAACAGAATGTTAGGAAATGACAAATTGTTCATTGTCTGAATGAGAACCCAACGGTGACATAAATGTAAACTATTACATTAATCAATAAACCTTCTTGAATCTTGAATCTTGAATCTTGAATTAGAATTGCAGATCGATGAAAATATATAAATCACTTCACGTAATTTGACATTAAATAAATCAAACATTTTGAGAATGCGGACCAAGGGTCAACAAGGAAATAAAAACTCGAATATCCAAGACTCCTACAGTGACAAGGCTGTCAGTACCTCCCGTGGAATCCTGGTGCCAGATTGCCATGTGCCATTTAATGTGAACTGGTTGAAATCCTCTACAAGGAGTCAAATGGCGTGGCGTAGTTTAAGACGTAATAAAATAGATTTATGATTGAGGACTGAGCCCTGTTGCAGCAATTTGTCAGGAGTACAACGTTAATTACGGGATGTGAGGACCTCCTCAATCACCTGAACAACCCCTCAACCCCCACCCAGCCCCCCTCCTACCCCAACCTACTCCTCTCCCCCTTTAAGCCCCATACTCACTAGGCGATTTTACTGGCGATTCTTGGGGGTTGTCCATAAATGATCTAACACTTTTTCAGGGTATTTTTAGGACCTACCCACCCCCCTGTTTTCTGATTTAAACATGAAAATAAGGCCCATTTTCAAGCAGTGTCAGACTTTTCGAACCAACCAACCACCCTCTTGTGTGTGACATAATTTATGGATGGCCCCTTAAAGTTGCCTATTAGTATAGTATATTGAAACGTGCATAGTTGATCTGAACTGATGCCAAAATCGGCTGATTCTAGGGATAGAATCGGCTGATTTTAGTGCCGATCCATCGGCCGACTGTGTAAAAATCGCCTAGTGGGTATGGGGCTTTAGTCTCAGGCCCCCACCCCCCAACTAGTACCCCCTCCCACCACTCAATTTCCTCCCCCTCCGCTAAGCTATCAATCCTGGAGATTTATCGGCCGGAAAACACCCTCAAAGGCTCGACAAATACGGCAGAAAAATACTCCAAATATCGGAGATGTTTACAGCGCAAATTGCCACCAGAAGCCAACCTGCGGCATGGCAGAGGCTGATTAGGATTGACAAACAATGTTCAGGGGTATCAGATGAAAAGAAGATGAAGTAAATGTTCATTTCGCTGAAAATGCGAAGAAAAAACTCCCAAACAAAGCGGGGGTAAGGGGACGAAGAGGGATGGGCCCCACACGACGTAAAGAACACCGGCGGATGCGCGCGCACCCAGACACGTGATGTATGACGTCAGCGGGCCGGGTCACGTGATCCATCAGGCCAGTGCCGACAGGGGGCGCTGCGATCGGCGTCTGATGAAAACGAGGCTCAGGGCCTGGGAGGGAGGTGTGGGGGAATTAGAACCACCCTGGATAGAATCTACTCAAGAGTATTCTAGGAAGGTTTAGAAAAATATCATGAAGTTTAGACTGTTTTACAAAAGAAAAAGGGGACATGGGATATTATTTAGGGGTTTTCGTAAATGTAAAACAAAAACCGATTGAGTTATACAATGCGAGTTTCGTTTTGTTGCACCTGAAAATTGAAAGAAAGACAGAATAATTAATTATTCTTTAAGGGAAAATGTCCCTCAACATTCTATCCAGTTTAGGGCTCTGTAACCACCGTATAATTTTCCTGCTTTCATCGGTGGTGTGTTTTGCTCCAGAATCAATATGCAAGACCTAAACATTCTCCGAAAATATCAGGTTTGTTCTATTAAAGTCAGGGCATGGGGAACTTCAGTCAGGAACAACGTTGGTCAGAGCCACTTCAACCCAGCATGAGAGCCTTCTACGATTACATCTCAGTTTTTACGGCCAGTAGGGGGTAAAAAGTGGTGGGACTTTGCCCGAGTCAAACTCCCAACTCTCACTACTACTCACGGACCGAGAGGGTGAATAAAGCAGTCTCAGTCTTGAATTGTAATCCCATTTCTTAAGCAGTTAAAACGTAATCATTGTGGCAAACAAGAAGGCTTACTTACAATGTCAATGTAGAACTTCAGAAGCGTTGTGGTAAAAATGGGGGTCTTGACAAGGGGGGGGGGGGGGGGGTCCCGAGGTCGCGTGTCAAACTTAAAGATCGCAAATATCGCAAGTCTATGTTGCTTATTTTTCTCAATGTCACATGTCGATTTTAAGAAATAGCCATGTCGCATGTGACTATAGGTTTTACCCTGTCTGTCATGTTGTTAAGGCTCCATCTCGCATGTCGATTTTAAGAAATGGCCAATGTCGCCATGTCAAATTTAGTGGTTAAGACCCATAAAAATAGTAAAGAGGCACCTTTTCGTAAACTTTATTGCTTTTATTGTATTCATCACTTCCGTACACTTGGAAGATGCAGAAGTTGAATGTAAGCTTAAACCCTAACACATATACATCCATAATTATGTTGCACATATTAGAAATATATTTCCAATGTCAACATTCCAACGTTTAATCTTAAAGGTGAACAATGTATGTCATGAATAGATACCCTGTATATTGTGTTCTACGTCCATACGTATAATTGCCTAGACTTTCCAGCTGTGTAGATGCATACAGTGCCCCTAACTCTAGGCACCGTTCAGGGTAAGCATTGGGAGCATCCTCAGGAAGGGGTCTAACTTAGATTAACCTGGAGTAAACTTTTTTTTTTTCAAAAAAAGAAAAAAAAAAGAAAGAAAAGAAAAAGAAAAAAGGAAAAAAAACAAACACTCAAACAAAAAATAGTTATATAAATAGAAACTGGGGGTTGATGGAGGTGGGAGGGGTGATGAAGAGAGCATTGGGTACCCGTCGGGTGCGGCCCATTATCAACCCCTCCCCAGCCGGCCGGGCCCAGAGGTAAAGTCTCCTTAACGATAACTCCCCTTAGACGTGTTTTCCCCACTTTGTACCCGATACAACGGCCCAGCTTCACCCCCCCCTCCCGCTAGGGGTCGGCCGTCCTCAGATGGCCACCAGGGGGGGGGGGGGGGGCTACAGAGGGGTAGTGGTCAGGGCGGGGTCAGGGGTAATTCAGGGGGAAAAGGAGGGGTAAAAGGGGGGCCGTCCGCCCCTAACTGTTGATTACGTCGACTTCAAAAATGAAGAGACTCATTTTCTGTAGTTCGCCAACCGGCCACCAGAGGCCGCCAGAGCCTCGATTGTCTGATGACCTTTGACCCGGCCGGGGATCTACCGCCAGCCAATCAGCGCGCAGCTTTGTCAGCCAACTTCCGGTGGTTCTGGGAAGGCCCCACGTGACCGGATGTGATAGAAAGGGCGCGGAGGATGCTGGGTTGTTTGTTTCGTTAGGGGAAATTTGGTGGGGAAGTTCTTTAAGTACGTTTAGTCAGTCTTGCCCATCATATTCAGGACAGGATCCTCACTCTTGCTTTCAGTTAATCCACACACATATATTCAGAAGCAGATCCACGGGGCAAATTTTAGAACATATACGAATTTTTCGTATATGTTCTAAAATCATCAAATGCAAAGCAAATTCTTCAACCAGGGAACATTTACAATGAAAACAAACCTGGCCAGGTTCTGCCGTAGGGGGGGGGGGGGGGGGGGGGTTGTGACGAGGTTCCACAAGTGGAACTTTTGCCTGTATTTTTAGTCATTTGAACTTGAAAATAGGGGTGGTGAGGTTCGAGAAGTGGAACCTTTTAATATTTTCCTACTGATTTAAGGGAATTTTACATTAAATTTTGGAAGGAAAGGTGGAACTTTTTGAAAAATTTCCTTTGTGGGGGGTGGCCCGCCACCCCTACATCCCCTCCTGGTTACGGGCCCGAAAAAAATACATGTAATCACATGCACGAGCATAACATTTTTCCGTCTTGGAGTCTGGAACCCCTCTGGATCCGCCCCTCATATTTCTACACATATATAAATAAAATATATAAATAAAAGTACAGGCTATTGATGAAGTTACTGTAAAACCGCTGATAAAACCTTTCCCTGCTGTAACAATTGGAATATACCCACACACTCAAGATGCTAAGTGTGAGGAGGTTCGAAGCAACTGTGAGAGGACCTTACGAAGACAAAATTACATTAAGGGGTCTAGAGTAACATGATTTTGATTTCCAAATTGACAATTTAGTTTATTCTCTGAAAATTCAACTGCAACCCATTAGAGTGCGACACTTTAAAGCCCCATACCCAGTAGGCCACTTTTACACAGTCAGCCGATGGATCTGTGCTGAAATCGGCCGATTCTACACCCATAATCGGTTGATTTTGGCACAAATTCAGATCAAACATGCACATTTCAATATACTATACTAACAGGCGATTATAAGAATCGACCAATTTCAGCGCCGATCTGTCAGCCGACTGTGTAAGTGTAAAAGTCCCCTAGTGGTTATGGGGCTTAAGTGTTAGTGTTCAGTGTTGGTAGGGACTTGACAAAGAGAAAATAAACTTTGTATGAGTGTAATTTGGGCAGTCACACACTTCCTAAATGTTCATGTATCAGTTACATTATCTTAAGCGAGATTGGGACTTTCCGAAGTAATGTGGTTATCATTATATCTCAGGTCATATCTCATTAATAAAGGAAGTTACGATAATCTAATCTTTTCATGCTAGAGAGTCGTGCTTGGTTTTGATAGTGGTATTAGAATTCTTATACTCAATGTGGTATCTTTTATATTCAAGTACAAAATTGTATCTCTCCATATCACCCTTTGCACTCGTTGTTACTTCCCTGGCAGATGCTGAAAACCAGTGTAAACTAATATAATGCCAAGTTGAATAAAAGATCAGAATATGAAATAACATAACCAGACTATTTCAATGACATCAGAGTCAGAGTGATGTTCTTAAGACTTGATTGGGTGACATTGAATTAATTACAAAGTAACAAGAACCAAAACAGAACTAAACAGAATGTTACTGCAATACTGTAATACCATCGCATGCCCTCCTGGACCTGGCCCAGTTGTGACAGTGAGTACATTGACAGCTCCCGCCAGTCTGCCGCTGCCCCTATTAGCACGCGCAGAACCAGGGCAATCCAAATTGAAAATACACAGTCCAGGGCCGTGATACATCTAATATACATTGTCCAGGGCCCACCACACCGACAGCTGATTGGTCAGCTACAAGATAGGGCAGTCACGTGGTCTGACAAGATGGACACCAGGTGACGCCTGTGTATTGTTTGCGTGCGACGCCGGGACGACTTCCTGTTGACCTTTGACATGAGGCGGCTGTGGGGGCAGGGCAGGCTGGGAAATGAGATGGCCATGTGTGCTGCCCCCTATAAGTGTTATGGGGAACTACTTAGGTAGTATATAGCATCCTGTCAGTATGAATTATTGGTAGATTATTAGACCAACTATAAACGTGTCTGACATAGCCTAAAACTAGACTTATATTGTTGATTATACAGTGCTGCCAACCATCGGTAAAAATTATGGAAACCTCTGTAATTGTTACGGTAAAAAGAGATGGGTCTGTAATCCGTAATTTGAACAGTGTTTTCATAGAAGGGTGATGCTGATAAGAGAATCATTACATCCTGCAACATGTTACTCACCATTTGACATTTCCTGATATATATCATCTTAAATTTATCTAAACAAAAAACATTAACCGCAAGACATAAATCATGATTATCTTTTCAATACACCTCATAGTACTGTACCACTAGGCTGATAAGATAATAGTAGCTTGGTGAAATACCACTGACAATAAAGCATCCATGAAAAAGGCACACATAGACGGAAGACATACTTAGCTGAAGGGAATCCCAAGGTCTTATCTGACCTATGTCACGTTGGGCATTGGGAACTTTTATAGTAAGTCTTAAGGATAAAGCATCATTGAACCACTTCACTCCTTTCCAGACTAAGAGTAAAGCATGTTTCACAATCATTTATTGATCAGTTGCCCAGAGAAAAAAAGAAAACCTGTCAGAGGGTGCACTTTTATTTCAGGGATGGAGGATCAGTCTTTTTTTCCACATATTTGATTTTTCTGTAGCTGTAAATTAATTTATGAAATACATATTCACGTTTCCATGACCAACAAGATTTCAAACATTAATGTAACATAAATAACATGTGCCATATAATATAGACTTTTGTTTTATTGCAGGTGTTTTATGAAACATAGGTACTTGTATCTGAGTATCTTAAGTAATCGAAAATGATGTATCTTTTCAAAACTAATTATTCTGAATATCTTTTTTGGTTATTCCTTCACATCATGATATAGGAAAGACATCATTGTCATTATAATTGTTCATAACTATCAAAGTTGGTCTATCCATAATCTTGATCACCTACATATGTTTGATAAAATGTTCTATAGGAAAATCCCATGAATGACCCATTGTTCAGTCGTGATAACGGTACTTTCGATATTAGTTTAAACAAGCGCAAGACCTAAGGGCAGGAGGACACACTTTGGAGGACAGTTTAACCCACCACACAACAGGGCTAGACAACTAATTATAAGATGGAGCAAACCTTGTTTATGACGGCACTGTTAATGATGTGTTTGGCAGGTAGGTTCATCCATCTCTCATTCTGTTCTTTTTTCAAAATGGTTGACCAATTTGTTCAACGGTTTCAAACACAGTGCAAAATTAAGAGATAATCAATTGGGATTCCCTAAACCCTTCCCCATAATTTCATGTGAGAAAACCCACAATGTTTGGCATCCCAAACAACATGAGACAAAGAGCTATCCTACCAATTGTTACCAACGTATATTGGTAACTACCTAGAGCATTGCTCCAATCTTTCAAAGCTGAAATGGACACATGCAAGGTTTGGTAATAACCTCTCATCACATATAGATATAAAGTAGGGACCCTCTAATGTAACCACTATAGGGACTGAGCTAAAAGTGGTTGTTAGTTGAGGTTGTCGCCTTAATGAAGGGGTGGCATTTAGGTATAAACAGTGAGAATTGCCAAAAAGAGTTGCCACTCAGAGAAATGAAAAATCCAGATAAGTGGGAAGGATATTTCGGGACTTTCACTTGTAAAACTAAAGGGTGAATTTATGCATTGGATTGCTTAGAAGAAATCGGAAAAATAGCATCACTGCGAAATTGGGAGGATATGGTCGTTAATATATGACATGCTACGAGAGAATTTGATGAGTCTAGACCCTTAAATTTGATAAGGTGAGGGGTCAGTTTAAGCTTAATGATATGCAACAGAGCCATTTCTTAAATTCCACAAGGTGACAGGAAAAAAGTGGCTGACTTCGGCCTAAGCCGGTTTTCTTGTCAGTCCACTATTGAGACAGGTATACTATTATATAATACAACAATGTAATATTGTGATGACAGTAACCATATAGATGAACTGAAATAAAAGTTGGTAGCACATGGTTGTGTACCAGATCACATGTAGAGTGTGGCTGGTGAAGTCATTGCTCTACCTTCGACAGTTGAAGTTTTACATGTACCTGCCTACATGATTTAGTCAATAAGCATGACTAAAAACAAATAGTTCTGGGGTCAGATACTGTCAGGAGCTATGGACATTGAATTGAGTTGGGTTGGATAGCATGGCTGGGCCTCTGAAGGAGCGGGGAGTGGTGGGGGTGGCCAAGGTGAGATGATATGACATCAGGTGAATTAATGTGGCCCCCTGGACTTCTGAGGGGTGGAGGAGGGATGGGGTGGCTAAGTTGAGAATATATGAAACTGGGAGGGGGGGTGACTAAAAAAAAAGTTTTAGTATCCATGATGAGTCTATTTCCTATCATTCGTTTTATGTGTCCCAGAATTTTGTGGATTTTCTTTTTTTTTTTTTTTAATTTGTTCTGCTTCCAAAATGTTCCTATGGCCTCCGAAGATATATTGAAGAATATAATATATATAAATGCACATATAATTTATTGTGAATGATTTTAGTATGATTTTCCATGGAACCTTCGTGTCCATGAAATTTCATGGATGTTTTCTGAGCAGGAATTTCCATCATGGCCACGAAAATCTAGGATGTTCTTTGGTTGCCCCCCCCCCCCCACCCTGGTGAGTGAATATGTTTCACTCGACTTCAGAAGGGGTGGAGGGGAGAGGGAGTGGTCCTGTTTCAGTGAACTGCCTGCATAAGAGGGATAAAATGGCCAATTGGACTTGAATTTGGATGGTCTCTCTGTGTGATACCCGCCTTAGAGACCGGTCTCATTAGTGAAGCAAAATCAAACATGAACTATAGAAAAATTAATAGTCTGACCCAAAATCGTCTTTAAGTGAGGTTGTCTCTTTAGTGAAGTGGTCATTAAGTGGGTCTCTACTGTAGCTCTAGTCTGACTTCTGTGAAATATGCCGTCAGATCTTAATCAGAGTAATAAAGTGTTATTAATACAATTTCATTGAAATTAATTGTGACCTCTACCACATTTCATAATTTTAATACACCTTTTTCTTTTTTTCAACTGTCTTTTGATACTTTCTCTCTGATTCCTTCAAGGTAAATGTGTGGCCTATTCGACGTATGCATGCTATGGAAGGTTTTTCACTGATGAGCTCTGCTCGAGCCCCTCTGTAATAAATGTGACCGGGGCTAACTATGGTGTCAGTGACTGCAGGGACGATGGCATTGGGAACTGCTGCCCAAAGACATCAGACTGTAAGTTTCCGGTCACTGGAGACTACTTACGGACCATTACAACAGAGTGTAACAGTAACCAGAGGTGTCAAAGCCTCTTTGCTTCATGGGCAAATGTTCCTGCTGAATGCAGGGTATCTGGTCAGTCAGATTATGTCACCATACATTATGAATGTCTACAAGGTAAGTAAACACTTGTACACATCCTACATGAGTTATATCATATATGGTTCTTCTGTGCAAGGGCTTGTGCTGAGGGCATTGGATTTTGTTGAGGTACTTTAAGGAGCCAATTGAATGGATTCTCTGAAATTCTGGTTGGACAAGACATTGCTAGCAACCATTATCTAACATTGTCATTTCCAAAGAGAATGACCTTTTTTTGATAGATTTCTGGTCAAATTAATTAATAGCAATGCCATCTCTGGTCACTTGTGACCATTTCTGGTCCTTTTTGACCATATTAATAGATGCATTGAAAATTACATTTTTTTTGTTCGTATGCTATGATGTGTGAGTGCTGTAAATTTATGTTGACACGTTACGTGAGCATGTTGCATATTGGTTCCCAGGAGGCATGGCATACTATGGTCTACCAGAGGAGTAACCTTGTGTTGACATATTGGGTGAACATGTTGCACACCAGTATCTCAGGAAATAGTACAATTATGTTCAATTATAAAATATTACGATCAGTGTCACGGTGACCTATGTTGACATATTTAGTGAGCGTATTACATATTGGTGTGCGAGGATGCACTGACATCCATCCCGTTCTCAAACATATGTTAGGATCTGATAAAAAAAACTTCTGTTTATAGTTCTATTATCTGTGAATGGGGAAACCTTATGCTGGCGCATTTGGTGAACATACTGTTATAAGGTAGACAATGTCATATCTCCTTGGGAATATTGGCTGGTATATATAAGGACTTTTATACCTCAATTAAATGACACCTACTTATATGATACACTCATGCTCATTCATCTTTATTCATAAAAAATATCATTAATGGTAATGGTATAAACATCAGCCAAATATGTCATGTCTACGAACATAAATGACTTATAACAGGCAAAAGGTATATGAATTCATCATTTGAATGCAAGGAACATTTATATAAACTAGATGAAATCTTGGCTAGTAAAACATGGCTGAATAGGAATATCCCAGAGGAGGCAAAGAAGAACTAGCTTATAAAAAGTTGGGTTCAGACAGTATTACCAAAGATTATGAAGTGCGAGTGAATTATAAACAAAATAAACTGTTTATAGTTTCATCTGTCTATAGGCCACCCGATGGAATGCCTGAGGCACATAAGGCATATAAGCACCTGTCACATATTGACAATTATGTAGATAGGACACAAACTGAATTATATATCATAGAGGACTTTAATTTGAGCTATAGGGATACATAAGCCTAAAAAGGTTAAATATTGATGGATGGGAGGATAAGTTGGGAAAAAGCATCAAGTAGGAGAGGTTGAGAAAGTGTATGTTTGTGCAAGGAACACCATAGACCATGAGGGAGGACCACGAGCGGTAAGAGTGGGGTGTAGGGATTGGAGGAGGAATGGTGGGGCTACTCAAGTTCCCAACACACAATATACATATAGTACACATAATCAGAAACGTGCATGGTTATGAGAAATGATACGTTACATGTATGCATGTTTAACATTCACAAAAGAATGAGTGAAAAGGTTGCATTGCTATGAAAAGTGATACATATAAACATTCACCCGAAAACATATATTAGGCATCCTGCCGCATGACTTTCGTGATGTGAACAATCACGTTGCCAGATTACATTCTAGCTTCACAAAAAATGTCGCCGGCATTCGTGTCGCTAGGCTAACTTTGACGTATGTTAGCCTAACAGTTGCAGAACGAGAATCTCCCTTTAAAAAGTATTGAATTCCATGGTTTCCCTGTGCTTGAAAAAAAAAAATCATAGGGACCTGCGATCAAAATGAGCAGGGGTTCAAATTCAGATGGGAAAATGCATACATGCATTTACCCAAACTCTATGTATATGCAATACCAGATCAAATCCAGTTGGTTAAAACGGACAAGGGAAAGCTGACAAAAGAATGCAAGCAGATTTGCAAATCTAAGTGAAACGCTGAAAGGCAGAAAAAGCTACAAAAATGTTTAAGTCATGGCAATAACTTAATATTTTAAAATAGTTTTTTCCACAAAGTGGTGTAGGATGTCACTATTCCGTAATGATGGTTGTGAGAATCTGTTGTTACCCACCTATATAAAGTTGTGTCCCAACCGTTATTTTCAGTTGCTCCGATACCACCAACTTGTAGACATTGTCAAATTATGAATTTTAGCTTATTGTTATGGGAGAATTTAAGAAATATTTCCCAAATTTGCCCAAATTTAATCACATGCTACTTGTTTTTCCCTATATTCAGCTAATTATTTAATCATAATGAACATAGCGGTGAATTTGAATATCACATATGATTCCTGCTCTTGGGTGACAGTTCTTTCTGCGCAGTGTCTCTACACAAAATGGTTGATCACTCCATGACAGCTGATTTTATATACCCAGTCCCTATAATTAGGTTTATGACCCCTCCCATTTCCTTGTGGTGGACAGGAGACCTCTAATTGTTGTATTTCTTTGATCTCGCCCCTCTTCCTTGAAGGACCACAGTTTATTTTTTTTAAAAAAGTTTCTTAAATAAGATAGTGACTAATGGGCAGTTTACCATGACCCATAAAACCTTGTGAATACTCGGTTTCTATGAGCCCAGCAACATGTCCATCAGTCACTATCCTATACTTAGGAAAATGTCAACTCTGAATAAGTAACTAAGATCTATGGCCTTCTAATTACAGGTGGTTCGACAATGCCCACTACCTTCAAGCCAACCACTTTGGAAACAACCGAGACCCAAGAGTCTACAACTGAACAAACAACACATACTACCCCTAAAACTCTCAGTAAAACTCTCAGCACAGGTAAAGATAAACCGAGGGAAAACTGTAGACTAATTATTAATGAGATGATACAAAATAAATTGATGCATGAAAAAGAATAACATTTGATATAGAAAACAATACAAAACCATGCATATGTAATTTTGATGTGTGAAGAAAATGATTATGATGATGAATATGATTGAAAATTAATACATGATGAATAGAGCCAACAGATCTTGTGCAGATGCAGTCACATTGACACTTTATGGTGTTAACCATGAAATCACCATAACCACATGGCTATGAATAAATCTCAAATGATTTCATTCTAAAAGATGATAATTGTCCATGTCATTTTGTTGGGTATGTACTAGGTGAATTGAGCATAAATGAGTGATGACAGATGACACCATAATTCAAGGATGGGCCTGGGCATGAATTTCCTGATCAATTATTTACACATTTCATAAATATGTACAACATTATATATAGGCCTGTAGTGAGTTATACAACGACGACAGCCATTGTGCCCCAGTTCAGGCCTGTCTAGGTACGAGCTAGACTCCTTCACTGCTGATAGGCTACCACAAACCCACTATCTCCAGTTCACTGCTGCAGGACAACACTATCTGAACAGAAAACTCTAGCATTTTATCTCAGTAGCTACATTAATAAACTCAACACCCCTTTTGGCATTTTTTGATGAGATTGAGTAATAAGGAAGTTATAGATAGGTAAAATTTACCATCCCCACTTCCATCTGAGGGAAGGAAGATTGTATGCAGTGTTTAATCCGTAATCAGGTGTGAATGTTGTTTTAGGGGTTTAGCCATCAAGTAAGGTAATGCCTGAAAAGGTTAGCTACCATAACAGAGAGATGAGAACCCTAGTCTGCCATCTTATCCCTTTGTCTACACATTCCTCATCTGGTGAGAGGTGCGAGGTCACTGGGGCCAGAATGAGGGATTTGAGAAGATGTTCTGGGCCACAACTCCCAACCTCCTTATACGATCACTAGATGTGCAAATGATGTTGCATCTCCAAAAAATTATAGGTGTGTTGCCATGTTGGTGATCAATGCAAAGATATTATTTACTATTTTAAAACACTCAGAAGACAAAAAATCATCAAAGTCACTTGACAATAACCCCATGTAGACTCATAATAAACCATTTTCGTAATCTAGAGTTTAAGATTTGCAATTTATTACTTCACCACATGGTTTTGAAAAGCACATGATGATCACCAAATATGGCCATGTGACCACATCTGCACATGGTCTATACTGTCATGATAAACTTTACACATTCTTTAGATGTTAAATATCTCTAAGAGCCATGTACTTATGATGAGCACATGACAATTGCTAAATAGAGGTCACAGAAGCACATTATGCATGCAATATAATGATATATATTCATATATGTCATCATATTGGAGACTGATAGTTTTCAATCCTTTCTCCTTAGTAAGACTTTTTTCCACATCATTTTCACAAACAGGTAGTATAGCTGCTATTGCTGCTGGGATAATTGTTTTCTTGCTGTTTCACCTTGTCATTGTGATCAGTGTTATCATGAAAAGGAAAGGACCTCTCAATAGAGACATAGGGCAACCTAAAAGGTACATTAATATTAAAAGATGATTAACATTATACAATAAAGCTATTGGAGTAATCAAATAACTTTTGAAGTTTTGCTCATAACATGATTGATCAAATAGCATTTGACACATACATTTTATTAAGTAATCAAATGAGGCTGCACTTATTTGATTAAGCAATTAAGTATGGTACTAAATAGTCGTTAAGTGATTATATAAAACTCATGCTTTTATGGTCATCCTAGGAGATATGTTGATTATTAGTACATAGGTGTAAACATTTGTATTATGTCATAAAATGTTATGAAATTGAGTTTTTGACTTGGTTTCATATATTTCTTAGCAAAAGAAGTGAAAATCACCTGGATGGAAATGAGGCAGAAGGCCAGGTGGCAATCATAAGTGGCCAGCAACTTCAGTCAGAAGATGTCAGTTGTCACAATCAGGTATCAACAGAAGACCAGCAGCCTCATGAGTCCCTCCTGCATCAGACATACACCCCTCTTATCTTCAACACTCAGAGGTCCAGCATAAAGAGCATTACACCAACAACACCAGGTGGTGGGTGTGAGAGTCATTTCCAATCAAACAGGTCATCTGATTCATATCTGGAGATTATAGAACCACACCAGTTTCTGTCTAGCGGCAATGCCACCATTCCCCAGGCCTACCTGATGGTCCCCTTCTCTGCTGAGGGGGGCCCACCTGAGGGCAGGCGGGGAGACTGCCACTCATATGCAGAGATTGGTAAGCCTTATAAGACATTGATGCCTGTGCCCACTGTGCAAGGTATAAGTCATGAGTATCTAGAGTCAGGACCCGAGGCTGACAATGATTGTAATGAAGGTTATTATGAACCTATAGCGGGTGGAGATTTTGTCAAATGAAAACACATGTGGAAATGATATGCACCTCTGAATAGGTGTTTTGCAGATGACATCACATCTCTCAAAATTGGTTGTTCGCCATATCAGTGATCAATTACTTTCATAATCTAATTTAGAGACCTTAACTTAGGGCCCTATTTGTGACTTTAATATAAGATCATCAACTGATGAATGTAGTTTAATAAATAAAAATGTTCAGAGGGCAAGCCATACCCTTCCCCAGGCTAAGGATACTTCACACCATCTTCATTGCAATAAAACCTACTTTCCTCTTCCTTTGCCTCCTCCCGCCTGTCTTTTTATGTAGAACGCTGTGCATCCAATTCAGTGTCTGCTGTCAATTTCTTAAGCAATTTAATCATTCCATTTTTATGGTAGTAATTCTCAGTAAACGCAATGGAGCAGGCAATTGACAATAACTGCCGTACTAAATTTGGGTTCTCAAAATTCCACTTAGTGATAAAAGATAACAAATATGACTTCATTCCCATCTGTATACAAAATATTTTCTTTAAAAAAAATGAACAAGATTAAATCCAAGTCTATTATTAAAAACAGTAACTTAAAACCAGAAGAATCCCTGTAACTAGAAACCGCAAGTTTACTTGCATCCAGATACCAACATATTTGTATCTGGACGCAAGTATACTTGCATTTCCTATTTGCAGGGAACACAAGTGCCCCTGAAAGCATTGTGGAATATGGCCCTTGATCGTAGCATATCTCCCTGAAATTAGAAATATTATGTACAATTGAATATTTGCATGTCACATTTTATGTTTCACCTAGCCTACAAGGAAGATCACAATAATGGTGAATGTGGTTTAATGACAAAAAATAAAAAGTTAAGAGTAAAACACTGTCACTTGGTTATCATTCTGAGTTGGTCATCGTTCAACACTAAAAAATATCCTCTTCGTGGCTAATTTGAAAATGGCTGGATGACGTCATATGCATGGATGCTCTCCGAGCTGAATCCATACATTCTCCAATCTAAGTTTTTGTTTTTAAGGTAGATAATCGGCAAACTTGTAAATATCAAAAAAGCCCGTATTATCCGGGAGTAAAACTATGGGAAAAATTACCAAGAAATGTGACTGAGAGTGTAAATATAGGAGAATTTAAGATGGAACTCAATACGTTGTATAGAGCCTATGAAAAACTTCTGTAATTTAAATGTATTTGTATATGTTATTTTGATATGATATGATATTATTACCATAATACCTTGTTCTATTGATGTCCGTACTGTATTTGTAATTCCTATATTATTTTCTGTTCTTTTCATTCCTGTTTATTGTTGATATTGTAATTGTTGATATTTTCTATTGCTATTCCACTTAAATTGTATATACACTCATGTATATTCATGTATCATCTGGAAGACCAGGGGGTTACCCTGAGGATGACTTTTTGAATTTAAAAAAAAAAAAAGTTCTTTACAATTACAGACGTCTTTTAGAAACTTATTAAGTTTTATTTTCAAATCATGGTATGCGTACGTGGGTAATATGGCTGAGCATCAGATCTCTTAAAGTTTTAAGATGGCTGACACGAAAGAAGAATACCCTAAAAAGTTGAATTGGAACAGAGAAAGAGTCTGTTTAAAAGGATCCAATTTCATTTGTCACAGGCAACAGAATGCATTTTCGAGATCAACGGCCATTTAAAAAGCAGTTGGGAAAATTACATAAAAGTCACAAAGGAAATGAGGAAAATTCAAGAAAACTTTGCCTATTGGTTTTAGCTAATTACAAAAGCACACAATAATTGATTGGTTTCTAAGGCTGGGTCCCTTTCGACACCTTTATGAGGAAAGCATGACAAGGGGGTTGTCACTCAGAACTGCCATTTTCTCTGCTTTTTAGGTCCTTCTCAGTTTCAATTAAATAAGCTGCAGCTCATGATCAACATCTGCTACCCCCCTCCTTCCTGAGGGAACCAGATTTTGGTTTGTTCCATTTCTCCCAGTTAGCTGTTTTATCATGTGGGCTGCATGTCCATCCTGCCCCTGCCGGGTCTTTTGTGTACAGTCGGGGCCTTTCTGGGTGGATGGATAGCACTGTGGGTGTAGCCTGTCACCTAGCAACAGCCCTGACAACGACCTGCATCACCTGGGTGATTAGCAGGTGACTGATGACCCCTGGTGGCTGTTTCTTCAACCACCATCATCATGGAGATGAAAGGGGATGACACGCAGCATCCCATGGTCAACGCACGGCCTCTGCATTGCACATTAAGGTGGCATCGCGCAACACTGCAGGGGGTCCATTATAGGGACGCAGGAACCGGAACCCAACACAACCAGAGTCTCATCTTGGCCACTCCACCTAGCAGCACTGGCAAACAATGGCGTGGTACTGACCAGAAGTCAGGGGCCGTCAACCAGACATGGGGGTTGTCCAGAACTGATAAAGAGTCTGGCCGCTAGGAGGCCCTCCACATGGCCTCATTCTGGTGTGGGGCATGTGCAGAATAAATGGTCTGAGAAAGCGAGTAAGGGGCATGTGTCATGTACACATAGGGTGGGGAGGATAAAGAAGGATGAGCCAGCAGTTCATGGCAGTGCAGGAGGTTATATTTCACAGTGGGCGTTCTCCTCTATTATCACCTATTTCTAGTCTGCTCTCTGGCACCAATCTAAGTTATCACACCGTTATTTATTCCACCCTGTTCTTTTAAAAGGAAGTTACTCATTAACTACCAAAGCCAGATCTGACGTTGACAAGCAGGTATATGTGCTATACTATGTATAATCATATAAACCTTTTGTGTTACTAGATATATGCACTTTGATATGTGAGTCAAATAAAATGCATTACTCTGATAACATAGCAGTTCATCGTTGGTGGAGAGTAAGTTTAGGTACACATGTACAGATGTCAATTAGTAGCCCAAATTTCAATACTTTTCCTGGGAATTATGGACATGTTTTGTTTCATTGAAGAAGTAATTATCATGAATCCTTCATTTTTTGTGAGCCATTAATAATATTTGATCTGGCTCAAGAACAAATCATGGAGAAGTGAATATTCCTGCAGAATATGAGCATCTTATCCCCAAACTTTGATGGGACATTTTATCATTCTATTGACTAATACATTTGTGAAAACAAAGGAATATCCTCAAATCTAAAAGAATTACAAAGTATGTCTATGCTTGGCAAAAGTGCCGGAAAACATAGTATTGTGTGTGAGACTGAGTTTCCATAATACCTTTTAGATACTGAACATTTTTTTCACATTATTTCAATCATGTAGATCTACTTTTACTGTGAAGGCACGATTAGGAACAAAGCACATGTTCTTTATATCACATGATGGAAGAAAATATGTGGTGTGTTTATAGAAAATTAAAAAATAAGTGCATTTCCATATTTGATGCATTATCCCTTTGAAATCAGCTTTAGAATGAGAACCCATGGAGTGAGGAGCCGAGAATACTGTTCAAATGAAGGATCGCTAGTGCACCATGTCCAACATCATTCTATATTTGCCCAGTGTTTGACCTCTTTTTGGACCGATTTCTGATCAAATTGGAACATATTTTCTGTTCATTTGCATTCAGTGCTAGTTGTTTTGACCAGCACAGGTTGTTTAATGACCAGAATTTGAGTTGTTAATCTTTCAGTAGGTATCCACCTTCAGTCTGTGTCTTTTCACGTTTTGGTGATACAAATTATATCAGTATACCCCAACTCCTGTAACATATAATATCATTATTTCATTCTTTGCAAGTTATCTTGATCTTCCATTGTATTATTTGGGTTTTTTCCATTATACTGAATTTTCTTAGTCTGAAGTAAAAGTGGTAGTTTTTTTTTTAATTCAATTGTTTATTCTTTATTTTTAGACATAAAAATAAGTTACAGAACTTGTTTTCATTTTACATCTGAGTTGTCTCGAGTAAATATATATCGAGACCCATATAATTTACAAAGCACCATGTAAACATTAATTCATTTTAGGTAAAAGTGTGTATAATCAACAATATAATTTAAAATCATTCACAGTTATCATTGCACCAAAAAAGTTGGATGTAAAAGATACTTATATTATAGTATAAATCCATATAGTGGTAATAAGAATGAGCTTCAAAAGAAGGTCATTATGAAATATTATTATTCAATACATTACTACCAGGGAAAAACGAATATTGCACAAGGACAAGTTCAACCTTATTTATATATGTAAACTTATTTTTTCAGATAATAATGTCCTTTGATTTCTCTTAAATTCTTCCTTGTTCTTGATATTTCTAACATCACTTGGTAACTCGTTCCATAGCTTAGCACCTCTATACAGTACATCCAGTTTTGCCTTTTCATTATTAGGTTTATACATCTTAAAAACTGTGCCCTTGTTTAATCTTGTATTGACAGTTGTATCTGTTACAAGCTGTGCAAAATGCTGCAAACTAAACATAAAATTCAGATGATGGGCAATACACCTATCTTTTAGTTTAGCTACCTTATTCTCTTGGCACAATAGTCTGTTCTCTTTTCTTTGATTTGAATTTTCACATATTCTAAGACCTCTATAAAATATTTTGTTAATCTTATCAAGGTTTGCAGCACTCGTACCAGAGTAAATAATATCACCATATTATATTAGTGGTATAATCATACTTTTAAAAACTAGTACACTAGCACATTTGTTAATGTATCTTCTAATTTTCGAAAAGAGAAACAGTTTATGACTTAGTAGCTGACATAATTCTGTAATATGTTAGTCAAAATTTAGATTTTCATCTAAAATAAATCCCAAATATTTGTAAGAACAAACTCTATCCAGAACAATGTTATCCATCGTTAAATTGCGCTGCATATTTCCCATGGTTTTAATCTATGATTTCATTCCCTATATACAATATTTGTTTTTTTTGCAGTTCATAGACAATTTATTTTTGTTGCACCAATGTATTCAGATCATCCTGGATTAGATTTAACGCAGTATTATAATCATCATGCACCAAGTATAACACTGTATCATCAGCATACAAAGAGATATCAGTATTTTTAGCACAACATGAAATATCATTAATATAAATTAAAAAAAAGAAGCGCCCCTAGTACACTCCCTTTAGGCACACCACAGATTGTATTAGCATTATTAGAAATAACTCCATTTGCCTTAGTACATTGTTTTCTGTCAGATAAATAATCTGTTAACCATCTGAGTAAAAGGCCTGAAATACCAATTTTAATTAATTTTTCCAATAGAATTTTATGATTTACCATATCAAACACCTTCTTCATATCTAAATAAACTGCAATAGTGAATTTGTTATTATTTTGTTATGTATTATCTTTTCGATTAACTTTGAAGTAATAGGTAGGTTAGATACTGGTCTCAGATTATTTACCTGTGACTTATCACCTGCCTTAGGTAAAGGAGAAACCTTTGCATTCTTTCATGTACTTGGGATAAAACCATTGTCAAAAGAACAATTAAACAGAACACTAATCCTCTCCGGAATTGCCAAAAAGGCATCTCTTAATATCTCTGAGCTAATATGTTCAATGCACGAAGCTTTATTAATATTTACATTTTTACAAATATTAATAATCTCATCAGGACTTGTTTCAATGTCGGACAATCCATTGTTAAAAATTTCTCCATCAAAAGAGCAGTTAACATTAAAATCTTTTGCTAATTCCGGTCCGATATTGACAAAATAATCATTAGTATTTGTAGCTGTATTTTCCAAACTGATGTTTTCACCAGTCATCTGATCTATTAAGCTAATCGATTGCGTTAACTTGTTATTCTTATTTGGTATGATTTTTTGAATTGTTTTCCAAAAACTTTTCTGGTCATTTTGATTTTCATCCAATTTATCATTTATAAAATCAGCTTTCGCTCGTCTTAGTCTAGCAATACAAGCATTCCTGAGTCTTTTGGCAAGTGTCCAAGCATCATTAGTATTAACCTTGCGAGTATCTTTTAAAGCAGTATCTTTTTCATGTATTAGCTCTAATAAGGGTGCAGTTATCCAATTTTCTTTAACCTTTTTAATTTTAAAACTTTCAAAGGACATTGCTTTGCATAATTGCATATACTTTGTATTTTGGTCATTATACTAGCTGCTCCAAAATACATGTTACAACTCGCGCTGTCATACCAGTTCTCCCCTCATACCCCTCCCGATGCCACTGACCAGCAATATCAGCCACTGGGATAAATTGTATTTCGTCTTGTTGCTGCATCATGTGTGATTGGCCAATGAATGATGCTGAAAGGGTTATTAGGTGGGAGACGGGAAGGGGTGGGGGTTTACAGGGAGGTAAAAGAGGTGAACTTCATACTTTGATGTGCACAATAAAAGTTTTCTATGCTTCGAGAGTTCTTCCCACCATGGAATGCTTATTTCATGTATCTGCATGTTGGAAAATATGTTGCAAAATTACAAGGCTCTTATAGAGCGTACAATTTCATAACCATGGCATTCACCATCTGTTGCATCTGTAATAAATGTGGAAACCTAGTATTAGATAGTTTTTCAGTTTGTACCTGTATAAATTTGTAATTTCCTAATTTGGTTTGAAAAATTACATTATAGTTTCTATGTTTTGTCTTATGTTTTTGCTGACAAATTTAGTAAAATCTATCCTACAGGTAACTGAATTTCTCTAAATCAGCTGTCCATGGTATGAAGAATTTATTTATAACTTCTGCAGAAAAGTTTTCCCCTCTTCTGAAAAAGTTGAAACAGTATTTTTTTTTTTTTTTTTTTTTAATTTCTTTATTTATACTGAACCTACATCAGTGGGTACTGGTTTTCATTGTAGATACAGTGTAGATACATAGTAATGAAATCATATTATAGTACAAATAACATGTTAAATCAGATCGTAGAATTTGGTGTTATATAACAATTATGTCAATAGTACATGGACATCAAAAGGCTATACCTCTGTTCACTCTTTTGGCATCAATATAAAAATCATATTTATACAAAATCTGTTTACAACAGAAATATTGATAACAAACAAATTAAGTCAGTGATAAAGGGAATACTTCCATCACAGTCATCAGTTCAATTAAGTAAACATGATCTTTTTCTGAAGATTTTTGAAGGTAAGATAGGAGTCTATATTTCTCACTTCAGCAGGTAAAGAGTTCCATACGACAGCTCCATGGTATAATACATTTTGTTTGAATTTTTCTAATTTAGGTACCTCCACTTTAAATAAAACAGCATCATGTGCTCTGGTGTTTATAGGTCTTCTATCTATTAAGTAAACATTGTTGGATCTTTTATACATGAAATTTAAAACATGAGCAGTTTGACGTTTGTGTAGCAAAGCAACATTTGAAACACTGTGTAAAATATCTAAAGGTTGATAAGGTAAATTTGTATAGCATATTTTCAAAGCTCTATTTTGCAACCGTTGTAGTTTATCCAGCATATTTGGTGAGACCTTTGCGAATAACACATCACCATAATCTAAATAAGGCAGGATCATTGACTTATAGATGCACAATTTTGCGGGTAGAGACAAATACTGACCAACCTTAGCAAACATACTTAATTTGTGGGATACAGTGCCAATCACGGTATTTAAATGCTTAGAATAAGAAAGATGTGAATCAAGTATAATACCCAAATATTTGTAGTGATTTACAAAATCTAAAGGTGAGTTGTCTATATATAATCTTGAACATTTGGTATGCTTCAGTCGGTGACGAGAACCAAATAACATAGTTTTGGTTTTCTTTACATTCAGAGATAGTTTGTTTCTCCTACACCAAAGTGTAATATTATTGAAATCTACTTGTATGGTATCTTAATTTTATACATACTTTTGCAGTTCTGTTTAAGGTGCCCTAGATGCAGGCAGGTGCCAGTCAGTGTAATTTAGAAAAAGAACTATAAAAAGGAAACTGTTTACAAGTACTGGTAATGTGTTACAATAAATTCACGTGGTCAAGAAGATAACACACAAGCTATGAAGCAACTACGTTTTTGATTATTATTTTACCTTAAGGGCCATACCCATAAAGTGATTTAACCGTTGCCAGGCGACGAGCGACTGGGAGGATGGCCGTCATTGTTGCCAGGGGATGGTAATATTCAGCAACTTTAATAAATTATTTTACCAGCGATTTTACCAGCGATTTCACTGGCAATTCTGCTCCACATCATCCATCACCAAGAATGCTTCCCATAGCCACGGAGAATTGCCTGGCAATTGGGAATGCCTGGCGAATTTTAGGTCTGTGCTGTCGCCGGGCCACGATTAAATTGCTAAGTGGGTATTAGGCTTTATTTTTCTCCTTTATTTGGTTACATGTTTTGTGTAATATGAATAAGGATTATCTATCAAGAGGTAATTGTACTATTTTCTGAGCAATGGGATATATGACTATACATCTGCAAAGTAGTGATGTTCTTTTACTTGAAAGGTTACGATGAAGTGGTTCTCATTAAGTTTTAAATCAGGACACTGAAGCATCAATTTAGGTTTTCTTTTTTTAATAATTGAGGTTACATCTTTCTTATGGGAACACTTGATTTTTGCTTGTTCAACATGTAATTGGACACAAAGAAAGTTTTGTTCTTTTTTTCAATTAAGTCTCCAATTAAAATACTTTATGATCACCTCTTTTAATCCACTTGAAAGCCATGTTTCTTTTGACAATTTGCCAATCATGATATTATATTCTGATTATGAATACCCAAGGACTTGGCCAGGTTTTAAATTTGTCTGAAAAATGGAATAAATACCAAAGGATTCTTTTATTTGCAAGATCACTTATCTGCACTGTCAGTGAGGGCTAAGGCATGGGCTAGGCTAAGGTTAGTTGAAAGGAACCAAATTCACGAGTCAAATATTGATAGATAATAAGAAAAAAACGGTAAAGTTGTTCTTTTATGAGCACATCGTATGAAATAAGCTCACATTTCATAGAATCATCATAAATAACTTGAAAAAAACTTAAATGTATATTGCCCTGCCTAAGAACTAGAAAAACTGTGGAGCATATTTTTTAGTGTCATGTTAATTACAATCTCTTTAACAACTTTTCTATCATCAAAATTCAAAGGCAAAAAAGCATCAAAATTCAAAAGCAGGAAAATGTTAAAAGCCTAATGATTGAACACTTACAATACGTTGGTACCTTGTGTTGAGACATACCTACCCTGAGATCAAATGAGATCAAATAATAACAAAATGCCCCCCTTCACCTTTTGATTTGATTTTGATGTCGATGTTCCGACCATCAAAACTAGTATGCCCTGCCAGCAACTCAATGCAGGGCAATTTACTCGTTGTTTATGGGTGGTTGAGTGATATGGAATAGGGGGGGGGGGCGGCATTAAGGCACTATCTCAGAAATTTCTCATTATATGCCAGACAGTGTTGCACTATAATGAGCTGGGTGGTTATATTTTTGATGTTCATTTATTTATAGGGGATTATCACTATTAAAGTTTGTACTTGTTCATATCCTGTACTGATTTGTTTATTCATTATTCGACTGCGTGATATTATATCGCTTATCGAGGATCTTTCGTTTGCTTGAAGATGTTAATAAAAGTGTTATACTAAGATAATGGGGAGTTCTTAGTGATTATTCTTTGAAGTTGCTAGCTTTCTCCAGATAGATGTTGTCCTGGAACATAATTCAGTTCTTAGTGGTAGAGATTCTAAGTAAAGGGGCTCAATCCTATACAAAGAACACGCGCTTGGCAAGAGGTCAGTTTATTACATTCATGATAATATTCCGAAGGTACAAGTATACAGTTCTCCATTCATACAGTTCTTTCCTTTCATTTCACAATTCAAACACATCAGTAACAATCCAACCAGGTATAGCTATGGTTAAGCTTCCCCTTTCGCAAGGTATATACACTCCAACACTGTTGAGAGAGTCACCTCTCATCTACTGGTAACGAAGACCATTGGTAGGATCTCCGTCACTTCCAGCACGCAGTCCGTAAGGCTAAGCCTAAGCTGTCCCAATCCTTACTATCACCTGTTCATTGTGGTTACTACCATCTTAACACTACCCGTGTGATCCATATGTCAGACTATTGCTCCATGTGTTCTGTTCGAACTCTATCTTGGTCTGCTCGTCTGTCTCAAGTCTCATACCGCTTATATAGCGACAGCCAAAAGGCTTGTCGCTATGCTCATTTACACTATTACTTAATGAAGTCTTGCTTATCTCTCATACTGCCCATTCTAACTCATATAAATTAATTCTACTCCTAGCTATCATACAAAATAATGTTGACGGCAAAGCCTGCTGTCCTTAGTATCCTTTAGCTAGATGTTTCGATCCATAACGTACCCTTACAGGTCTCCATCGTCATTCGTCGTACCTGTGCGTACCTGCAGGACGTGCCTCAGCCCGGCTGCAGTTCCTACGCCTGGGGACTTTGCCACTCTCCATATACTCTAACTATGCCACTAAACGATGTCGCCGCCTGGCGTTTAGCACACGTATCAGCGTTACAAGTTCCACTATAATATTCTTGCCAATACAAACGAGTTTACAATATTTTATTGTATGCTATTCTAGTTTTTCTTGCACTGTACCTCAGTGCAGTCGACGGCGCTTAAGATCAGAGACACCTGCAACGTAGTTGTCGGTGGTTCTGAAATCAGCTTTCCGTTGTTTGAGGTAGTTCTGTGTTCTCTCTCTCTAGGCTATACTCGGGAAACTTAGTAAAGTCCCCCTCTCCTGGCTGAGCGACTCAAAATTTCTTCGAAGGTATATCAGTCTATCCATAGTCTCTGCCCATGGATCGGCCTACACTCTTCCACCAGTCTCCATTTCCGGAGAACTGATGACCAAAAGCAAATAGGGGTAGTTCCTCGTGTGAAGTCTTACCCCAGGACGTCCCGAGACGGTTCTGACATCCTAAACCCTGCAACGCAATAAGGCAAATCAAGCAATAGAGTCTTCCTGCTCATTTGTGATGGTGCTTTTAGCGTTTTAACATCATTAATTTGATGAAACTTTCTGCATCTTTAGCATCACAATTCTTTCTCTCCTTTTATCTAGCCAAACTTACTTAATTCTTTCTAAAGCTTGTGCCCCTACACTATTCTATGTCAGTTCTAGTGTGCTTTCTATCTGTTACCTTTCTACCTTAACAATATCAATTATTTAGCTATCCCATGATCTTTTCTCTCTAGATGTTAGTTTCTTTTCACCCATAATTACTTTGGTTTTGTACCCGGGTCGAAATTTCCATCCCGAAAAATAACCTATCTGGGCCTAATCCTACGAAGAGTAAGATCAAGTAGAATGCTGAAATCTCATACGGCATACGTCCCTAAAGAAACTTACACAATCTAATCCATAATCACATTTTAACCTAAAACATTCTAATCACAATTATATCGAATGGAGCAATTCAGGCCGTTCCATCCATGCCAAAAGACACGTAGTGAGGCCCAAATACCTCAAGGAGTATTACCCCATCATGATATGTTGGGCACGAGCGAGCAGGTGGTCCTCTTGAATCACAGCGTGTATATAGAGCTATGATACCAGCTGCTAAAAAGCAAGCGATACATTTTAATTTTACGAGATTATATGGATGTTCCATCCAGTTAAACAAAATACAGCGATTATGACATGGTGCGTTATCCCACAAATGACAACATCTAACCTACTATCAATAGAATAGTAAACAATAGTAAGCGATACAAATAGCGGTTACTCAGTACAAAGTTCGTTGGAATGTTTTGTATGTTGTTTCTCCGGTGTCAAACTGACACCATCATTAGATAACATTATTTCGGCACGTACGTGATACAATCAGTAATCTGACTAGTATCATATATATACATTATGAGATCAAGTTCGCCACTTTCTATCGTTTTCTTCTAGCAAGTGCCAATACATCCCACATGATACCAGCTCGCAGGGCAGCCCGTTAAGGGCTTAAATTGACTGCTACGGTAGGCGTCCACCCCGGTGCCTTTTTAAAGAATGTTGCTGAGGTCTCATGCTGTCGCCATACGATACCCCCTCAACACTCGGCTGCCGCCCGACGCTCCGACATCAT
>OW387144.1:51334698-51555862 GCA_936440205.1 Lepidonotus clava
GCCACCAAAACCCGAACCGAAAAGATAGAAAGATACCCCTGGATGCGGAGAGGAAATCCTGAAAAGCACAGCCTCCTGGGAGGTGTTCGAGGGCGGTTTCCGACCCCCTCCAGATGGGCACTGACCCTCAAACAATGCATACTTTTCTCATATGATAGTCAGGTTATCTAAAAGACAGAGAATTATACTGGGGAACAGCACTCTCTGAGTGATACAACAATAAAATGTGCTATACTAGACCTTGACAATGTCATTGAAAATAATTTCCATCTATTTGATTTTAAAAAGGCATGGTACAAAGCACTGCTTCAGCCTTGAAGAAATCAGTAGTCTCTCAGATTAATTTGCATTAATATTTCTGATAGATAATAACCATCCTTTGAAAAATATATTGGTTTAAATTACTTGACTTCAGTGGTAAAATAGGATGGTATGAGGCTTCCACCATTCTCCTAGGAAGAGGTGGAGGTGGGTTATGGAGGTTATGGAGGTTATGGAGACAGGGGATCTGTGGCCAGGCCTAAAAAAAATGTAGGCGTATATGACAGGCGCATCCGCACCTCCCCAGGCCCAGCGATGCCACCAAAACCCCGAACCGAAAAGATAGAAAGATACCCTGGATGCGGAGAGGAAATCCTGAAAAGCACAGCCTCCTGGGAGGTGTTCGAGGGCGGTTTCCGACCCCCTCCAGATGGGCATTGCCTCCCAGCGCCACAGCCAGGCCCAAAAAAATGTAGGCGTATATGACAGGCGCATCCGCACCTCCCCAGGCCCAGCGATGCCACCAAAACCCGAACCGAAAAGATAGAAAGATACCCCTGGATGCGGAGAGGAAATCCTGAAAAGCACAGCCTCCTGGGAGGTGTTCGGGGGCGGTTTCCGACCCCCTCCAGATGGGCACTGACCCTCAAACAATGCATACTTTTCTCATATGATAGTCAGGTTATCTAAAAGACAGAGAATTATACTGGGGAACAGCACTCTCTGAGTGATACAACAATAAAATGTGCTATACTAGACCTTGACAATGTCATTGAAAATAATTTCCATCTATTTGATTTTTAAAAAGGCATGGTACAAAGCACTGCTTCAGCCTTGAAGAAATCAGTAGTCTCTCAGATTAATTTGCATTAATATTTCTGATAGATAATAACCATCCTTTGAAAAATATATTGGTTAAATTACTTGACTTCAGTGGTAAAATAGGATGGTATGAGGCTTCCACCATTCTCCTAGGAAGAGGTGGAGGTGGGTTATGGAGGTTATGGAGGTTATGGAGACAGGGGATCTGTGGCCAGGCCTAAAAAAAATGTAGGCGTATATGACAGGCGCATCCGCACCTCCCCAGGCCCAGCGATGCCACCAAAACCCGAACCGAAAAGATAGAAAGATACCCCTGGATGCGGAGAGGAAATCCTGAAAAGCACAGCCTCCTGGGAGGTGTTCGAGGGCGGTTTCCGACCCCCTCCAGATGGGCATTGCCTCCCAGCGCCACAGCCAGGCCCAAAAAAATGTAGGCGTATATGACAGGCGCATCCGCACCTCCCCAGGCCCAGCGATGCCACCAAAACCCGAACCGAAAAGATAGAAAGATACCCCTGGATGCGGAGAGGAAATCCTGAAAAGCACAGCCTCCTGGGAGGTGTTCGAGGGCGGTTTCCGACCCCCTCCAGATGGGCACTGACCCTCAAACAATGCATACTTTTCTCATATGATAGTCAGGTTATCTAAAAGACAGAGAATTATACTGGGGAACAGCACTCTCTGAGTGATACAACAATAAAATGTGCTATACTAGACCTTGACAATGTCATTGAAAATAATTTCCATCTATTTGATTTTAAAAAAGGCATGGTACAAAGCACTGCTTCAGCCTTGAAGAAATCAGTAGTCTCTCAGATTAATTTGCATTAATATTTCTGATAGATAATAACCATCCTTTGAAAAATATATTGGTTAAATTACTTGACTTCAGTGGTAAAATAGGATGGTATGAGGCTTCCACCATTCTCCTAGGAAGAGGTGGAGGTGGGTTATGGAGGTTATGGAGGTTATGGAGACAGGGGATCTGTGGCCAGGCCTAAAAAAAATGTAGGCGTATATGACAGGCGCATCCGCACCTCCCCAGGCCCAGCGATGCCACCAAAACCCGAACCGAAAAGATAGAAAGATACCCCTGGATGCGGAGAGGAAATCCTGAAAAGCACAGCCTCCTGGGAGGTGTTCGAGGGCGCTTTCCGACCCCCTCCAGATGGGCATTGCCTCCCAGCGCCACAGCCAGGCCCAAAAAAATGTAGGCGTATATGACAGGCGCATCCGCACCTCCCCAGGCCCAGCGATGCCACCAAAACCCGAACCGAAAAGATAGAAAGATACCCCTGGATGCGGAGAGGAAATCCTGAAAAGCACAGCCTCCTGGGAGGTGTTCGAGGGCGGTTTCCGACCCCCTCCAGATGGGCACTGACCCTCAAACAATGCATACTTTTCTCATATGATAGTCAGGTTATCTAAAAGACAGAGAATTATACTGGGGAACAGCACTCTCTGAGTGATACAACAATAAAATGTGCTATACTAGACCTTGACAATGTCATTGAAAATAATTTCCATCTATTTGATTTTAAAAAAGGCATGGTACAAAGCACTGCTTCAGCCTTGAAGAAATCAGTAGTCTCTCAGATTAATTTGCATTAATATTTCTGATAGATAATAACCATCCTTTGAAAAATATATTGGTTAAATTACTTGACTTCAGTGGTAAAATAGGATGGTATGAGGCTTCCACCATTCTCCTAGGAAGAGGTGGAGGTGGGTTATGGAGGTTATGGAGGTTATGGAGACAGGGGATCTGTGGCCAGGCCTAAAAAAAATGTAGGCGTATATGACAGGCGCATCCGCACCTCCCCAGGCCCAGCGATGCCACCAAAACCCGAACCGAAAAGATAGAAAGATACCCCTGGATGCGGAGAGGAAATCCTGAAAAGCACAGCCTCCTGGGAGGTGTTCGAGGGCGGTTTCCGACCCCCTCCAGATGGGCATTGCCTCCCAGCGCCACAGCCAGGCCCAAAAAAATGTAGGCGTATATGACAGGCGCATCCGCACCTCCCCAGGCCCAGCGATGCCACCAAAACCCGAACCGAAAAGATAGAAAGATACCCCTGGATGCGGAGAGGAAATCCTGAAAAGCACAGCCTCCTGGGAGGTGTTCGAGGGCGGTTTCCGACCCCCTCCAGATGGGCACTGACCCTCAAACAATGCATACTTTTCTCATATGATAGTCAGGTTATCTAAAAGACAGAGAATTATACTGGGGAACAGCACTCTCTGAGTGATACAACAATAAAATGTGCTATACTAGACCTTGACAATGTCATTGAAAATAATTTCCATCTATTTTGATTTTAAAAAGGCATGGTACAAAGCACTGCTTCAGCCTTGAAGAAATCAGTAGTCTCTCAGATTAATTTGCATTAATATTTCTGATAGATAATAACCATCCTTTGAAAAATATATTGGTTAAATTACTTGACTTCAGTGGTAAAATAGGATGGTATGAGGCTTCCACCATTCTCCTAGGAAGAGGTGGAGGTGGGTTATGGAGGTTATGGAGGTTATGGAGACAGGGGATCTGTGGCCAGGCCTAAAAAAAATGTAGGCGTATATGACAGGCGCATCCGCACCTCCCCAGGCCCAGCGATGCCACCAAAACCCGAACCGAAAAGATAGAAAGATACCCCTGGATGCGGAGAGGAAATCCTGAAAAGCACAGCCTCCTGGGAGGTGTTCGAGGGCGGTTTCCGACCCCCTCCAGATGGGCATTGCCTCCCAGCGCCACAGCCAGGCCCAAAAAAATGTAGGCGTATATGACAGGCGCATCCGCACCTCCCCAGGCCCAGCGATGCCACCAAAACCCGAACCGAAAAGATAGAAAGATACCCCTGGATGCGGAGAGGAAATCCTGAAAAGCACAGCCTCCTGGGAGGTGTTCGAGGGCGGTTTCCGACCCCCTCCAGATGGGCCACTGACCCTCAAACAATGCATACTTTTCTCATATGATAGTCAGGTTATCTAAAAGACAGAGAATTATACTGGGGAACAGCACTCTCTGAGTGATACAACAATAAAATGTGCTATACTAGACCTTGACAATGTCATTGAAAATAATTTCCATCTATTTGATTTTAAAAAGGCATGGTACAAAGCACTGCTTCAGCCTTGAAGAAATCAGTAGTCTCTCAGATTAATTTGCATTAATATTTCTGATAGATAATAACCATCCTTTGAAAAATATATTGGTTAAATTACTTGACTTCAGTGGTAAAATAGGATGGTATGAGGCTTCCACCATTCTCCTAGGAAGAGGTGGAGGTGGGTTATGGAGGTTATGGAGGTTATGGAGACAGGGGATCTGTGGCCAGGCCTAAAAAAAATGTAGGCGTATATGACAGGCGCATCCGCACCTCCCCAGGCCCAGCGATGCCACCAAAACCCGAACCGAAAAGATAGAAAGATACCCCTGGATGCGGAGAGGAAATCCTGAAAAGCACAGCCTCCTGGGAGGTGTTCGAGGGCGGTTTCCGACCCCCTCCAGATGGGGCATTGCCTCCCAGCGCCACAGCCAGGCCCAAAAAAATGTAGGCGTATATGACAGGCGCATCCGCACCTCCCCAGGCCCAGCGATGCCACCAAAACCCGAACCGAAAAGATAGAAAGATACCCCTGGATGCGGAGAGGAAATCCTGAAAAGCACAGCCTCCTGGGAGGTGTTCGAGGGCGGTTTCCGACCCCCTCCAGATGGGCACTGACCCTCAAACAATGCATACTTTTCTCATATGATAGTCAGGTTATCTAAAAGACAGAGAATTATACTGGGGAACAGCACTCTCTGAGTGATACAACAATAAAATGTGCTATACTAGACCTTGACAATGTCATTGAAAATAATTTCCATCTATTTGATTTTAAAAAGGCATGGTACAAAGCACTGCTTCAGCCTTGAAGAAATCAGTAGTCTCTCAGATTAATTTGCATTAATATTTCTGATAGATAATAACCATCCTTTGAAAAATATATTGGTTAAATTACTTGACTTCAGTGGTAAAATAGGATGGTATGAGGCTTCCACCATTCTCCTAGGAAGAGGTGGAGGTGGGTTATGGAGGTTATGGAGGTTATGGAGACAGGGGATCTGTGGCCAGGCCTAAAAAAAATGTAGGCGTATATGACAGGCGCATCCGCACCTCCCCAGGCCCAGCGATGCCACCAAAACCCGAACCGAAAAGATAGAAAGATACCCCTGATGCGGAGAGGAAATCCTGAAAAGCACAGCCTCCTGGGAGGTGTTCGAGGGCGGTTTCCGACCCCCTCCAGATGGGCATTGCCTCCCAGCGCCACAGCCAGGCCCAAAAAAATGTAGGCGTATATGACAGGCGCATCCGCACCTCCCCAGGCCCAGCGATGCCACCAAAACCCGAACCGAAAAGATAGAAAGATACCCCTGGATGCGGAGAGGAAATCCTGAAAAGCACAGCCTCCTGGGAGGTGTTCGAGGGCGGTTTCCGACCCCCTCCAGATGGGCACTGACCCTCAAACAATGCATACTTTTCTCATATGATAGTCAGGTTATCTAAAAGACAGAGAATTATACTGGGGAACAGCACTCTCTGAGTGATACAACAATAAAATGTGCTATACTAGACCTTGACAATGTCATTGAAAATAATTTCCATCTATTTGATTTTAAAAAGGCATGGTACAAAGCACTGCTTCAGCCTTGAAGAAATCAGTAGTCTCTCAGATTAATTTGCATTAATATTTCTGATAGATAATAACCATCCTTTGAAAAATATATTGGTTAAATTACTTGACTTCAGTGGTAAAATAGGATGGTATGAGGCTTCCACCATTCTCCTAGGAAGAGGTGGAGGTGGGTTATGGAGGTTATGGAGGTTATGGAGACAGGGGATCTGTGGCCAGGCCTAAAAAAAATGTAGGCGTATATGACAGGCGCATCCGCACCTCCCCAGGCCCAGCGATGCCACCAAAACCCGAACCGAAAAGATAGAAAGATACCCCTGGATGCGGAGAGGAAATCCTGAAAAGCACAGCCTCCTGGGAGGTGTTCGAGGGCGGTTTCCGACCCCCTCCAGATGGGCATTGCCTCCCAGCGCCACAGCCAGGCCCAAAAAAATGTAGGCGTATATGACAGGCGCATCCGCACCTCCCCAGGCCCAGCGATGCCACCAAAACCCGAACCGAAAAGATAGAAAGATACCCCTGGATGCGGAGAGGAAATCCTGAAAAGCACAGCCTCCTGGGAGGTGTTCGAGGGCGGTTTCCGACCCCCTCCAGATGGGCACTGACCTCAAACAATGCATACTTTTCTCATATGATAGTCAGGTTATCTAAAAGACAGAGAATTATACTGGGGAACAGCACTCTCTGAGTGATACAACAATAAAATGTGCTATACTAGACCTTGACAATGTCATTGAAAATAATTTCCATCTATTTGATTTTAAAAAGGCATGGTACAAAGCACTGCTTCAGCCTTGAAGAAATCAGTAGTCTCTCAGATTAATTTGCATTAATATTTCTGATAGATAATAACCATCCTTTGAAAAATATATTGGTTAAATTACTTGACTTCAGTGGTAAAATAGGATGTATGAGGCTTCCACCATTCTCCTAGGAAGAGGTGGAGGTGGTTATGGAGGTTATGGAGGTTATGGGAGCCAGGGGATCTGTGGCCAGGCCTAAAAAAAAATGTAGGCGTATATGACAGGCGCATCCGCACCTCCCCAGGCCCAGCGATGCCACCAAAACCCGAACCGAAAAGATAGAAAGATACCCCTGGATGCGGAGAGGAAATCCTGAAAAGCACAGCCTCCTGGGAGGTGTTCGAGGGCGGTTTCCGACCCCCTCCAGATGGGCATTGCCTCCCAGCGCCACAGCCAGGCCCAAAAAAATGTAGGCGTATATGACAGGCGCATCCGCACCTCCCCAGGCCCAGCGATGCCACCAAAACCCGAACCGAAAAGATAGAAAGATACCCCTGGATGCGGAGAGGAAATCCTGAAAAGCACAGCCTCCTGGGAGGTGTTCGAGGGCGGTTTCCGACCCCCTCCAGATGGGCACTGACCCTCAAACAATGCATACTTTTCTCATATGATAGTCAGGTTATCTAAAAGACAGAGAATTATACTGGGGAACAGCACTCTCTGAGTGATACAACAATAAAATGTGCTATACTAGACCTTGACAATGTCATTGAAAATAATTTCCATCTATTTGATTTTAAAAAGGCATGGTACAAAGCACTGCTTCAGCCTTGAAGAAATCAGTAGTCTCTCAGATTAATTTGCATTAATATTTCTGATAGATAATAACCATCCTTTGAAAAATATATTGGTTAAATTACTTGACTTCAGTGGTAAAATAGGATGGTATGAGGCTTCCACCATTCTCCTAGGAAGAGGTGGAGGTGGGTTATGGAGGTTATGGAGGTTATGGAGACAGGGGATCTGTGGCCAGGCCTAAAAAAAATGTAGGCGTATATGACAGGCGCATCCGCACCTCCCCAGGCCCAGCGATGCCACCAAAACCCGAACCGAAAAGATAGAAAGATACCCCTGGATGCGGAGAGGAAATCCTGAAAAGCACAGCCTCCTGGGAGGTGTTCGAGGGCGGTTTCCGACCCCCTCCAGATGGGCATTGCCTCCCAGCGCCACAGCCAGGCCCAAAAAAATGTAGGCGTATATGACAGGCGCATCCGCACCTCCCCAGGCCCAGCGATGCCACCAAAACCCGAACCGAAAAGATAGAAAGATACCCCTGGATGCGGAGAGGAAATCCTGAAAAGCACAGCCTCCTGGGAGGTGTTCGAGGGCGGTTTCCGACCCCCTCCAGATGGGCACTGACCCTCAAACAATGCATACTTTTCTCATATGATAGTCAGGTTATCTAAAAGACAGAGAATTATACTGGGGAACAGCACTCTCTGAGTGATACAACAATAAAATGTGCTATACTAGACCTTGACAATGTCATTGAAAATAATTTCCATCTATTTGATTTTAAAAAGGCATGGTACAAAGCACTGCTTCAGCCTTGAAGAAATCAGTAGTCTCTCAGATTAATTTGCATTAATATTTCTGATAGATAATAACCATCCTTTGAAAAATATATTGGTTAAATTACTTGACTTCAGTGGTAAAATAGGATGGTATGAGGCTTCCACCATTCTCCTAGGAAGAGGTGGAGGTGGGTTATGGAGGTTATGGAGGTTATGGAGACAGGGGATCTGTGGCCAGGCCTAAAAAAAATGTAGGCGTATATGACAGGCGCATCCGCACCTCCCCAGGCCCAGCGATGCCACCAAAACCCGAACCGAAAAGATAGAAAGATACCCCTGGATGCGGAGAGGAAATCCTGAAAAGCACAGCCTCCTGGGAGGTGTTCGGGGCGGTTTCCGACCCCCTCCAGATGGGCATTGCCTCCCAGCGCCACAGCCAGGCCCAAAAAAATGTAGGCGTATATGACAGGCGCATCCGCACCTCCCCAGGCCCAGCGATGCCACCAAAACCCGAACCGAAAAGATAGAAAGATACCCCTGGATGCGGAGAGGAAATCCTGAAAAGCACAGCCTCCTGGGAGGTGTTCGAGGGCGGTTTCCGACCCCCTCCAGATGGGCACTGACCCTCAAACAATGCATACTTTTCTCATATGATAGTCAGGTTATCTAAAAGACAGAGAATTATACTGGGGAACAGCACTCTCTGAGTGATACAACAATAAAATGTGCTATACTAGACCTTGACAATGTCATTGAAAATAATTTCCATCTATTTGATTTTAAAAAGGCATGGTACAAAGCACTGCTTCAGCCTTGAAGAAATCAGTAGTCTCTCAGATTAATTTGCATTAATATTTCTGATAGATAATAACCATCCTTTGAAAAATATATTGGTTAAATTACTTGACTTCAGTGGTAAAATAGGATGGTATGAGGCTTCCACCATTCTCCTAGGAAGAGGTGGAGGTGGGTTATGGAGGTTATGGAGGTTATGGAGACAGGGGATCTGTGGCCAGGCCTAAAAAAAATGTAGGCGTATATGACAGGCGCATCCGCACCTCCCCAGGCCCAGCGATGCCACCAAAACCCGAACCGAAAAGATAGAAAGATACCCCTGGATGCGGAGAGGAAATCCTGAAAAGCACAGCCTCCTGGGAGGTGTTCGAGGGCGGTTTCCGACCCCCTCCAGATGGGCATTGCCTCCCAGCGCCACAGCCAGGCCCAAAAAAATGTAGGCGTATATGACAGGCGCATCCGCACCTCCCCAGGCCCAGCGATGCCACCAAAACCCGAACCGAAAAGATAGAAAGATACCCCTGGATGCGGAGAGGAAATCCTGAAAAGCACAGCCTCCTGGGAGGTGTTCGAGGGCGGTTTCCGACCCCCTCCAGATGGGCACTGACCCTCAAACAATGCATACTTTTCTCATATGATAGTCAGGTTATCTAAAAGACAGAGAATTATACTGGGGAACAGCACTCTCTGAGTGATACAACAATAAAATGTGCTATACTAGACCTTGACAATGTCATTGAAAATAATTTCCATCTATTTGATTTTAAAAAGGCATGGTACAAAGCACTGCTTCAGCCTTGAAGAAATCAGTAGTCTCTCAGATTAATTTGCATTAATATTTCTGATAGATAATAACCATCCTTTGAAAAATATATTGGTTAAATTACTTGACTTCAGTGGTAAAATAGGATGGTATGAGGCTTCCACCATTCTCCTAGGAAGAGGTGGAGGTGGGTTATGGAGGTTATGGAGGTTATGGAGACAGGGGATCTGTGGCCAGGCCTAAAAAAAATGTAGGCGTATATGACAGGCGCATCCGCACCTCCCCAGGCCCAGCGATGCCACCAAAACCCGAACCGAAAAGATAGAAAGATACCCCTGGATGCGGAGAGGAAATCCTGAAAAGCACAGCCTCCTGGGAGGTGTTCGAGGGCGGTTTCCGACCCCCTCCAGATGGGCATTGCCTCCCAGCGCCACAGCCAGGCCCAAAAAAATGTAGGCGTATATGACAGGCGCATCCGCACCTCCCCAGGCCCAGCGATGCCACCAAAACCCGAACCGAAAAGATAGAAAGATACCCCTGGATGCGGAGAGGAAATCCTGAAAAGCACAGCCTCCTGGGAGGTGTTCGAGGGCGGTTTCCGACCCCCTCCAGATGGGCACTGACCCTCAAACAATGCATACTTTTCTCATATGATAGTCAGGTTATCTAAAAGACAGAGAATTATACTGGGGAACAGCACTCTCTGAGTGATACAACAATAAAATGTGCTATACTAGACCTTGACAATGTCATTGAAAATAATTTCCATCTATTTGATTTTAAAAAGGCATGGTACAAAGCACTGCTTCAGCCTTGAAGAAATCAGTAGTCTCTCAGATTAATTTGCATTAATATTTCTGATAGATAATAACCATCCTTTGAAAAATATATTGGTTAAATTACTTGACTTCAGTGGTAAAATAGGATGGTATGAGGCTTCCACCATTCTCCTAGGAAGAGGTGGAGGTGGGTTATGGAGGTTATGGAGGTTATGGAGACAGGGGATCTGTGGCCAGGCCTAAAAAAAATGTAGGCGTATATGACAGGCGCATCCGCACCTCCCCAGGCCCAGCGATGCCACCAAAACCCGAACCGAAAAGATAGAAAGATACCCCTGGATGCGGAGAGGAAATCCTGAAAAGCACAGCCTCCTGGGAGGTGTTCGAGGGCGGTTTCCGACCCCCTCCAGATGGGCATTGCCTCCCAGCGCCACAGCCAGGCCCAAAAAAATGTAGGCGTATATGACAGGCGCATCCGCACCTCCCCAGGCCCAGCGATGCCACCAAAACCCGAACCGAAAAGATAGAAAGATACCCCTGGATGCGGAGAGGAAATCCTGAAAAGCACAGCCTCCTGGGAGGTGTTCGAGGGCGGTTTCCGACCCCCTCCAGATGGGCACTGACCCTCAAACAATGCATACTTTTCTCATATGATAGTCAGGTTATCTAAAAGACAGAGAATTATACTGGGGAACAGCACTCTCTGAGTGATACAACAATAAAATGTGCTATACTAGACCTTGACAATGTCATTGAAAATAATTTCCATCTATTTGATTTTAAAAAGGCATGGTACAAAGCACTGCTTCAGCCTTGAAGAAATCAGTAGTCTCTCAGATTAATTTGCATTAATATTTCTGATAGATAATAACCATCCTTTGAAAAATATATTGGTTAAATTACTTGACTTCAGTGGTAAAATAGGATGGTATGAGGCTTCCACCATTCTCCTAGGAAGAGGTGGAGGTGGGTTATGGAGGTTATGGAGGTTATGGAGACAGGGGATCTGTGGCCAGGCCTAAAAAAAATGTAGGCGTATATGACAGGCGCATCCGCACCTCCCCAGGCCCAGCGATGCCACCAAAACCCGAACCGAAAAGATAGAAAGATACCCCTGGATGCGGAGAGGAAATCCTGAAAAGCACAGCCTCCTGGGAGGTGTTCGAGGGCGGTTTCCGACCCCCTCCAGATGGGCATTGCCTCCCAGCGCCACAGCCAGGCCCAAAAAAATGTAGGCGTATATGACAGGCGCATCCGCACCTCCCCAGGCCCAGCGATGCCACCAAAACCCGAACCGAAAAGATAGAAAGATACCCCTGGATGCGGAGAGGAAATCCTGAAAAGCACAGCCTCCTGGGAGGTGTTCGAGGGCGGTTTCCGACCCCCTCCAGATGGGCACTGACCCTCAAACAATGCATACTTTTCTCATATGATAGTCAGGTTATCTAAAAGACAGAGAATTATACTGGGGAACAGCACTCTCTGAGTGATACAACAATAAAATGTGCTATACTAGACCTTGACAATGTCATTGAAAATAATTTCCATCTATTTGATTTTAAAAAGGCATGGTACAAAGCACTGCTTCAGCCTTGAAGAAATCAGTAGTCTCTCAGATTAATTTGCATTAATATTTCTGATAGATAATAACCATCCTTTGAAAAATATATTGGTTAAATTACTTGACTTCAGTGGTAAAATAGGATGGTATGAGGCTTCCACCATTCTCCTAGGAAGAGGTGGAGGTGGGTTATGGAGGTTATGGAGGTTATGGAGACAGGGGATCTGTGGCCAGGCCTAAAAAAAATGTAGGCGTATATGACAGGCGCATCCGCACCTCCCCAGGCCCAGCGATGCCACCAAAACCCGAACCGAAAAGATAGAAAGATACCCCTGGATGCGGAGAGGAAATCCTGAAAAGCACAGCCTCCTGGGAGGTGTTCGAGGGCGGTTTCCGACCCCCTCCAGATGGGCATTGCCTCCCAGCGCCACAGCCAGGCCCAAAAAAATGTAGGCGTATATGACAGGCGCATCCGCACCTCCCCAGGCCCAGCGATGCCACCAAAACCCGAACCGAAAAGATAGAAAGATACCCCTGGATGCGGAGAGGAAATCCTGAAAAGCACAGCCTCCTGGGAGGTGTTCGAGGGCGGTTTCCGACCCCCTCCAGATGGGCACTGACCCTCAAACAATGCATACTTTTCTCATATGATAGTCAGGTTATCTAAAAGACAGAGAATTATACTGGGGAACAGCACTCTCTGAGTGATACAACAATAAAATGTGCTATACTAGACCTTGACAATGTCATTGAAAATAATTTCCATCTATTTGATTTTAAAAAGGCATGGTACAAAGCACTGCTTCAGCCTTGAAGAAATCAGTAGTCTCTCAGATTAATTTGCATTAATATTTCTGATAGATAATAACCATCCTTTGAAAAATATATTGGTTAAATTACTTGACTTCAGTGGTAAAATAGGATGGTATGAGGCTTCCACCATTCTCCTAGGAAGAGGTGGAGGTGGGTTATGGAGGTTATGGAGGTTATGGAGACAGGGGATCTGTGGCCAGGCCTAAAAAAAATGTAGGCGTATATGACAGGCGCATCCGCACCTCCCCAGGCCCAGCGATGCCACCAAAACCCGAACCGAAAAGATAGAAAGATACCCCTGGATGCGGAGAGGAAATCCTGAAAAGCACAGCCTCCTGGGAGGTGTTCGAGGGCGGTTTCCGACCCCCTCCAGATGGGCATTGCCTCCCAGCGCCACAGCCAGGCCCAAAAAAATGTAGGCGTATATGACAGGCGCATCCGCACCTCCCCAGGCCCAGCGATGCCACCAAAACCCGAACCGAAAAGATAGAAAGATACCCCTGGATGCGGAGAGGAAATCCTGAAAAGCACAGCCTCCTGGGAGGTGTTCGAGGGCGGTTTCCGACCCCCTCCAGATGGGCACTGACCCTCAAACAATGCATACTTTTCTCATATGATAGTCAGGTTATCTAAAAGACAGAGAATTATACTGGGGAACAGCACTCTCTGAGTGATACAACAATAAAATGTGCTATACTAGACCTTGACAATGTCATTGAAAATAATTTCCATCTATTTGATTTTAAAAAGGCATGGTACAAAGCACTGCTTCAGCCTTGAAGAAATCAGTAGTCTCTCAGATTAATTTGCATTAATATTTCTGATAGATAATAACCATCCTTTGAAAAATATATTGGTTAAATTACTTGACTTCAGTGGTAAAATAGGATGGTATGAGGCTTCCACCATTCTCCTAGGAAGAGGTGGAGGTGGGTTATGGAGGTTATGGAGGTTATGGAGACAGGGGATCTGTGGCCAGGCCTAAAAAAAATGTAGGCGTATATGACAGGCGCATCCGCACCTCCCCAGGCCCAGCGATGCCACCAAAACCCGAACCGAAAAGATAGAAAGATACCCCTGGATGCGGAGAGGAAATCCTGAAAAGCACAGCCTCCTGGGAGGTGTTCGAGGGCGGTTTCCGACCCCCTCCAGATGGGCATTGCCTCCCAGCGCCACAGCCAGGCCCAAAAAAATGTAGGCGTATATGACAGGCGCATCCGCACCTCCCCAGGCCCAGCGATGCCACCAAAACCCGAACCGAAAAGATAGAAAGATACCCCTGGATGCGGAGAGGAAATCCTGAAAAGCACAGCCTCCTGGGAGGTGTTCGAGGGCGGTTTCCGACCCCCTCCAGATGGGCATTGCCTCCCAGCGCCACAGCCAGGCCCAAAAAAATGTAGGCGTATATGACAGGCGCATCCGCACCTCCCCAGGCCCAGCGATGCCACCAAAACCCGAACCGAAAAGATAGAAAGATACCCCTGGATGCGGAGAGGAAATCCTGAAAAGCACAGCCTCCTGGGAGGTGTTCGAGGGCGGTTTCCGACCCCCTCCAGATGGGCATTGCCTCCCAGCGCCACAGCCAGGCCCAAAAAAATATAGGCGTATATGACAGGCGCATCCGCACCTCCCCAGGCCCAGCGATGCCACCAAAACCCGAACCGAAAAGATAGAAAGATACCCCTGGATGCGGAGAGGAAATCCTGAAAAGCACAGCCTCCTGGGAGGTGTTCGAGGGCGGTTTCCGACCCCCTCCAGATGGGCACTGACCCTCAAACAATGCATACTTTTCTCATATGATAGTCAGGTTATCTAAAAGACAGAGAATTATACTGGGGAACAGCACTCTCTGAGTGATACAACAATAAAATGTGCTATACTAGACCTTGACAATGTCATTGAAAATAATTTCCATCTATTTGATTTTAAAAAGGCATGGTACAAAGCACTGCTTCAGCCTTGAAGAAATCAGTAGTCTCTCAGATTAATTTGCATTAATATTTCTGATAGATAATAACCATCCTTTGAAAAATATATTGGTTAAATTACTTGACTTCAGTGGTAAAATAGGATGGTATGAGGCTTCCACCATTCTCCTAGGAAGAGGTGGAGGTGGGTTATGGAGGTTATGGAGGTTATGGAGACAGGGGATCTGTGGCCAGGCCTAAAAAAAATGTAGGCGTATATGACAGGCGCATCCGCACCTCCCCAGGCCCAGCGATGCCACCAAAACCCGAACCGAAAAGATAGAAAGATACCCCTGGATGCGGAGAGGAAATCCTGAAAAGCACAGCCTCCTGGGAGGTGTTCGAGGGCGGTTTCCGACCCCCTCCAGATGGGCATTGCCTCCCAGCGCCACAGCCAGGCCCAAAAAAATGTAGGCGTATATGACAGGCGCATCCGCACCTCCCCAGGCCCAGCGATGCCACCAAAACCCGAACCGAAAAGATAGAAAGATACCCCTGGATGCGGAGAGGAAATCCTGAAAAGCACAGCCTCCTGGGAGGTGTTCGAGGGCGGTTTCCGACCCCCTCCAGATGGGCATTGCCTCCCAGCGCCACAGCCAGGCCCAAAAAAATGTAGGCGTATATGACAGGCGCATCCGCACCTCCCCAGGCCCAGCGATGCCACCAAAACCCGAACCGAAAAGATAGAAAGATACCCCTGGATGCGGAGAGGAAATCCTGAAAAGCACAGCCTCCTGGGAGGTGTTCGAGGGCGGTTTCCGACCCCCTCCAGATGGGCACTGACCCTCAAACAATGCATACTTTTCTCATATGATAGTCAGGTTATCTAAAAGACAGAGAATTATACTGGGGAACAGCACTCTCTGAGTGATACAACAATAAAATGTGCTATACTAGACCTTGACAATGTCATTGAAAATAATTTCCATCTATTTGATTTTAAAAAGGCATGGTACAAAGCACTGCTTCAGCCTTGAAGAAATCAGTAGTCTCTCAGATTAATTTGCATTAATATTTCTGATAGATAATAACCATCCTTTGAAAAATATATTGGTTAAATTACTTGACTTCAGTGGTAAAATAGGATGGTATGAGGCTTCCACCATTCTCCTAGGAAGAGGTGGAGGTGGGTTATGGAGGTTATGGAGGTTATGGAGACAGGGGATCTGTGGCCAGGCCTAAAAAAAATGTAGGCGTATATGACAGGCGCATCCGCACCTCCCCAGGCCCAGCGATGCCACCAAAACCCGAACCGAAAAGATAGAAAGATACCCCTGGATGCGGAGAGGAAATCCTGAAAAGCACAGCCTCCTGGGAGGTGTTCGAGGGCGGTTTCCGAACCCCTCCAGATGGGCATTGCCTCCCAGCGCCACAGCCAGGCCCAAAAAAATGTAGGCGTATATGACAGGCGCATCCGCACCTCCCCAGGCCCAGCGATGCCACCAAAACCCGAACCGAAAAGATAGAAAGATACCCCTGGATGCGGAGAGGAAATCCTGAAAAGCACAGCCTCCTGGGAGGTGTTCGAGGGCGGTTTCCGACCCCCTCCAGATGGGCATTGCCTCCCAGCGCCACAGCCAGGCCCAAAAAAATGTAGGCGTATATGACAGGCGCATCCGCACCTCCCCAGGCCCAGCGATGCCACCAAAACCCGAACCGAAAAGATAGAAAGATACCCCTGGATGCGGAGAGGAAATCCTGAAAAGCACAGCCTCCTGGGAGGTGTTCGAGGGCGGTTTCCGACCCCCTCCAGATGGGCACTGACCCTCACACAATGCATACTTTTCTCATATGATAGTCAGGTTATCTAAAAGACAGAGAATTATACTGGGGAACAGCACTCTCTGAGTGATACAACAATAAAATGTGCTATACTAGACCTTGACAATGTCATTGAAAATAATTTCCATCTATTTGATTTTAAAAAGGCATGGTACAAAGCACTGCTTCAGCCTTGAAGAAATCAGTAGTCTCTCAGATTAATTTGCATTAATATTTCTGATAGATAATAACCATCCTTTGAAAAATATATTGGTTAAATTACTTGACTTCAGTGGTAAAATAGGATGGTATGAGGCTTCCACCATTCTCCTAGGAAGAGGTGGAGGTGGGTTATGGAGGTTATGGAGGTTATGGAGACAGGGGATCTGTGGCCAGGCCTAAAAAAAATGTAGGCGTATATGACAGGCGCATCCGCACCTCCCCAGGCCCAGCGATGCCACCAAAACCCGAACCGAAAAGATAGAAAGATACCCCTGGATGCGGAGAGGAAATCCTGAAAAGCACAGCCTCCTGGGAGGTGTTCGAGGGCGGTTTCCGACCCCCTCCAGATGGGCATTGCCTCCCAGCGCCACAGCCAGGCCCAAAAAAATGTAGGCGTATATGACAGGCGCATCCGCACCTCCCCAGGCCCAGCGATGCCACCAAAACCCGAACCGAAAAGATAGAAAGATACCCCTGGATGCGGAGAGGAAATCCTGAAAAGCACAGCCTCCTGGGAGGTGTTCGAGGGCGGTTTCCGACCCCCTCCAGATGGGCATTGCCTCCCAGCGCCACAGCCAGGCCCAAAAAAATGTAGGCGTATATGACAGGCGCATCCGCACCTCCCCAGGCCCAGCGATGCAACCAAAACCCGAACCGAAAAGATAGAAAGATACCCCTGGATGCGGAGAGGAAATCCTGAAAAGCACAGCCTCCTGGGAGGTGTTCGAGGGCGGTTTCCGACCCCCTCCAGATGGGCACTGACCCTCAAACAATGCATACTTTTCTCATATGATAGTCAGGTTATCTAAAAGACAGAGAACTATACTGGGGAACAGCACTCTCTGAGTGATACAACAATAAAATGTGCTATACTAGACCTTGACAATGTCATTGAAAATAATTTCCATCTATTTGATTTTAAAAAGGCATGGTACAAAGCACTGCTTCAGCCTTGAAGAAATCAGTAGTCTCTCAGATTAATTTGCATTAATATTTCTGATAGATAATAACCATCCTTTGAAAAATATATTGGTTAAATTACTTGACTTCAGTGGTAAAATAGGATGGTATGAGGCTTCCACCATTCTCCTAGGAAGAGGTGGAGGTGGGTTATGGAGGTTATGGAGGTTATGGAGACAGGGGATCTGTGGCCAGGCCTAAAAAAAATGTAGGCGTATATGACAGGCGCATCCGCACCTCCCCAGGCCCAGCGATGCCACCAAAACCCGAACCGAAAAGATAGAAAGATACCCCTGGATGCGGAGAGGAAATCCTGAAAAGCACAGCCTCCTGGGAGGTGTTCGAGGGCGGTTTCCGAACCCCTCCAGATGGGCATTGCCTCCCAGCGCCACAGCCAGGCCCAAAAAAATGTAGGCGTATATGACAGGCGCATCCGCACCTCCCCAGGCCCAGCGATGCCACCAAAACCCGAACCGAAAAGATAGAAAGATACCCCTGGATGCGGAGAGGAAATCCTGAAAAGCACAGCCTCCTGGGAGGTGTTCGAGGGCGGTTTCCGACCCCCTCCAGATGGGCATTGCCTCCCAGCGCCACAGCCAGGCCCAAAAAAATGTAGGCGTATATGACAGGCGCATCCGCACCTCCCCAGGCCCAGCGATGCCACCAAAACCCGAACCGAAAAGATAGAAAGATACCCCTGGATGCGGAGAGGAAATCCTGAAAAGCACAGCCTCCTGGGAGGTGTTCGAGGGCGGTTTCCGACCCCCTCCAGATGGGCACTGACCCTCAAACAATGCATACTTTTCTCATATGATAGTCAGGTTATCTAAAAGACAGAGAATTATACTGGGGAACAGCACTCTCTGAGTGATACAACAATAAAATGTGCTATACTAGACCTTGACAATGTCATTGAAAATAATTTCCATCTATTTGATTTTAAAAAGGCATGGTACAAAGCACTGCTTCAGCCTTGAAGAAATCAGTAGTCTCTCAGATTAATTTGCATTAATATTTCTGATAGATAATAACCATCCTTTGAAAAATATATTGGTTAAATTACTTGACTTCAGTGGTAAAATAGGATGGTATGAGGCTTCCACCATTCTCCTAGGAAGAGGTGGAGGTGGGTTATGGAGGTTATGGAGGTTATGGAGACAGGGGATCTGTGGCCAGGCCTAAAAAAAATGTAGGCGTATATGACAGGCGCATCCGCACCTCCCCAGGCCCAGCGATGCCACCAAAACCCGAACCGAAAAGATAGAAAGATACCCCTGGATGCGGAGAGGAAATCCTGAAAAGCACAGCCTCCTGGGAGGTGTTCGAGGGCGGTTTCCGACCCCCTCCAGATGGGCATTGCCTCCCAGCGCCACAGCCAGGCCCAAAAAAATGTAGGCGTATATGACAGGCGCATCCGCACCTCCCCAGGCCCAGCGATGCCACCAAAACCCGAACCGAAAAGATAGAAAGATACCCCTGGATGCGGAGAGGAAATCCTGAAAAGCACAGCCTCCTGGGAGGTGTTCGAGGGCGGTTTCCGACCCCCTCCAGATGGGCATTGCCTCCCAGCGCCACAGCCAGGCCCAAAAAAATGTAGGCGTATATGACAGGCGCATCCGCACCTCCCCAGGCCCAGCGATGCCACCAAAACCCGAACCGAAAAGATAGAAAGATACCCCTGGATGCGGAGAGGAAATCCTGAAAAGCACAGCCTCCTGGGAGGTGTTCGAGGGCGGTTTCCGACCCCCTCCAGATGGGCACTGACCCTCAAACAATGCATACTTTTCTCATATGATAGTCAGGTTATCTAAAAGACAGAGAATTATACTGGGGAACAGCACTCTCTGAGTGATACAACAATAAAATGTGCTATACTAGACCTTGACAATGTCATTGAAAATAATTTCCATCTATTTGATTTTAAAAAGGCATGGTACAAAGCACTGCTTCAGCCTTGAAGAAATCAGTAGTCTCTCAGATTAATTTGCATTAATATTTCTGATAGATAATAACCATCCTTTGAAAAATATATTGGTTAAATTACTTGACTTCAGTGGTAAAATAGGATGGTATGAGGCTTCCACCATTCTCCTAGGAAGAGGTGGAGGTGGGTTATGGAGGTTATGGAGGTTATGGAGACAGGGGATCTGTGGCCAGGCCTAAAAAAAATGTAGGCGTATATGACAGGTGCATCCGCACCTCCCCAGGCCCAGCGATGCCACCAAAACCCGAACCGAAAAGATAGAAAGATACCCCTGGATGCGGAGAGGAAATCCTGAAAAGCACAGCCTCCTGGGAGGTGTTCGAGGGCGGTTTCCGACCCCCTCCAGATGGGCATTGCCTCCCAGCGCCACAGCCAGGCCAAAAAAAATGTAGGCGTATATGACAGGCGCATCCGCACCTCCCCAGGCCCAGCGATGCCACCAAAACCCGAACCGAAAAGATAGAAAGATACCCCTGGATGCGGAGAGGAAATCCTGAAAAGCACAGCCTCCTGGGAGGTGTTCGAGGGCGGTTTCCGACCCCCTCCAGATGGGCACTGACCCTCAAACAATGCATACTTTTCTCATATGATAGTCAGGTTATCTAAAAGACAGAGAATTATACTGGGGAACAGCACTCTCTGAGTGATACAACAATAAAATGTGCTATACTAGACCTTGACAATGTCATTGAAAATAATTTCCATCTATTTGATTTTAAAAAGGCATGGTACAAAGCACTGCTTCAGCCTTGAAGAAATCAGTAGTCTCTCAGATTAATTTGCATTAATATTTCTGATAGATAATAACCATCCTTTGAAAAATATATTGGTTAAATTACTTGACTTCAGTGGTAAAATAGGATGGTATGAGGCTTCCACCATTCTCCTAGGAAGAGGTGGAGGTGGGTTATGGAGGTTATGGAGGTTATGGAGACAGGGGATCTGTGGCCAGGCCTAAAAAAAATGTAGGCGTATATGACAGGCGCATCCGCACCTCCCCAGGCCCAGCGATGCCACCAAAACCCGAACCGAAAAGATAGAAAGATACCCCTGGATGCGGAGAGGAAATCCTGAAAAGCACAGCCTCCTGGGAGGTGTTCGAGGGCGGTTTCCGACCCCCTCCAGATGGGCATTGCCTCCCAGCGCCACAGCCAGGCCCAAAAAAATGTAGGCGTATATGACAGGCGCATCCGCACCTCCCCAGGCCCAGCGATGCCACCAAAACCCGAACCGAAAAGATAGAAAGATACCCCTGGATGCGGAGAGGAAATCCTGAAAAGCACAGCCTCCTGGGAGGTGTTCGAGGGCGGTTTCCGACCCCCTCCAGATGGGCATTGCCTCCCAGCGCCACAGCCAGGCCCAAAAAAATGTAGGCGTATATGACAGGCGCATCCGCACCTCCCCAGGCCCAGCGATGCCACCAAAACCCGAACCGAAAAGATAGAAAGATACCCCTGGATGCGGAGAGGAAATCCTGAAAAGCACAGCCTCCTGGGAGGTGTTCGAGGGCGGTTTCCGACCCCCTCCAGATGGGCATTGCCTCCCAGCGCCACAGCCAGGCCCAAAAAAATGTAGGCGTATATGACAGGCGCATCCGCACCTCCCCAGGCCCAGCGATGCCACCAAAACCCGAACCGAAAAGATAGAAAGATACCCCTGGATGCGGAGAGGAAATCCTGAAAAGCACAGCCTCCTGGGAGGTGTTCGAGGGCGGTTTCCGACCCCCTCCAGATGGGCACTGACCCTCAAACAATGCATACTTTTCTCATATGATAGTCAGGTTATCTAAAAGACAGAGAATTATACTGGGGAACAGCACTCTCTGAGTGATACAACAATAAAATGTGCTAATCTAGACCTTGACAATGTCATTGAAAATAATTTCCATCTATTTGATTTTAAAAAGGCATGGTACAAAGCACTGCTTCAGCCTTGAAGAAATCAGTAGTCTCTCAGATTAATTTGCATTAATATTTCTGATAGATAATAACCATCCTTTGAAAAATATATTGGTTAAATTACTTGACTTCAGTGGTAAAATAGGATGGTATGAGGCTTCCACCATTCTCCTAGGAAGAGGTGGAGGTGGGTTATGGAGGTTATGGAGGTTATGGAGACAGGGGATCTGTGGCCAGGCCTAAAAAAAATGTAGGCGTATATGACAGGCGCATCCGCACCTCCCCAGGCCCAGCGATGCCACCAAAACCCGAACCGAAAAGATAGAAAGATACCCCTGGATGCGGAGAGGAAATCCTGAAAAGCACAGCCTCCTGGGAGGTGTTCGAGGGCGGTTTCCGACCCCCTCCAGATGGGCATTGCCTCCCAGCGCCACAGCCAGGCCCAAAAAAATGTAGGCGTATATGACAGGCGCATCCGCACCTCCCCAGGCCCAGCGATGCCACCAAAACCCGAACCGAAAAGATAGAAAGATACCCCTGGATGCGGAGAGGAAATCCTGAAAAGCACAGCCTCCTGGGAGGTGTTCGAGGGCGGTTTCCGACCCCCTCCAGATGGGCATTGCCTCCCAGCGCCACAGCCAGGCCCAAAAAAATGTAGGCGTATATGACAGGCGCATCCGCACCTCCCCAGGCCCAGCGATGCCACCAAAACCCGAACCGAAAAGATAGAAAGATACCCCTGGATGCGGAGAGGAAATCCTGAAAAGCACAGCCTCCTGGGAGGTGTTCGAGGGCGGTTTCCGACCCCCTCCAGATGGGCACTGACCCTCAAACAATGCATACTTTTCTCATATGATAGTCAGGTTATCTAAAAGACAGAGAATTATACTGGGGAACAGCACTCTCTGAGTGATACAACAATAAAATGTGCTATACTAGACCTTGACAATGTCATTGAAAATAATTTCCATCTATTTGATTTTAAAAAGGCATGGTACAAAGCACTGCTTCAGCCTTGAAGAAATCAGTAGTCTCTCAGATTAATTTGCATTAATATTTCTGATAGATAATAACCATCCTTTGAAAAATATATTGGTTAAATTACTTGACTTCAGTGGTAAAATAGGATGGTATGAGGCTTCCACCATTCTCCTAGGAAGAGGTGGAGGTGGGTTATGGAGGTTATGGAGGTTATGGAGACAGGGGATCTGTGGCCAGGCCTAAAAAAAATGTAGGCGTATATGACAGGCGCATCCGCACCTCCCCAGGCCCAGCGATGCCACCAAAACCCGAACCGAAAAGATAGAAAGATACCCCTGGATGCGGAGAGGAAATCCTGAAAAGCACAGCCTCCTGGGAGGTGTTCGAGGGCGGTTTCCGACCCCCTCCAGATGGGCATTGCCTCCCAGCGCCACAGCCAGGCCCAAAAAAATGTAGGCGTATATGACAGGCGCATCCGCACCTCCCCAGGCCCAGCGATGCCACCAAAACCCGAACCGAAAAGATAGAAAGATACCCCTGGATGCGGAGAGGAAATCCTGAAAAGCACAGCCTCCTGGGAGGTGTTCGAGGGCGGTTTCCGACCCCCTCCAGATGGGCATTGCCTCCCAGCGCCACAGCCAGGCCCAAAAAAATGTAGGCGTATATGACAGGCGCATCCGCACCTCCCCAGGCCCAGCGATGCCACCAAAACCCGAACCGAAAAGATAGAAAGATACCCCTGGATGCGGAGAGGAAATCCTGAAAAGCACAGCCTCCTGGGAGGTGTTCGAGGGCGGTTTCCGACCCCCTCCAGATGGGCACTGACCCTCAAACAATGCATACTTTTCTCATATGATAGTCAGGTTATCTAAAAGACAGAGAATTATACTGGGGAACAGCACTCTCTGAGTGATACAACAATAAAATGTGCTATACTAGACCTTGACAATGTCATTGAAAATAATTTCCATCTATTTGATTTTAAAAAGGCATGGTACAAAGCACTGCTTCAGCCTTGAAGAAATCAGTAGTCTCTCAGATTAATTTGCATTAATATTTCTGATAGATAATAACCATCCTTTGAAAAATATATTGGTTAAATTACTTGACTTCAGTGGTAAAATAGGATGGTATGAGGCTTCCACCATTCTCCTAGGAAGAGGTGGAGGTGGGTTATGGAGGTTATGGAGGTTATGGAGACAGGGGATCTGTGGCCAGGCCTAAAAAAAATGTAGGCGTATATGACAGGCGCATCCGCACCTCCCCAGGCCCAGCGATGCCACCAAAACCCGAACCGAAAAGATAGAAAGATACCCCTGGATGCGGAGAGGAAATCCTGAAAAGCACAGCCTCCTGGGAGGTGTTCGAGGGCGGTTTCCGACCCCCTCCAGATGGGCATTGCCTCCCAGCGCCACAGCCAGGCCCAAAAAAATGTAGGCGTATATGACAGGCGCATCCGCACCTCCCCAGGCCCAGCGATGCCACCAAAACCCGAACCGAAAAGATAGAAAGATACCCCTGGATGCGGAGAGGAAATCCTGAAAAGCACAGCCTCCTGGGAGGTGTTCGAGGGCGGTTTCCGACCCCCTCCAGATGGGCATTGCCTCCCAGCGCCACAGCCAGGCCCAAAAAAATGTAGGCGTATATGACAGGCGCATCCGCACCTCCCCAGGCCCAGCGATGCCACCAAAACCCGAACCGAAAAGATAGAAAGATACCCCTGGATGCGGAGAGGAAATCCTGAAAAGCACAGCCTCCTGGGAGGTGTTCGAGGGCGGTTTCCGACCCCCTCCACATGGGCACTGACCCTCAAACAATGCATACTTTTCTCATATGATAGTCAGGTTATCTAAAAGACAGAGAATTATACTGGGGAACAGCACTCTCTGAGTGATACAACAATAAAATGTGCTATACTAGACCTTGACAATGTCATTGAAAATAATTTCCATCTATTTGATTTTAAAAAGGCATGGTACAAAGCACTGCTTCAGCCTTGAAGAAATCAGTAGTCTCTCAGATTAATTTGCATTAATATTTCTGATAGATAATAACCATCCTTTGAAAAATATATTGGTTAAATTACTTGACTTCAGTGGTAAAATAGGATGGTATGAGGCTTCCACCATTCTCCTAGGAAGAGGTGGAGGTGGGTTATGGAGGTTATGGAGGTTATGGAGACAGGGGATCTGTGGCCAGGCCTAAAAAAAATGTAGGCGTATATGACAGGCGCATCCGCACCTCCCCAGGCCCAGCGATGCCACCAAAACCCGAACCGAAAAGATAGAAAGATACCCCTGGATGCGGAGAGGAAATCCTGAAAAGCACAGCCTCCTGGGAGGTGTTCGAGGGCGGTTTCCGACCCCCTCCAGATGGGCACTGACCCTCAAACAATGCATACTTTTCTCATATGATAGTCAGGTTATCTAAAAGACAGAGAATTATACTGGGGAACAGCACTCTCTGAGTGATACAACAATAAAATGTGCTATACTAGACCTTGACAATGTCATTGAAAATAATTTCCATCTATTTGATTTTAAAAAGGCATGGTACAAAGCACTGCTTCAGCCTTGAAGAAATCAGTAGTCTCTCAGATTAATTTGCATTAATATTTCTGATAGATAATAACCATCCTTTGAAAAATATATTGGTTAAATTACTTGACTTCAGTGGTAAAATAGGATGGTATGAGGCTTCCACCATTCTCCTAGGAAGAGGTGGAGGTGGGTTATGGAGGTTATGGAGGTTATGGAGACAGGGGATCTGTGGCCAGGCCTAAAAAAAATGTAGGCGTATATGACAGGCGCATCCGCACCTCCCCAGGCCCAGCGATGCCACCAAAACCCGAACCGAAAAGATAGAAAGATACCCCTGGATGCGGAGAGGAAATCCTGAAAAGCACAGCCTCCTGGGAGGTGTTCGAGGGCGGTTTCCGACCCCCTCCAGATGGGCATTGCCTCCCAGCGCCACAGCCAGGCCCAAAAAAATGTAGGCGTATATGACAGGCGCATCCGCACCTCCCCAGGCCCAGCGATGCCACCAAAACCCGAACCGAAAAGATAGAAAGATACCCCTGGATGCGGAGAGGAAATCCTGAAAAGCACAGCCTCCTGGGAGGTGTTCGAGGGCGGTTTCCGACCCCCTCCAGATGGGCATTGCCTCCCAGCGCCACAGCCAGGCCCAAAAAAATGTAGGCGTATATGACAGGCGCATCCGCACCTCCCCAGGCCCAGCGATGCCACCAAAACCCGAACCGAAAAGATAGAAAGATACCCCTGGATGCGGAGAGGAAATCCTGAAAAGCACAGCCTCCTGGGAGGTGTTCGAGGGCGGTTTCCGACCCCCTCCAGATGGGCACTGACCCTCAAACAATGCATACTTTTCTCATATGATAGTCAGGTTATCTAAAAGACAGAGAATTATACTGGGGAACAGCACTCTCTGAGTGATACAACAATAAAATGTGCTATACTAGACCTTGACAATGTCATTGAAAATAATTTCCATCTATTTGATTTTAAAAAGGCATGGTACAAAGCACTGCTTCAGCCTTGAAGAAATCAGTAGTCTCTCAGATTAATTTGCATTAATATTTCTGATAGATAATAACCATCCTTTGAAAAATATATTGGTTAAATTACTTGACTTCAGTGGTAAAATAGGATGGTATGAGGCTTCCACCATTCTCCTAGGAAGAGGTGGAGGTGGGTTATGGAGGTTATGGAGGTTATGGAGACAGGGGATCTGTGGCCAGGCCTAAAAAAAATGTAGGCGTATATGACAGGCGCATCCGCACCTCCCCAGGCCCAGCGATGCCACCAAAACCCGAACCGAAAAGATAGAAAGATACCCCTGGATGCGGAGAGGAAATCCTGAAAAGCACAGCCTCCTGGGAGGTGTTCGAGGGCGGTTTCCGACCCCCTCCAGATGGGCATTGCCTCCCAGCGCCACAGCCAGGCCCAAAAAAATGTAGGCGTATATGACAGGCGCATCCGCACCTCCCCAGGCCCAGCGATGCCACCAAAACCCGAACCGAAAAGATAGAAAGATACCCCTGGATGCGGAGAGGAAATCCTGAAAAGCACAGCCTCCTGGGAGGTGTTCGAGGGCGGTTTCCGACCCCCTCCAGATGGGCATTGCCTCCCAGCGCCACAGCCAGGCCCAAAAAAATGTAGGCGTATATGACAGGCGCATCCGCACCTCCCCAGGCCCAGCGATGCCACCAAAACCCGAACCGAAAAGATAGAAAGATACCCCTGGATGCGGAGAGGAAATCCTGAAAAGCACAGCCTCCTGGGAGGTGTTCGAGGGCGGTTTCCGACCCCCTCCAGATGGGCACTGACCCTCAAACAATGCATACTTTTCTCATATGATAGTCAGGTTATCTAAAAGACAGAGAATTATACTGGGGAACAGCACTCTCTGAGTGATACAACAATAAAATGTGCTATACTAGACCTTGACAATGTCATTGAAAATAATTTCCATCTATTTGATTTTAAAAAGGCATGGTACAAAGCACTGCTTCAGCCTTGAAGAAATCAGTAGTCTCTCAGATTAATTTGCATTAATATTTCTGATAGATAATAACCATCCTTTGAAAAATATATTGGTTAAATTACTTGACTTCAGTGGTAAAATAGGATGGTATGAGGCTTCCACCATTCTCCTAGGAAGAGGTGGAGGTGGGTTATGGAGGTTATGGAGGTTATGGAGACAGGGGATCTGTGGCCAGGCCTAAAAAAAATGTAGGCGTATATGACAGGCGCATCCGCACCTCCCCAGGCCCAGCGATGCCACCAAAACCCGAACCGAAAAGATAGAAAGATACCCCTGGATGCGGAGAGGAAATCCTGAAAAGCACAGCCTCCTGGGAGGTGTTCGAGGGCGGTTTCCGACCCCCTCCAGATGGGCATTGCCTCCCAGCGCCACAGCCAGGCCCAAAAAAATGTAGGCGTATATGACAGGCGCATCCGCACCTCCCCAGGCCCAGCGATGCCACCAAAACCCGAACCGAAAAGATAGAAAGATACCCCTGGATGCGGAGAGGAAATCCTGAAAAGCACAGCCTCCTGGGAGGTGTTCGAGGGCGGTTTCCGACCCCCTCCAGATGGGCATTGCCTCCCAGCGCCACAGCCAGGCCCAAAAAAATGTAGGCGTATATGACAGGCGCATCCGCACCTCCCCAGGCCCAGCGATGCCACCAAAACCCGAACCGAAAAGATAGAAAGATACCCCTGGATGCGGAGAGGAAATCCTGAAAAGCACAGCCTCCTGGGAGGTGTTCGAGGGCGGTTTCCGACCCCCTCCAGATGGGCACTGACCCTCAAACAATGCATACTTTTCTCATATGATAGTCAGGTTATCTAAAAGACAGAGAATTATACTGGGGAACAGCACTCTCTGAGTGATACAACAATAAAATGTGCTATACTAGACCTTGACAATGTCATTGAAAATAATTTCCATCTATTTGATTTTAAAAAGGCATGGTACAAAGCACTGCTTCAGCCTTGAAGAAATCAGTAGTCTCTCAGATTAATTTGCATTAATATTTCTGATAGATAATAACCATCCTTTGAAAAATATATTGGTTAAATTACTTGACTTCAGTGGTAAAATAGGATGGTATGAGGCTTCCACCATTCTCCTAGGAAGAGGTGGAGGTGGGTTATGGAGGTTATGGAGGTTATGGAGACAGGGGATCTGTGGCCAGGCCTAAAAAAAATGTAGGCGTATATGACAGGCGCATCCGCACCTCCCCAGGCCCAGCGATGCCACCAAAACCCGAACCGAAAAGATAGAAAGATACCCCTGGATGCGGAGAGGAAATCCTGAAAAGCACAGCCTCCTGGGAGGTGTTCGAGGGCGGTTTCCGACCCCCTCCAGATGGGCATTGCCTCCCAGCGCCACAGCCAGGCCCAAAAAAATGTAGGCGTATATGACAGGCGCATCCGCACCTCCCCAGGCCCAGCGATGCCACCAAAACCCGAACCGAAAAGATAGAAAGATACCCCTGGATGCGGAGAGGAAATCCTGAAAAGCACAGCCTCCTGGGAGGTGTTCGAGGGCGGTTTCCGACCCCCTCCAGATGGGCATTGCCTCCCAGCGCCACAGCCAGGCCCAAAAAAATGTAGGCGTATATGACAGGCGCATCCGCACCTCCCCAGGCCCAGCGATGCCACCAAAACCCGAACCGAAAAGATAGAAAGATACCCCTGGATGCGGAGAGGAAATCCTGAAAAGCACAGCCTCCTGGGAGGTGTTCGAGGGCGGTTTCCGACCCCCTCCAGATGGGCACTGACCCTCAAACAATGCATACTTTTCTCATATGATAGTCAGGTTATCTAAAAGACAGAGAATTATACTGGGGAACAGCACTCTCTGAGTGATACAACAATAAAATGTGCTATACTAGACCTTGACAATGTCATTGAAAATAATTTCCATCTATTTGATTTTAAAAAGGCATGGTACAAAGCACTGCTTCAGCCTTGAAGAAATCAGTAGTCTCTCAGATTAATTTGCATTAATATTTCTGATAGATAATAACCATCCTTTGAAAAATATATTGGTTAAATTACTTGACTTCAGTGGTAAAATAGGATGGTATGAGGCTTCCACCATTCTCCTAGGAAGAGGTGGAGGTGGGTTATGGAGGTTATGGAGGTTATGGAGACAGGGGATCTGTGGCCAGGCCTAAAAAAAATGTAGGCGTATATGACAGGCGCATCCGCACCTCCCCAGGCCCAGCGATGCCACCAAAACCCGAACCGAAAAGATAGAAAGATACCCCTGGATGCGGAGAGGAAATCCTGAAAAGCACAGCCTCCTGGGAGGTGTTCGAGGGCGGTTTCCGACCCCCTCCAGATGGGCATTGCCTCCCAGCGCCACAGCCAGGCCCAAAAAAATGTAGGCGTATATGACAGGCGCATCCGCACCTCCCCAGGTCCAGCGATGCCACCAAAACCCGAACCGAAAAGATAGAAAGATACCCCTGGATGCGGAGAGGAAATCCTGAAAAGCACAGCCTCCTGGGAGGTGTTCGAGGGCGGTTTCCGACCCCCTCCAGATGGGCATTGCCTCCCAGCGCCACAGCCAGGCCCAAAAAAATGTAGGCGTATATGACAGGCGCATCCGCACCTCCCCAGGCCCAGCGATGCCACCAAAACCCGAACCGAAAAGATAGAAAGATACCCCTGGATGCGGAGAGGAAATCCTGAAAAGCACAGCCTCCTGGGAGGTGTTCGAGGGCGGTTTCCGACCCCCTCCAGATGGGCACTGACCCTCAAACAATGCATACTTTTCTCATATGATAGTCAGGTTATCTAAAAGACAGAGAATTATACTGGGGAACAGCACTCTCTGAGTGATACAACAATAAAATGTGCTATACTAGACCTTGACAATGTCATTGAAAATAATTTCCATCTATTTGATTTTAAAAAGGCATGGTACAAAGCACTGCTTCAGCCTTGAAGAAATCAGTAGTCTCTCAGATTAATTTGCATTAATATTTCTGATAGATAATAACCATCCTTTGAAAAATATATTGGTAAAATTACTTGACTTCAGTGGTAAAATAGGATGGTATGAGGCTTCCACCATTCTCCTAGGAAGAGGTGGAGGTGGGTTATGGAGGTTATGGAGGTTATGGAGACAGGGGATCTGTGGCCAGGCCTAAAAAAAATGTAGGCGTATATGACAGGCGCATCCGCACCTCCCCAGGCCCAGCGATGCCACCAAAACCCGAACCGAAAAGATAGAAAGATACCCCTGGATGCGGAGAGGAAATCCTGAAAAGCACAGCCTCCTGGGAGGTGTTCGAGGGCGGTTTCCGACCCCCTCCAGATGGGCAATGACTCCCAGCGCCACAGCCAGGCCCAAAAAAATGTAGGCGTATATGACAGGCGCATCCGCACCTCCCCAGGCCCAGCGATGCCACCAAAACCCGAACCGAAAAGATAGAAAGATACCCCTGGATGCGGAGAGGAAATCCTGAAAAGCACAGCCTCCTGGGAGGTGTTCGAGGGCGGTTTCCGACCCCCTCCAGATGGGCATTGCCTCCCAGCGCCACAGCCAGGCCCAAAAAAATGTAGGCGTATATGACAGGCGCATCCGCACCTCCCCAGGCCCAGCGATGCCACCAAAACCCGAACCGAAAAGATAGAAAGATACCCCTGGATGCGGAGAGGAAATCCTGAAAAGCACAGCCTCCTGGGAGGTGTTCGAGGGCGGTTTCCGACCCCCTCCAGATGGGCACTGACCCTCAAACAATGCATACTTTTCTCATATGATAGTCAGGTTATCTAAAAGACAGAGAATTATACTGGGGAACAGCACTCTCTGAGTGATACAACAATAAAATGTGCTATACTAGACCTTGACAATGTCATTGAAAATAATTTCCATCTATTTGATTTTAAAAAGGCATGGTACAAAGCACTGCTTCAGCCTTGAAGAAATCAGTAGTCTCTCAGATTAATTTGCATTAATATTTCTGATAGATAATAACCATCCTTTGAAAAATATATTGGTAAAATTACTTGACTTCAGTGGTAAAATAGGATGGTATGAGGCTTCCACCATTCTCCTAGGAAGAGGTGGAGGTGGGTTATGGAGGTTATGGAGGTTATGGAGACAGGGGATCTGTGGCCAGGCCTAAAAAAAATGTAGGCGTATATGACAGGCGCATCCGCACCTCCCCAGGCCCAGCGATGCCACCAAAACCCGAACCGAAAAGATAGAAAGATACCCCTGGATGCGGAGAGGAAATCCTGAAAAGCACAGCCTCCTGGGAGGTGTTCGAGGGCGGTTTCCGACCCCCTCCAGATGGGCATTGCCTCCCAGCGCCACAGCCAGGCCCAAAAAAATGTAGGCGTATATGACAGGCGCATCCGCACCTCCCCAGGCCCAGCGATGCCACCAAAACCCGAACCGAAAAGATAGAAAGATACCCCTGGATGCGGAGAGGAAATCCTGAAAAGCACAGCCTCCTGGGAGGTGTTCGAGGGCGGTTTCCGACCCCCTCCAGATGGGCATTGCCTCCCAGCGCCACAGCCAGGCCCAAAAAAATGTAGGCGTATATGACAGGCGCATCCGCACCTCCCCAGGCCCAGCGATGCCACCAAAACCCGAACCGAAAAGATAGAAAGATACCCCTGGATGCGGAGAGGAAATCCTGAAAAGCACAGCCTCCTGGGAGGTGTTCGAGGGCGGTTTCCGACCCCCTCCAGATGGGCACTGACCCTCAAACAATGCATACTTTTCTCATATGATAGTCAGGTTATCTAAAAGACAGAGAATTATACTGGGGAACAGCACTCTCTGAGTGATACAACAATAAAATGTGCTATACTAGACCTTGACAATGTCATTGAAAATAATTTCCATCTATTTGATTTTAAAAAGGCATGGTACAAAGCACTGCTTCAGCCTTGAAGAAATCAGTAGTCTCTCAGATTAATTTGCATTAATATTTCTGATAGATAATAACCATCCTTTGAAAAATATATTGGTTAAATTACTTGACTTCAGTGGTAAAATAGGATGGTATGAGGCTTCCACCATTCTCCTAGGAAGAGGTGGAGGTGGGTTATGGAGGTTATGGAGGTTATGGAGACAGGGGATCTGTGGCCAGGCCTAAAAAAAATGTAGGCGTATATGACAGGCGCATCCGCACCTCCCCAGGCCCAGCGATGCCACCAAAACCCGAACCGAAAAGATAGAAAGATACCCCTGGATGCGGAGAGGAAATCCTGAAAAGCACAGCCTCCTGGGAGGTGTTCGAGGGCGGTTTCCGACCCCCTCCAGATGGGCATTGCCTCCCAGCGCCACAGCCAGGCCCAAAAAAATGTAGGCGTATATGACAGGCGCATCCGCACCTCCCCAGGCCCAGCGATGCCACCAAAACCCGAACCGAAAAGATAGAAAGATACCCCTGGATGCGGAGAGGAAATCCTGAAAAGCACAGCCTCCTGGGAGGTGTTCGAGGGCGGTTTCCGACCCCCTCCAGATGGGCATTGCCTCCCAGCGCCACAGCCAGGCCCAAAAAAATGTAGGCGTATATGACAGGCGCATCCGCACCTCCCCAGGCCCAGCGATGCCACCAAAACCCGAACCGAAAAGATAGAAAGATACCCCTGGATGCGGAGAGGAAATCCTGAAAAGCACAGCCTCCTGGGAGGTGTTCGAGGGCGGTTTCCGACCCCCTCCAGATGGGCACTGACCCTCAAACAATGCATACTTTTCTCATATGATAGTCAGGTTATCTAAAAGACAGAGAATTATACTGGGGAACAGCACTCTCTGAGTGATACAACAATAAAATGTGCTATACTAGACCTTGACAATGTCATTGAAAATAATTTCCATCTATTTGATTTTAAAAAGGCATGGTACAAAGCACTGCTTCAGCCTTGAAGAAATCAGTAGTCTCTCAGATTAATTTGCATTAATATTTCTGATAGATAATAACCATCCTTTGAAAAATATATTGGTTAAATTACTTGACTTCAGTGGTAAAATAGGATGGTATGAGGCTTCCACCATTCTCCTAGGAAGAGGTGGAGGTGGGTTATGGAGGTTATGGAGGTTATGGAGACAGGGGATCTGTGGCCAGGCCTAAAAAAAATGTAGGCGTATATGACAGGCGCATCCGCACCTCCCCAGGCCCAGCGATGCCACCAAAACCCGAACCGAAAAGATAGAAAGATACCCCTGGATGCGGAGAGGAAATCCTGAAAAGCACAGCCTCCTGGGAGGTGTTCGAGGGCGGTTTCCGACCCCCTCCAGATGGGCATTGCCTCCCAGCGCCACAGCCAGGCCCAAAAAAATGTAGGCGTATATGACAGGCGCATCCGCACCTCCCCAGGCCCAGCGATGCCACCAAAACCCGAACCGAAAAGATAGAAAGATACCCCTGGATGCGGAGAGGAAATCCTGAAAAGCACAGCCTCCTGGGAGGTGTTCGAGGGCGGTTTCCGACCCCCTCCAGATGGGCATTGCCTCCCAGCGCCACAGCCAGGCCCAAAAAAATGTAGGCGTATATGACAGGCGCATCCGCACCTCCCCAGGCCCAGCGATGCCACCAAAACCCGAACCGAAAAGATAGAAAGATACCCCTGGATGCGGAGAGGAAATCCTGAAAAGCACAGCCTCCTGGGAGGTGTTCGAGGGCGGTTTCCGACCCCCTCCAGATGGGCACTGACCCTCAAACAATGCATACTTTTCTCATATGATAGTCAGGTTATCTAAAAGACAGAGAATTATACTGGGGAACAGCACTCTCTGAGTGATACAACAATAAAATGTGCTATACTAGACCTTGACAATGTCATTGAAAATAATTTCCATCTATTTGATTTTAAAAAGGCATGGTACAAAGCACTGCTTCAGCCTTGAAGAAATCAGTAGTCTCTCAGATTAATTTGCATTAATATTTCTGATAGATAATAACCATCCTTTGAAAAATATATTGGTTAAATTACTTGACTTCAGTGGTAAAATAGGATGGTATGAGGCTTCCACCATTCTCCTAGGAAGAGGTGGAGGTGGGTTATGGAGGTTATGGAGGTTATGGAGACAGGGGATCTGTGGCCAGGCCTAAAAAAAATGTAGGCGTATATGACAGGCGCATCCGCACCTCCCCAGGCCCAGCGATGCCACCAAAACCCGAACCGAAAAGATAGAAAGATACCCCTGGATGCGGAGAGGAAATCCTGAAAAGCACAGCCTCCTGGGAGGTGTTCGAGGGTGGTTTCCGACCCCCTCCAGATGGGCATTGCCTCCCAGCGCCACAGCCAGGCCCAAAAAAATGTAGGCGTATATGACAGGCGCATCCGCACCTCCCCAGGCCCAGCGATGCCACCAAAACCCGAACCGAAAAGATAGAAAGATACCCCTGGATGCGGAGAGGAAATCCTGAAAAGCACAGCCTCCTGGGAGGTGTTCGAGGGCGGTTTCCGACCCCCTCCAGATGGGCATTGCCTCCCAGCGCCACAGCCAGGCCCAAAAAAATGTAGGCGTATATGACAGGCGCATCCGCACCTCCCCAGGCCCAGCGATGCCACCAAAACCCGAACCGAAAAGATAGAAAGATACCCCTGGATGCGGAGAGGAAATCCTGAAAAGCACAGCCTCCTGGGAGGTGTTCGAGGGCGGTTTCCGACCCCCTCCAGATGGGCACTGACCCTCAAACAATGCATACTTTTCTCATATGATAGTCAGGTTATCTAAAAGACAGAGAATTATACTGGGGAACAGCACTCTCTGAGTGATACAACAATAAAATGTGCTATACTAGACCTTGACAATGTCATTGAAAATAATTTCCATCTATTTGATTTTAAAAAGGCATGGTACAAAGCACTGCTTCAGCCTTGAAGAAATCAGTAGTCTCTCAGATTAATTTGCATTAATATTTCTGATAGATAATAACCATCCTTTGAAAAATATATTGGTTAAATTACTTGACTTCAGTGGTAAAATAGGATGGTATGAGGCTTCCACCATTCTCCTAGGAAGAGGTGGAGGTGGGTTATGGAGGTTATGGAGGTTATGGAGACAGGGGATCTGTGGCCAGGCCTAAAAAAAATGTAGGCGTATATGACAGGCGCATCCGCACCTCCCCAGGCCCAGCGATGCCACCAAAACCCGAACCGAAAAGATAGAAAGATACCCCTGGATGCGGAGAGGAAATCCTGAAAAGCACAGCCTCCTGGGAGGTGTTCGAGGGCGGTTTCCGACCCCCTCCAGATGGGCATTGCCTCCCAGCGCCACAGCCAGGCCCAAAAAAATGTAGGCGTATATGACAGGCGCATCCGCACCTCCCCAGGCCCAGCGATGCCACCAAAACCCGAACCGAAAAGATAGAAAGATACCCCTGGATGCGGAGAGGAAATCCTGAAAAGCACAGCCTCCTGGGAGGTGTTCGAGGGCGGTTTCCGACCCCCTCCAGATGGGCATTGCCTCCCAGCGCCACAGCCAGGCCCAAAAAAATGTAGGCGTATGTGACAGGCGCATCCGCACCTCCCCAGGCCCAGCGATGCCACCAAAACCCGAACCGAAAAGATAGAAAGATACCCCTGGATGCGGAGAGGAAATCCTGAAAAGCACAGCCTCCTGGGAGGTGTTCGAGGGCGGTTTCCGACCCCCTCCAGATGGGCACTGACCCTCAAACAATGCATACTTTTCTCATATGATAGTCAGGTTATCTAAAAGACAGAGAATTATACTGGGGAACAGCACTCTCTGAGTGATACAACAATAAAATGTGCTATACTAGACCTTGACAATGTCATTGAAAATAATTTCCATCTATTTGATTTTAAAAAGGCATGGTACAAAGCACTGCTTCAGCCTTGAAGAAATCAGTAGTCTCTCAGATTAATTTGCATTAATATTTCTGATAGATAATAACCATCCTTTGAAAAATATATTGGTTAAATTACTTGACTTCAGTGGTAAAATAGGATGGTATGAGGCTTCCACCATTCTCCTAGGAAGAGGTGGAGGTGGGTTATGGAGGTTATGGAGGTTATGGAGACAGGGGATCTGTGGCCAGGCCTAAACAAAATGTAGGCGTATATGACAGGCGCATCCGCACCTCCCCAGGCCCAGCGATGCCACCAAAACCCAAACCGAAAAGATAGAAAGATACCCCTGGATGCGGAGAGGAAATCCTGAAAAGCACAGCCTCCTGGGAGGTGTTCGAGGGCGGTTTCCGACCCCCTCCAGATGGGCATTGCCTCCCAGCGCCACAGCCAGGCCCAAAAAAATGTAGGCGTATATGACAGGCGCATCCGCACCTCCCCAGGCCCAGCGATGCCACCAAAACCCGAACCGAAAAGATAGAAAGATACCCCTGGATGTGGAGAGGAAATCCTGAAAAGCACAGCCTCCTGGGAGGTGTTCGAGGGCGGTTTCCGACCCCCTCCAGATGGGCACTGACCCTCAAACAATGCATACTTTTCTCATATGATAGTCAGGTTATCTAAAAGACAGAGAATTATACTGGGGAACAGCACTCTCTGAGTGATACAACAATAAAATGTGCTATACTAGACCTTGACAATGTCATTGAAAATAATTTCCATCTATTTGATTTTAAAAAGGCATGGTACAAAGCACTGCTTCAGCCTTGAAGAAATCAGTAGTCTCTCAGATTAATTTGCATTAATATTTCTGATAGATAATAACCATCCTTTGAAAAATATATTGGTTAAATTACTTGACTTCAGTGGTAAAATAGGATGGTATGAGGCTTCCACCATTCTCCTAGGAAGAGGTGGAGGTGGGTTATGGAGGTTATGGAGGTTATGGAGACAGGGGATCTGTGGCCAGGCCTAAACAAAATGTAGGCGTATATGACAGGCGCATCCGCACCTCCCCAGGCCCAGCGATGCCACCAAAACCCGAACCGAAAAGATAGAAAGATACCCCTGGATGCGGAGAGGAAATCCTGAAAAGCACAGCCTCCTGGGAGGTGTTCGAGGGCGGTTTCCGACCCCCTCCAGATGGGCATTGCCTCCCAGCGCCACAGCCAGGCCCAAAAAAATGTAGGCGTATATGACAGGCGCATCCGCACCTCCCCAGGCCCAGCGATGCCACCAAAACCCGAACCGAAAAGATAGAAAGATACCCCTGGATGCGGAGAGGAAATCCTGAAAAGCACAGCCTCCTGGGAGGTGTTCGAGGGCGGTTTCCGACCCCCTCCAGATGGGCACTGACCCTCAAACAATGCATACTTTTCTCATATGATAGTCAGGTTATCTAAAAGACAGAGAATTATACTGGGGAACAGCACTCTCTGAGTGATACAACAATAAAATGTGCTATACTAGACCTTGACAATGTCATTGAAAATAATTTCCATCTATTTGATTTTAAAAAGGCATGGTACAAAGAACTGCTTCAGCCTTGAAGAAATCAGTAGTCTCTCAGATTAATTTGCATTAATATTTCTGATAGATAATAACCATCCTTTGAAAAATATATTGGTTAAATTACTTGACTTCAGTGGTAAAATAGGATGGTATGAGGCTTCCACCATTCTCCTAGGAAGAGGTGGAGGTGGGTTATGGAGGTTATGGAGGTTATGGAGACAGGGGATCTGTGGCCAGGCCTAAAAAAAATGTAGGCGTATATGACAGGCGCATCCGCACCTCCCCAGGCCCAGCGATGCCACCAAAACCCGAACCGAAAAGATAGAAAGATACCCCTGGATGCGGAGAGGAAATCCTGAAAAGCACAGCCTCCTGGGAGGTGTTCGAGGGCGGTTTCCGACCCCCTCCAGATGGGCATTGCCTCCCAGCGCCACAGCCAGGCCCAAAAAAATGTAGGCGTATATGACGGGCGCATCCGCACCTCCCCAGGCCCAGCGATGCCACCAAAACCCGAACCGAAAAGATAGAAAGATACCCCTGGATGCGGAGAGGAAATCCTGAAAAGCACAGCCTCCTGGGAGGTGTTCGAGGGCGGTTTCCGACCCCCTCCAGATGGGCACTGACCCTCAAACAATGCATACTTTTCTCATATGATAGTCAGGTTATCTAAAAGACAGAGAATTATACTGGGGAACAGCACTCTCTGAGTGATACAACAATAAAATGTGCTATACTAGACCTTGACAATGTCATTGAAAATAATTTCCATCTATTTGATTTTAAAAAGGCATGGTACAAAGCACTGCTTCAGCCTTGAAGAAATCAGTAGTCTCTCAGATTAATTTGCATTAATATTTCTGATAGATAATAACCATCCTTTGAAAAATATATTGGTTAAATTACTTGACTTCAGTGGTAAAATAGGATGGTATGAGGCTTCCACCATTCTCCTAGGAAGAGGTGGAGGTGGGTTATGGAGGTTATGGAGGTTATGGAGACAGGGGATCTGTGGCCAGGCCTAAAAAAAATGTAGGCGTATATGACAGGCGCATCCGCACCTCCCCAGGCCCAGCGATGCCACCAAAACCCGAACCGAAAAGATAGAAAGATACCCCTGGATGCGGAGAGGAAATCCTGAAAAGCACAGCCTCCTGGGAGGTGTTCGAGGGCGGTTTCCGACCCCCTCCAGATGGGCATTGCCTCCCAGCGCCACAGCCAGGCCCAAAAAAATGTAGGCGTATATGACAGGCGCATCCGCACCTCCCCAGGCCCAGCGATGCCACCAAAACCCGAACCGAAAAGATAGAAAGATACCCCTGGATGCGGAGAGGAGTGATACAACAATAAAATGTGCTATACTAGACCTTGACAATGTCATTGAAAATAATTTCCATCTATTTGATTTTAAAAAGGCATGGTACAAAGCACTGCTTCAGCCTTGAAGAAATCAGTAGTCTCTCAGATTAATTTGCATTAATATTTCTGATAGATAATAACCATCCTTTGAAAAATATATTGGTTAAATTACTTGACTTCAGTGGTAAAATAGGATGGTATGAGGCTTCCACCATTCTCCTAGGAAGAGGTGGAGGTGGGTTATGGAGGTTTTGGAGGTTATGGAGACAGGGGATCTGTGGCCAGGCCTAAACAAAATGTAGGCGTATATGACAGGCGCATCCGCACCTCCCCAGGCCCAGCGATGCCACCAAAACCCGAACCGAAAAGATAGAAAGATACCCCTGGATGCGGAGAGGAAATCCTGAAAAGCACAGCCTCCTGGGAGGTGTTCGAGGGCGGTTTCCGACCCCCTCCAGATGGGCATTGCCTCCCAGCGCCACAGCCAGGCCCAAAAAAATGTAGGCGTATATGACAGGCGCATCCGCACCTCCCCAGGCCCAGCGATGCCACCAAAACCCGAACCGAAAAGATAGAAAGATACCCCTGGATGCGGAGAGGAAATCCTGAAAAGCACAGCCTCCTGGGAGGTGTTCGAGGGCGGTTTCCGACCCCCTCCAGATGGGCACTGACCCTCAAACAATGCATACTTTTCTCATATGATAGTCAGGTTATCTAAAAGACAGAGAATTATACTGGGGAACAGCACTCTCTGAGTGATACAACAATAAAATGTGCTATACTAGACCTTGACAATGTCATTGAAAATAATTTCCATCTATTTGATTTTAAAAAGGCATGGTACAAAGCACTGCTTCAGCCTTGAAGAAATCAGTAGTCTCTCAGATTAATTTGCATTAATATTTCTGATAGATAATAACCATCCTTTGAAAAATATATTGGTTAAATTACTTGACTTCAGTGGTAAAATAGGATGGTATGAGGCTTCCACCATTCTCCTAGGAAGAGGTGGAGGTGGGTTATGGAGGTTATGGAGGTTATGGAGACAGGGGATCTGTGGCCAGGCCTAAAAAAAATGTAGGCGTATATGACAGGCGCATCCGCACCTCCCCAGGCCCAGCGATGCCACCAAAACCCGAACCGAAAAGATAGAAAGATACCCCTGGATGCGGAGAGGAAATCCTGAAAAGCACAGCCTCCTGGGAGGTGTTCGAGGGCGGTTTCCGACCCCCTCCAGATGGGCATTGCCTCCCAGCGCCACAGCCAGGCCCAAAAAAATGTAGGCGTATATGACGGGCGCATCCGCACCTCCCCAGGCCCAGCGATGCCACCAAAACCCGAACCGAAAAGATAGAAAGATACCCCTGGATGCGGAGAGGAAATCCTGAAAAGCACAGCCTCCTGGGAGGTGTTCGAGGGCGGTTTCCGACCCCCTCCAGATGGGCACTGACCCTCAAACAATGCATACTTTTCTCATATGATAGTCAGGTTATCTAAAAGACAGAGAATTATACTGGGGAACAGCACTCTCTGAGTGATACAACAATAAAATGTGCTATACTAGACCTTGACAATGTCATTGAAAATAATTTCCATCTATTTGATTTTAAAAAGGCATGGTACAAAGCACTGCTTCAGCCTTGAAGAAATCAGTAGTCTCTCAGATTAATTTGCATTAATATTTCTGATAGATAATAACCATCCTTTGAAAAATATATTGGTTAAATTACTTGACTTCAGTGGTAAAATAGGATGGTATGAGGCTTCCACCATTCTCCTAGGAAGAGGTGGAGGTGGGTTATGGAGGTTATGGAGGTTATGGAGACAGGGGATCTGTGGCCAGGCCTAAAAAAAATGTAGGCGTATATGACAGGCGCATCCGCACCTCCCCAGGCCCAGCGATGCCACCAAAACCCGAACCGAAAAGATAGAAAGATACCCCTGGATGCGGAGAGGAAATCCTGAAAAGCACAGCCTCCTGGGAGGTGTTCGAGGGCGGTTTCCGACCCCCTCCAGATGGGCATTGCCTCCCAGCGCCACAGCCAGGCCCAAAAAAATGTAGGCGTATATGACAGGCGCATCCGCACCTCCCCAGGCCCAGGCATGCCACCAAAACCCGAACCGAAAAGATAGAAAGATACCCCTGGATGCGGAGAGGAAAAGACAGAGAATTATACTGGGGAACAGCACTCTCTGAGTGATACAACAATAAAATGTGCTATACTAGACCTTGACAATGTCATTGAAAATAATTTCCATCTATTTGATTTTAAAAAGGCATGGTACAAAGCACTGCTTCAGCCTTGAAGAAATCAGTAGTCTCTCAGATTAATTTGCATTAATATTTCTGATAGATAATAACCATCCTTTGAAAAATATATTGGTTAAATTACTTGACTTCAGTGGTAAAATAGGATGGTATGAGGCTTCCACCATTCTCCTAGGAAGAGGTGGAGGTGGGTTATGGAGGTTATGGAGGTTATGGAGACAGGGGATCTGTGGCCAGGCCTAAACAAAATGTAGGCGTATATGACAGGCGCATCCGCACCTCCCCAGGCCCAGCGATGCCACCAAAACCCGAACCGAAAAGATAGAAAGATACCCCTGGATGCGGAGAGGAAATCCTGAAAAGCACAGCCTCCTGGGAGGTGTTCGAGGGCGGTTTCCGACCCCCTCCAGATGGGCAGTGCCTCCCAGCGCCACAGCCAGGCCCAAAAAAATGTAGGCGTATATGACAGGCGCATCCGCACCTCCCCAGGCCCAGCGATGCCACCAAAACCCGAACCGAAAAGATAGAAAGATACCCCTGGATGCGGAGAGGAAATCCTGAAAAGCACAGCCTCCTGGGAGGTGTTCGAGGGCGGTTTCCGACCCCCTCCAGATGGGCACTGACCCTCAAACAATGCATACTTTTCTCATATGATAGTCAGGTTATCTAAAAGACAGAGAATTATACTGGGGAACAGCACTCTCTGAGTGATACAACAATAAAATGTGCTATACTAGACCTTGACAATGTCATTGAAAATAATTTCCATCTATTTGATTTTAAAAAGGCATGGTACAAAGCACTGCTTCAGCCTTGAAGAAATCAGTAGTCTCTCAGATTAATTTGCATTAATATTTCTGATAGATAATAACCATCCTTTGAAAAATATATTGGTTAAATTACTTGACTTCAGTGGTAAAATAGGATGGTATGAGGCTTCCACCATTCTCCTAGGAAGAGGTGGAGGTGGGTTATGGAGGTTATGGAGGTTATGGAGACAGGGGATCTGTGGCCAGGCCTAAAAAAAATGTAGGCGTATATGACAGGCGCATCCGCACCTCCCCAGGCCCAGCGATGCCACCAAAACCCGAACCGAAAAGATAGAAAGATACCCCTGGATGCGGAGAGGAAATCCTGAAAAGCACAGCCTCCTGGGAGGTGTTCGAGGGCGGTTTCCGACCCCCTCCAGATGGGCATTGCCTCCCAGCACCACAGCCAGGCCCAAAAAAATGTAGGCGTATATGACAGGCGCATCCGCACCTCCCCAGGCCCAGCGATGCCACCAAAACCCGAACCGAAAAGATAGAAAGATACCCCTGGATGCGGAGAGGAAATCCTGAAAAGCACAGCCTCCTGGGAGGTGTTCGAGGGCGGTTTCCGACCCCCTCCAGATGGGCACTGACCCTCAAACAATGCATACTTTTCTCATATGATAGTCAGGTTATCTAAAAGACAGAGAATTATACTGGGGAACAGCACTCTCTGAGTGATACAACAATAAAATGTGCTATACTAGACCTTGACAATGTCATTGAAAATAATTTCCATCTATTTGATTTTAAAAAGGCATGGTACAAAGCACTGCTTCAGCCTTGAAGAAATCAGTAGTCTCTCAGATTAATTTGCATTAATATTTCTGATAGATAATAACCATCCTTTGAAAAATATATTGGTTAAATTACTTGACTTCAGTGGTAAAATAGGATGGTATGAGGCTTCCACCATTCTCCTAGGAAGAGGTGGAGGTGGGTTATGGAGGTTATGGAGGTTATGGAGACAGGGGATCTGTGGCCAGGCCTAAAAAAAATGTAGGCGTATATGACAGGCGCATCCGCACCTCCCCAGGCCCAGCGATGCCACCAAAACCCGAACCGAAAAGATAGAAAGATACCCCTGGATGCGGAGAGGAAATCCTGAAAAGCACAGCCTCCTGGGAGGTGTTCGAGGGCGGTTTCCGACCCCCTCCAGATGGGCATTGCCTCCCAGCGCCACAGCCAGGCCCAAAAAAATGTAGGCGTATATGACAGGCGCATCCGCACCTCCCCAGGCCCAGCGATGCCACCAAAACCCGAACCGAAAAGATAGAAAGATACCCCTGGATGCGGAGAGGAAATCCTGAAAAGCACAGCCTCCTGGGAGGTGTTCGAGGGCGGTTTCCGACCCCCTCCAGATGGGCATTGCCTCCCAGCGCCACAGCCAGGCCCAAAAAAATGTAGGCGTATGTGACAGGCGCATCCGCACCTCCCCAGGCCCAGCGATGCCACCAAAACCCGAACCGAAAAGATAGAAAGATACCCCTGGATGCGGAGAGGAAATCCTGAAAAGCACAGCCTCCTGGGAGGTGTTCGAGGGCGGTTTCCGACCCCCTCCAGATGGGCACTGACCCTCAAACAATGCATACTTTTCTCATATGATAGTCAGGTTATCTAAAAGACAGAGAATTATACTGGGGAACAGCACTCTCTGAGTGATACAACAATAAAATGTGCTATACTAGACCTTGACAATGTCATTGAAAATAATTTCCATCTATTTGATTTTAAAAAGGCATGGTACAAAGCACTGCTTCAGCCTTGAAGAAATCAGTAGTCTCTCAGATTAATTTGCATTAATATTTCTGATAGATAATAACCATCCTTTGAAAAATATATTGGTTAAATTACTTGACTTCAGTGGTAAAATAGGATGGTATGAGGCTTCCACCATTCTCCTAGGAAGAGGTGGAGGTGGGTTATGGAGGTTATGGAGGTTATGGAGACAGGGGATCTGTGGCCAGGCCTAAAAAAAATGTAGGCGTATATGACAGGCGCATCCGCACCTCCCCAGGCCCAGCGATGCCACCAAAACCCGAACCGAAAAGATAGAAAGATACCCCTGGATGCGGAGAGGAAATCCTGAAAAGCACAGCCTCCTGGGAGGTGTTCGAGGGCGGTTTCCGACCCCCTCCAGATGGGCATTGCCTCCCAGCGCCACAGCCAGGCCCAAAAAAATGTAGGCGTATATGACAGGCGCATCCGCACCTCCCCAGGCCCAGGGATGCAACCAAAACCCGAACCGAAAAGATAGAAAGATACCCCTGGATGCGGAGAGGAAATCTCTGAGTGATACAACAATAAAATGTGCTATACTAGACCTTGACAATGTCATTGAAAATAATTTCCATCTATTTGATTTTAAAAAGGCATGGTACAAAGCACTGCTTCAGCCTTGAAGAAATCAGTAGTCTCTCAGATTAATTTGCATTAATATTTCTGATAGATAATAACCATCCTTTGAAAAATATATTGGTTAAATTACTTGACTTCAGTGGTAAAATAGGATGGTATGAGGCTTCCACCATTCTCCTAGGAAGAGGTGGAGGTGGGTTATGGAGGTTATGGAGGTTATGGAGACAGGGGATCTGTGGCCAGGCCTAAACAAAATGTAGGCGTATATGACAGGCGCATCCGCACCTCCCCAGGCCCAGCGATGCCACCAAAACCCGAACCGAAAAGATAGAAAGATACCCCTGGATGCGGAGAGGAAATCCTGAAAAGCACAGCCTCCTGGGAGGTGTTCGAGGGCGGTTTCCGACCCCCTCCAGATGGGCATTGCCTCCCAGCGCCACAGCCAGGCCCAAAAAAATGTAGGCGTATATGACAGGCGCATCCGCACCTCCCCAGGCCCAGCGATGCCACCAAAACCCGAACCGAAAAGATAGAAAGATACCCCTGGATGCGGAGAGGAAATCCTGAAAAGCACAGCCTCCTGGGAGGTGTTCGAGGGCGGTTTCCGACCCCCTCCAGATGGGCACTGACCCTCAAACAATGCATACTTTTCTCATATGATAGTCAGGTTATCTAAAAGACAGAGAATTATACTGGGGAACAGCACTCTCTGAGTGATACAACAATAAAATGTGCTATACTAGACCTTGACAATGTCATTGAAAATAATTTCCATCTATTTGATTTTAAAAAGGCATGGTACAAAGCACTGCTTCAGCCTTGAAGAAATCAGTAGTCTCTCAGATTAATTTGCATTAATATTTCTGATAGATAATAACCATCCTTTGAAAAATATATTGGTTAAATTACTTGACTTCAGTGGTAAAATAGGATGGTATGAGGCTTCCACCATTCTCCTAGGAAGAGGTGGAGGTGGGTTATGGAGGTTATGGAGGTTATGGAGACAGGGGATCTGTGGCCAGGCCTAAAAAAAATGTAGGCGTATATGACAGGCGCATCCGCACCTCCCCAGGCCCAGCGATGCCACCAAAACCCGAACCGAAAAGATAGAAAGATACCCATGGATGCGGAGAGGAAATCCTGAAAAGCACAGCCTCCTGGGAGGTGTTCGAGGGCGGTTTCCGACCCCCTCCAGATGGGCATTGCCTCCCAGCACCACAGCCAGGCCCAAAAAAATGTAGGCGTATATGACAGGCGCATCCGCACCTCCCCAGGCCCAGCGATGCCACCAAAACCCGAACCGAAAAGATAGAAAGATACCCCTGGATGCGGAGAGGAAATCCTGAAAAGCACAGCCTCCTGGGAGGTGTTCGAGGGCGGTTTCCGACCCCCTCCAGATGGGCATTGCCTCCCAGCGCCACAGCCAGGCCCAAAAAAATGTAGGCGTATATGACAGGCGCATCCGCACCTCCCCAGGCCCAGCGATGCCACCAAAACCCGAACTGAAAAGATAGAAAGATACCCCTGGATGCGGAGAGGAAATCCTGAAAAGCACAGCCTCCTGGGAGGTGTTCGAGGGCGGTTTCCGACCCCCTCCAGATGGGCACTGACCCTCAAACAATGCATACTTTTCTCATATGATAGTCAGGTTATCTAAAAGACAGAGAATTATACTGGGGAACAGCACTCTCTGAGTGATACAACAATAAAATGTGCTATACTAGACCTTGACAATGTCATTGAAAATAATTTCCATCTATTTGATTTTAAAAAGGCATGGTACAAAGCACTGCTTCAGCCTTGAAGAAATCAGTAGTCTCTCAGATTAATTTGCATTAATATTTCTGATAGATAATAACCATCCTTTGAAAAATATATTGGTTAAATTACTTGACTTCAGTGGTAAAATAGGATGGTATGAGGCTTCCACCATTCTCCTAGGAAGAGGTGGAGGTGGGTTATGGAGGTTATGGAGGTTATGGAGACAGGGGATCTGTGGCCAGGCCTAAAAAAAATGTAGGCGTATATGACAGGCGCATCCGCACCTCCCCAGGCCCAGCGATGCCACCAAAACCCGAACCGAAAAGATAGAAAGATACCCCTGGATGCGGAGAGGAAATCCTGAAAAGCACAGCCTCCTGGGAGGTGTTCGAGGGCGGTTTCCGACCCCCTCCAGATGGGCATTGCCTCCCAGCGCCACAGCCAGGCCCAAAAAAATGTAGGCGTATATGACAGGCGCATCCGCACCTCCCCAGGCCCAGCGATGCCACCAAAACCCGAACCGAAAAGATAGAAAGATACCCCTGGATGCGGAGAGGAAATCCTGAAAAGCACAGCCTCCTGGGAGGTGTTCGAGGGCGGTTTCCGACCCCCTCCAGATGGGCACTGACCCTCAAACAATGCATACTTTTCTCATATGATAGTCAGGTTATCTAAAAGACAGAGAATTATACTGGGGAACAGCACTCTCTGAGTGATACAACAATAAAATGTGCTATACTAGACCTTGACAATGTCATTGAAAATAATTTCCATCTATTTGATTTTAAAAAGGCATGGTACAAAGCACTGCTTCAGCCTTGAAGAAATCAGTAGTCTCTCAGATTAATTTGCATTAATATTTCTGATAGATAATAACCATCCTTTGAAAAATATATTGGTTAAATTACTTGACTTCAGTGGTAAAATAGGATGGTATGAGGCTTCCACCATTCTCCTAGGAAGAGGTGGAGGTGGGTTATGGAGGTTATGGAGGTTATGGAGACAGGGGATCTGTGGCCAGGCCTAAAAAAAATGTAGGCGTATATGACAGGCGCATCCGCACCTCCCCAGGCCCAGCGATGCCACCAAAACCCGAACCGAAAAGATAGAAAGATACCCCTGGATGCGGAGAGGAAATCCTGAAAAGCACAGCCTCCTGGGAGGTGTTCGAGGGCGGTTTCCGACCCCCTCCAGATGGGCATTGCCTCCCAGCGCCACAGCCAGGCCCAAAAAAATGTAGGCGTATATGACAGGCGCATCCGCACCTCCCCAGGCCCAGCGATGCCACCAAAACCCGAACCGAAAAGATAGAAAGATACCCCTGGATGCGGAGAGGAAATCCTGAAAAGCACAGCCTCCTGGGAGGTGTTCGAGGGCGGTTTCCGACCCCCTCCAGATGGGCACTGACCCTCAAACAATGCATACTTTTCTCATATGATAGTCAGGTTATCTAAAAGACAGAGAATTATACTGGGGAACAGCACTCTCTGAGTGATACAACAATAAAATGTGCTATACTAGACCTTGACAATGTCATTGAAAATAATTTCCATCTATTTGATTTTAAAAAGGCATGGTACAAAGCACTGCTTCAGCCTTGAAGAAATCAGTAGTCTCTCAGATTAATTTGCATTAATATTTCTGATAGATAATAACCATCCTTTGAAAAATATATTGGTTAAATTACTTGACTTCAGTGGTAAAATAGGATGGTATGAGGCTTCCACCATTCTCCTAGGAAGAGGTGGAGGTGGGTTATGGAGGTTATGGAGGTTATGGAGACAGGGGATCTGTGGCCAGGCCTAAAAAAAATGTAGGCGTATATGACAGGCGCATCCGCACCTCCCCAGGCCCAGCGATGCCACCAAAACCCGAACCGAAAAGATAGAAAGATACCCCTGGATGCGGAGAGGAAATCCTGAAAAGCACAGCCTCCTGGGAGGTGTTCGAGGGCGGTTTCCGACCCCCTCCAGATGGGCATTGCCTCCCAGCGCCACAGCCAGGCCCAAAAAAATGTAGGCGTATATGACAGGCGCATCCGCACCTCCCCAGGCCCAGCGATGCCACCAAAACCCGAACCGAAAAGATAGAAAGATACCCCTGGATGCGGAGAGGAAATCCTGAAAAGCACAGCCTCCTGGGAAGTGTTCGAGGGCGGTTTCCGACCCCCTCCAGATGGGCACTGACCCTCAAACAATGCATACTTTTCTCATATGATAGTCAGGTTATCTAAAAGACAGAGAATTATACTGGGGAACAGCACTCTCTGAGTGATACAACAATAAAATGTGCTATACTAGACCTTGACAATGTCATTGAAAATAATTTCCATCTATTTGATTTTAAAAAGGCATGGTACAAAGCACTGCTTCAGCCTTGAAGAAATCAGTAGTCTCTCAGATTAATTTGCATTAATATTTCTGATAGATAATAACCATCCTTTGAAAAATATATTGGTTAAATTACTTGACTTCAGTGGTAAAATAGGATGGTATGAGGCTTCCACCATTCTCCTAGGAAGAGGTGGAGGTGGGTTATGGAGGTTATGGAGGTTATGGAGACAGGGGATCTGTGGCCAGGCCTAAAAAAAATGTAGGCGTATATGACAGGCGCATCCGCACCTCCCCAGGCCCAGCGATGCCACCAAAACCCGAACCGAAAAGATAGAAAGATACCCCTGGATGCGGAGAGGAAATCCTGAAAAGCACAGCCTCCTGGGAGGTGTTCGAGGGCGGTTTCCGACCCCCTCCAGATGGGCATTGCCTCCCAGCGCCACAGCCAGGCCCAAAAAAATGTAGGCGTATATGACAGGCGCATCCGCACCTCCCCAGGCCCAGCGATGCCACCAAAACCCGAACCGAAAAGATAGAAAGATACCCCTGGATGCGGAGAGGAAATCCTGAAAAGCACAGCCTCCTGGGAGGTGTTCGAGGGCGGTTTCCGACCCCCTCCAGATGGGCACTGACCCTCAAACAATGCATACTTTTCTCATATGATAGTCAGGTTATCTAAAAGACAGAGAATTATACTGGGGAACAGCACTCTCTGAGTGATACAACAATAAAATGTGCTATACTAGACCTTGACAATGTCATTGAAAATAATTTCCATCTATTTGATTTTAAAAAGGCATGGTACAAAGCACTGCTTCAGCCTTGAAGAAATCAGTAGTCTCTCAGATTAATTTGCATTAATATTTCTGATAGATAATAACCATCCTTTGAAAAATATATTGGTTAAATTACTTGACTTCAGTGGTAAAATAGGATGGTATGAGGCTTCCACCATTCTCCTAGGAAGAGGTGGAGGTGGGTTATGGAGGTTATGGAGGTTATGGAGACAGGGGATCTGTGGCCAGGCCTAAAAAAAATGTAGGCGTATATGACAGGCGCATCCGCACCTCCCCAGGCCCAGCGATGCCACCAAAACCCGAACCGAAAAGATAGAAAGATACCCCTGGATGCGGAGAGGAAATCCTGAAAAGCACAGCCTCCTGGGAGGTGTTCGAGGGCGGTTTCCGACCCCCTCCAGATGGGCATTGCCTCCCAGCGCCACAGCCAGGCCCAAAAAAATGTAGGCGTATATGACAGGCGCATCCGCACCTCCCCAGGCCCAGCGATGCCACCAAAACCCGAACCGAAAAGATAGAAAGATACCCCTGGATGCGGAGAGGAAATCCGGAAAAGCACAGCCTCCTGGGAGGTGTTCGAGGGCGGTTTCCGACCCCCTCCAGATGGGCACTGACCCTCAAACAATGCATACTTTTCTCATATGATAGTCAGGTTATCTAAAAGACAGAGAATTATACTGGGGAACAGCACTCTCTGAGTGATACAACAATAAAATGTGCTATACTAGACCTTGACAATGTCATTGAAAATAATTTCCATCTATTTGATTTTAAAAAGGCATGGTACAAAGCACTGCTTCAGCCTTGAAGAAATCAGTAGTCTCTCAGATTAATTTGCATTAATATTTCTGATAGATAATAACCATCCTTTGAAAAATATATTGGTTAAATTACTTGACTTCAGTGGTAAAATAGGATGGTATGAGGCTTCCACCATTCTCCTAGGAAGAGGTGGAGGTGGGTTATGGAGGTTATGGAGGTTATGGAGACAGGGGATCTGTGGCCAGGCCTAAAAAAAATGTAGGCGTATATGACAGGCGCATCCGCACCTCCCCAGGCCCAGCGATGCCACCAAAACCCGAACCGAAAAGATAGAAAGATACCCCTGGATGCGGAGAGGAAATCCTGAAAAGCACAGCCTCCTGGGAGGTGTTCGAGGGCGGTTTCCGACCCCCTCCAGATGGGCATTGCCTCCCTGCGCCACAGCCAGGCCCAAAAAAATGTAGGCGTATATGACAGGCGCATCCGCACCTCCCCAGGCCCAGCGATGCCACCAAAACCCGAACCGAAAAGATAGAAAGATACCCCTGGATGCGGAGAGGAAATCCTGAAAAGCACAGCCTCCTGGGAGGTGTTCGAGGGCGGTTTCCGACCCCCTCCAGATGGGCACTGACCCTCAAACAATGCATACTTTTCTCATATGATAGTCAGGTTATCTAAAAGACAGAGAATTATACTGGGGAACAGCACTCTCTGAGTGATACAACAATAAAATGTGCTATACTAGACCTTGACAATGTCATTGAAAATAATTTCCATCTATTTGATTTTAAAAAGGCATGGTACAAAGCACTGCTTCAGCCTTGAAGAAATCAGTAGTCTCTCAGATTAATTTGCATTAATATTTCTGATAGATAATAACCATCCTTTGAAAAATATATTGGTTAAATTACTTGACTTCAGTGGTAAAATAGGATGGTATGAGGCTTCCACCATTCTCCTAGGAAGAGGTGGAGGTGGGTTATGGAGGTTATGGAGGTTATGGAGACAGGGGATCTGTGGCCAGGCCTAAAAAAAATGTAGGCGTATATGACAGGCGCATCCGCACCTCCCCAGGCCCAGCGATGCCACCAAAACCCGAACCGAAAAGATAGAAAGATACCCCTGGATGCGGAGAGGAAATCCTGAAAAGCACAGCCTCCTGGGAGGTGTTCGAGGGCGGTTTCCGACCCCCTCCAGATGGGCATTGCCTCCCAGCGCCACAGCCAGGCCCAAAAAAATGTAGGCGTATATGACAGGCGCATCCGCACCTTTCCAGGCCCAGCGATGCCACCAAAACCCGAACCGAAAAGATAGAAACATACCCCTGGATGCGGAGAGGAAATCCTGAAAAGCACAGCCTCCTGGGAGGTGTTCGAGGGCGGTTTCCGACCCCCTCCAGATGGGCATTGCCTCCCAGCGCTACAGCCAGGCCCAAAAAAATGTAGGCGTATATGACAGGCGCATCCGCACCTCCCCAGGCCCAGCGATGCCACCAAAACCCGAACTGAAAAGATAGAAAGATACCCCTGGATGCGGAGAGGAAATCCTGAAAAGCACAGCCTCCTGGGAGGTGTTCGAGGGCGGTTTCCGACCCCCTCCAGATGGGCACTGACCCTCAAACAATGCATACTTTTCTCATATGATAGTCAGGTTATCTAAAAGACAGAGAATTATACTGGGGAACAGCACTCTCTGAGTGATACAACAATAAAATGTGCTATACTAGACCTTGACAATGTCATTGAAAATAATTTCCATCTATTTGATTTTAAAAAGGCATGGTACAAAGCACTGCTTCAGCCTTGAAGAAATCAGTAGTCTCTCAGATTAATTTGCATTAATATTTCTGATAGATAATAACCATCCTTTGAAAAATATATTGGTTAAATTACTTGACTTCAGTGGTAAAATAGGATGGTATGAGGCTTCCACCATTCTCCTAGGAAGAGGTGGAGGTGGGTTATGGAGGTTATGGAGGTTATGGAGACAGGGGATCTGTGGCCAGGCCTAAAAAAAATGTAGGCGTATATGACAGGCGCATCCGCACCTCCCCAGGCCCAGCGATGCCACCAAAACCCGAACCGAAAAGATAGAAAGATACCCCTGGATGCGGAGAGGAAATCCTGAAAAGCACAGCCTCCTGGGAGGTGTTCGAGGGCGGTTTCCGACCCCCTCCAGATGGGCATTGCCTCCCAGCGCCACAGCCAGGCCCAAAAAAATGTAGGCGTATATGACAGGCGCATCCGCACCTCCCCAGGCCCAGCGATGCCACCAAAACCCGAACCGAAAAGATAGAAAGATACCCCTGGATGCGGAGAGGAAATCCTGAAAAGCACAGCCTCCTGGGAGGTGTTCGAGGGCGGTTTCCGACCCCCTCCAGATGGGCACTGACCCTCAAACAATGCATACTTTTCTCATATGATAGTCAGGTTATCTAAAAGACAGAGAATTATACTGGGGAACAGCACTCTCTGAGTGATACAACAATAAAATGTGCTATACTAGACCTTGACAATGTCATTGAAAATAATTTCCATCTATTTGATTTTAAAAAGGCATGGTACAAAGCACTGCTTCAGCCTTGAAGAAATCAGTAGTCTCTCAGATTAATTTGCATTAATATTTCTGATAGATAATAACCATCCTTTGAAAAATATATTGGTTAAATTACTTGACTTCAGTGGTAAAATAGGATGGTATGAGGCTTCCACCATTCTCCTAGGAAGAGGTGGAGGTGGGTTATGGAGGTTATGGAGGTTATGGAGACAGGGGATCTGTGGCCAGGCCTAAAAAAAATGTAGGCGTATATGACAGGCGCATCCGCACCTCCCCAGGCCCAGCGATGCCACCAAAACCCGAACCGAAAAGATAGAAAGATACCCCTGGATGCGGAGAGGAAATCCTGAAAAGCACAGCCTCCTGGGAGGTGTTCGAGGGCGGTTTCCGACCCCCTCCAGATGGGCATTGCCTCCCAGCGCCACAGCCAGGCCCAAAAAAATTTAGGCGTATATGACAGGCGCATCCGCACCTCCCCAGGCCCAGCGATGCCACCAAAACCCGAACCGAAAAGATAGAAAGATACCCCTGGATGCGGAGAGGAAATCCTGAAAAGCACAGCCTCCTGGGAGGTGTTCGAGGGCGGTTTCCGACCCCCTCCAGATGGGCACTGACCCTCAAACAATGCATACTTTTCTCATATGATAGTCAGGTTATCTAAAAGACAGAGAATTATACTGGGGAACAGCACTCTCTGAGTGATACAACAATAAAATGTGCTATACTAGACCTTGACAATGTCATTGAAAATAATTTCCATCTATTTGATTTTAAAAAGGCATGGTACAAAGCACTGCTTCAGCCTTGAAGAAATCAGTAGTCTCTCAGATTAATTTGCATTAATATTTCTGATAGATAATAACCATCCTTTGAAAAATATATTGGTTAAATTACTTGACTTCAGTGGTAAAATAGGATGGTATGAGGCTTCCACCATTCTCCTAGGAAGAGGTGGAGGTGGGTTATGGAGGTTATGGAGGTTATGGAGACAGGGGATCTGTGGCCAGGCCTAAAAAAAATGTAGGCGTATATGACAGGCGCATCCGCACCTCCCCAGGCCCAGCGATGCCACCAAAACCCGAACCGAAAAGATAGAAAGATACCCCTGGATGCGGAGAGGAAATCCTGAAAAGCACAGCCTCCTGGGAGGTGTTCGAGGGCGGTTTCCGACCCCCTCCAGATGGGCATTGCCTCCCAGCGCCACAGCCAGGCCCAAAAAAATGTAGGCGTATATGACAGGCGCATCCGCACCTCCCCAGGCCCAGCGATGCCACCAAAACCCGAACCGAAAAGATAGAAAGATACCCCTGGATGCGGAGAGGAAATCCTGAAAAGCACAGCCTCCTGGGAGGTGTTCGAGGGCGGTTTCCGACCCCCTCCAGATGGGCACTGACCCTCAAACAATGCATACTTTTCTCATATGATAGTCAGGTTATCTAAAAGACAGAGAATTATACTGGGGAACAGCACTCTCTGAGTGATACAACAATAAAATGTGCTATACTAGACCTTGACAATGTCATTGAAAATAATTTCCATCTATTTGATTTTAAAAAGGCATGGTACAAAGCACTGCTTCAGCCTTGAAGAAATCAGTAGTCTCTCAGATTAATTTGCATTAATATTTCTGATAGATAATAACCATCCTTTGAAAAATATATTGGTTAAATTACTTGACTTCAGTGGTAAAATAGGATGGTATGAGGCTTCCACCATTCTCCTAGGAAGAGGTGGAGGTGGGTTATGGAGGTTATGGAGGTTATGGAGACAGGGGATCTGTGGCCAGGCCTAAAAAAAATGTAGGCGTATATGACAGGCGCATCCGCACCTCCCCAGGCCCAGCGATGCCACCAAAACCCGAACCGAAAAGATAGAAAGATACCCCTGGATGCGGAGAGGAAATCCTGAAAAGCACAGCCTCCTGGGAGGTGTTCGAGGGCGGTTTCCGACCCCCTCCAGATGGGCATTGCCTCCCAGCGCCACAGCCAGGCCCAAAAAAATGTAGGCGTATGTGACAGGCGCATCCGCACCTCCCCAGGCCCAGCGATGCCACCAAAACCCGAACCGAAAAGATAGAAAGATACCCCTGGATGCGGAGAGGAAATCCTGAAAAGCACAGCCTCCTGGGAGGTGTTCGAGGGCGGTTTCCGACCCCCTCCAGATGGGCACTGACCCTCAAACAATGCATACTTTTCTCATATGATAGTCAGGTTATCTAAAAGACAGAGAATTATACTGGGGAACAGCACTCTCTGAGTGATACAACAATAAAATGTGCTATACTAGACCTTGACAATGTCATTGAAAATAATTTCCATCTATTTGATTTTAAAAAGGCATGGTACAAAGCACTGCTTCAGCCTTGAAGAAATCAGTAGTCTCTCAGATTAATTTGCATTAATATTTCTGATAGATAATAACCATCCTTTGAAAAATATATTGGTTAAATTACTTGACTTCAGTGGTAAAATAGGATGGTATGAGGCTTCCACCATTCTCCTAGGAAGAGGTGGAGGTGGGTTATGGAGGTTATGGAGGTTATGGAGACAGGGGATCTGTGGCCAGGCCTAAAAAAAAATGTAGGCGTATATGACAGGCGCATCCGCACCTCCCCAGGCCCAGCGATGCCACCAAAACCCGAACCGAAAAGATAGAAAGATACCCCTGGATGCGGAGAGGAAATCCTGAAAAGCACAGCCTCCTGGGAGGTGTTCGAGGGCGGTTTCCGACCCCCTCCAGATGGGCATTGCCTCCCAGCGCCACAGCCAGGCCCAAAAAAATGTAGGCGTATATGACAGGCGCATCCGCACCTCCCCAGGCCCAGCGATGCCACCAAAACCCGAACCGAAAATATAGAAAGATACCCCTGGATGCGGAGAGGAAATCCTGAAAAGCACAGCCTCCTGGGAGGTGTTCGAGGGCGGTTTCCGACCCCCTCCAGATGGGCACTGACCCTCAAACAATGCATACTTTTCTCATATGATAGTCAGGTTATCTAAAAGACAGAACTATACTGGGGAACAGCACTCTCTGAGTGATACAACAATAAAATGTGCTATACTAGACCTTGACAATGTCATTGAAAATAATTTCCATCTATTTGATTTTAAAAAGGCATGGTACAAAGCACTGCTTCAGCCTTGAAGAAATCAGTAGTCTCTCAGATTAATTTGCATTAATATTTCTGATCTACAATAACCATCCTTTGAAAAATATATTGGTTAAATTACTTGACTTCAGTGGTAAAATAGGATGGTATGAGGTTTCCACCATTCTCCTAGGAAGAGGTGGAGGTAGGTTATGGAGGTTATGGAGGTTATGGTGACAGGGGATCTGTGGCCAGGCCTAAAAAAAATGTAGGCGTATATGACAGGCGCATCCGCACCTCCCCAGGCCCAGCGATGCCACCAAAACCCGAACCGAAAAGATAGAAAGATACCCCTGGATGCGGAGAGGAAATCCTGAAAAGCACAGCCTCATGGGAGGTGTTCGAGGGCGGTTTCCGACCCCCTCCAGATGGGCATCGCCTCCCAGTGCCAAAGCCAGGCCCAAAAAAATTTTGGCGTTTTTACAGGCGCATCCGCACCTCCCGAGGCCCAGGGATGCCACCAAAACGCGAACCGAAAAGAAAGAAAGATACCCCTGGATGCGGAGAGGAAATCCTGAAAAGCACAGCCTCCTGGGAGGTGTTCGAGGGCGGTTTCTGACCCCCTCCAGATGGGCAATGCCTCCCAGCGCCACAGCCAGGCCCAAAAAAATGTTGGCGTTTTGACAGGCGCATCCGCACCTCCCCAGGCCCAGAGATGCCACCAAAACCCAAACCGAAAAGATAGAAAGATACCCCTGGATGGGGAGAGGAAATCCTGAAAACCACAGCCTCCTGGGAGGTGTTCGAGGGCGGTTTCCGACCCCCTCCAGATGGGCACTGACCCTCAAACAATGCATACTTTTCTCATATGATAGTCAGGTTATCTAAAAGACAGAGAATTATACTGGGGAACAGCACTCTCTGAGTGATACAACAATAAAATGTGCTATACTAGACCTTGACAATGTCATTGAAAATAATTTCCATCTATTTGATTTTAAAAAGGCATGGTGTAAAGCACTGCTTCAGCTTCGAAGAAATCAGTAGTCTCTCAGATTAATTTGCATTGATATTCCTGATTGTTAGATAATGACCATCATTTGAAAAACGTATTGGTTAAATTACTTGAGTTCAGTGGTAAAATAGGATGGTATGAGGCTTCCACCATTCTTCTAGGAAGAGGTGGAGGTAGGTTTTGGAGGTTATGGAGACAGGGGATCTGTGGCCAGGCATAAAAAAATGCATGCGTTATGACAGGTGCCTCAGCACTCCCCCAGGCCCAGGGATGCCACCAAAACCCGAACCGAAAAGATAAAAGGATACCCCTGGATGCGGAGAGGAAATCCCCAAAAGCAGAACCTCCTGGGAAGAGTTCGAGGGCGAGGGCGGTTCCGGACCCTCTCCAGACGGGCACTGACCCTCAAACAATGCATACTTTTCTCATACAATATTCATTCAGGTTATCTAAAAGACAGATAATTATACTGGGAAACAACACTCTCTGAGTGATGCAACAATAAAATGGGCTATACTAGACCTTGACAATGTCATCGAAAATAATTTCCATCTATTTGATTTTAAAAAGGCATGGTATAAATCACTGCTTCAGCTTCGAAGAAATCAGTAGTCTCTCAGATTAATTTGCATTGATATTCCTGATTGTTAGATAATGACCATCATTTGAAAAACGTATTGGTTAAATTACTTGAGTTCAGTGGTAAAATAGGATGGTATGAGGCTTCCACCATTCTTCTAGGAAGAGGTGGAGGTAGGTTTTGGAGGTTATGGAGACAGGGGATCTGTGGCCAGGCCTAAAAAAATGCATGCGTTATGACAGGTGCCTCAGCACTCCCCCAGGCCCAGGGATGCCACCAAAACCCAAACCGAAAAGATAGAAAGATACCTCTGGATGCGGAGAGGAAATCCCCAAAAGCAGAACCTCCTGGGAAGTGTTCGAGGGAGGTTTCGGACCCTCTCCAGACTGTCTCACAGCGCCCCAGCCAGGCCCAAAAACCCGAACCGAAAAGTGGGGATTTCCTCTCCGCATCCAGAGGTATCTTTCTATCTTTTCGGTTCAGGTTTTGGTGGCATCCCTGGGCCTGGGGAGGTGCTGAGGCACCTGTCATAACGCCTGAATTATTTTTGGGCCTGGCTGGGGTGCTGGGAGACAGTGCCCATCTTGAGAGGGTCCGAAACCTCCCTCGAACACTTCCCAGGAGGTTCTGCTTTTGGGGATTTCCTCTCCGCATCCAGAGGTATCTTTCTATCTTTTCGGTTTGGGTTTTGGTGGCATCCCTCGGCCTGGGGAGGTGCTGAGGCACCTGTCATAACACCTGAATTTTTTGGGGGGGCCTGGCTGGGGCGCTGGGAGACAGTGCCCTTCTGGACAGGGTCCGAAACCTCCCTCGAACACTTCCCAGGAGGTTCTGCTTTTGGGGATTTCCTCTCCGCATCCAGGCGCTCCAGGCTCCCTCCAGGGCCAGGTATTTGCCCCATGGACCAACCGACAAGCCAGAGAGGTAGCCCTGGATGCCGAGACACTTCCCTCCCGAGGAGAGCGTCAGAGGAAGAGTTTTGAGCAGGTTTTGAGGGCTTTCCAATTCATTTTTAAAATTAGTAACCATATTCCTTTCTTATTACCTATTCTCCAAGTTGTTTGAAAGTTGATTCATTATAGGTGGAAACATCACAATTATTCATTAATTTTCTATAGTTTTTACATTTGTTTTGTCAACAAAATTGATAAAAATTAGCCTGCATGTGCGTATGATATTATAAATCAGCTTTCCGTGCTAGGGTTAATTTCTTTAGAAAAAAAATTGGGGCGTTTTGACAGGCGCTCCGGGCCGCCTGCAGGGCCACGTATTAACCCCCAGGACCAAACGACAAGCCAGAGAGGCAGCCCTGGATGCGGAGACGCTTCGCTCGCGAGGAGAGCGTCAGAGGAAGAGTTTTGAGCAGGTTTTGCAGGCTTGCCAGCTGGGGGACCTGTCCCAGCGCCCCAAAGAGGCAAAAAAAATATTGGGGCGTTTTGACAGGCGCTCCAGCATCGCCCCAGGGCCAGGTATTGACCCCATGGCCCAACTGAAAGCCAGAGAGGTACCTCTGGATGCGGCTAGGAACCCCTCCGAAGGAGAACGTCAAGGGAAGAGTTTTGGGTAGGTTTTGAGGGCCAACCAGTTCGGGGACCTGTCCAAGCGCCCCAAAGGGAATTAAAAAGTAATCAAACGGTTAAAGAGTAGAGAAAGAAAATGTATACCTAATAAGTAATATACAAATCGCCTATGTGAATAATGCTAAGTTAAGCATTATGTCACTCAGATTGTCATATTTGAGTTATATATTGTTCAACCCAGGTTTTTACCAGGATTTTGAACTGATGTATACTTTTGCTTCCTGAATATGTTTGGGCAACTGATTCCAAGCTTTTGCACCTAAATAACATGGACTTTTACTATACAATTGTAACAAGACCTTATCTAGATGAATTTTGGAGTAACAGTACCCCTTGTGGCTCTATTTGGTTTTGTTATCCAGTCCTTCTTGTCCTTATATTATCTATACATTAATAATAATGTATGTACTAGTCTTCTATTCTCAAGTGGTCTTATCCTGCAAGATGCATGCAGGTCTTCTACATGATAGCGATAATTTGGGACATTCTGTACATTAAGACATACTCTTAATGCTCGGTTCTGCATTCTATGGAGTTTTCTCAAGTCTTGTAGACCCAAGTAATGTAACATTGTGTCAGCATATTCTATTACAGGTAGCACCATTTGTTTATACACCAATGACTTCTAGATATGTGTACCTATTACATGACTGTAATAAAGTTCCCTGGAGTGTGATGGTTATGTCACCAGCCCCTTTCAACATAGCTCGTGTACCATAACAACAGAGTTTAGATTTCTTGTTGTTTCATGACAGTTTAACATTCTATATTATTACGTATGACCTTCATGGAATAGAATCAAAGCTGTCTCATGGGAACTCCCTCTGTAGCTTCATGGAGATTGCCCTCAGGGAGTACAGGGGTCTCCATGTGTCGCACTCAATGCCGTTCTCCCTGGGGGCATTCTGTAAGGACGGAGTCTCGTGGAAGAACCTGTTGAGGTTGGCATTGTCACAGTCCCGATACCACCACCCCCCAGAGTGCTCGATGGCACAGTTCTGTGGAGCGTAGTCGTTGTTGCTGTCAAACATGGAGAAGGGCAAATACTGGTGGTAGTTGCTGAGCGGGTCGCCAGCCGTGCTTGCGGGGTCATCGTAGAAGTAGATTTTGAGTCAGTAGCGGTCTGTCTCAGGCCCTATGCTAAAGGACCTGTAGATCACCTGTCGCCTCCCCCCGTCCCAGTCCTGAAGGTACACAATCAGGCGGTATTGGATCTCCTGGTTGGTCAGGTAGTGTATTCGGTCCAGTCCCAGCCAGAAGCTGCCCCCAAACTCCAACATGCCAAAGCCCTTCTTGTACTCCTACCACCCGTGCTGGAAGCTGACCAACCCGTCATTACGGGCCTGGATGACTGCCACAACCACACCCGTATCAAACTCACACAGCACCTTGACAGCAGAGGGGTCACCCAGAGGCCAGATGTCATATACACCATTAGAGGTCGTACCATTATGCCTAATGTCTTCACAGTCTGTTGGTGGAATGAGAGCGAATGTTCTTTATCACTAGTGTCAACATCAACTACTATTATCAACATCAAAATAATAAATATATATTGTGTACACTGATATTGTCATTTCATAATGTGATAGTTGAGTTCAAATATGTTCATAACCTATACGGAAGTTTGATTCATGTAAAAAAGAAAAGAAAAAAAGATGACAAAAAATGGGGATTTTATTTTCATTTGAAGATATGACAAAAAGGGAAATGTATGTGATTTGAATCAGAAATACATGTGAATCGTTGTCCTATGATTGGTATTCCTCCCGTGCCCCCGCCGCCCCCGCTCCCCCCTGTACCCCCTGTACCCCCTGTACCCCCTCCGGCGATGAGCTGGTTGACGACCCCCTCTACCTGGGAGACCCGACCTGTAAGCTGGCCGAGCCGACCCTCCAGCCCAGCAAGGTCCTGCTGGCTGGCCGTCCGCTCCATCCCCGCCCCACACTCAGGGGTCGGGAGGGTCTCTGTGACCAGGGGGTCCTGGGTCGTCCCAATAGGATTCTCCTGAGTGGTAGCCAGGTGGGGCTGAAGGAGGAGGAGGAGGGCGGTCAGAAGAAGCCTCATCGCCACAACAGTGGTCAACTTGTGGGTGGAGGATAATCTCATACTGTTTGTGTTAGGTCAGCCATTGTTCATGGAGAATTTAAAGAAGATAGAAAAAAGGAAAATGTTGGGGTGCGGGGACACAGCCCCCGATTCCTTTCCAATATCTACAACCAATATTCAACAAAACTGATTAATATTGTCAATATAAATTATCATGTCTGAAAATTGCAATTCCTGTATACACTTTGAGCTGCGCTGCCTCCCGACCCTACTCTCTGGATGTTGTAGTTGTCTGAACAGTGGTTAACAGCCCTGGGGCAATCAGGCACTGCCCTGGAATCAGTCCTATGATTCTCTAAGTAACATTACTAATTACATTTATCTTGTCAATAATCCATGCTATTGGTCCTTTTGAGTGGTCTCTTGTCCTTGGTTACACCTTACATAAGAATCTACATGTACAGTTGTTATACTGTTATTTTTCGTTGTCATCACAATATCAATATCCCTTACATAACCTTTGTGAATTCATTATGTTTGTGAATGTATTAGTATCCGTGTACTCTTTGTTTCTGAATACTTAATAAGAATGTAGCTTCATAGATGTGGATCAAATATCAACTTGCCTCCACCAACACTGACATTCTTCTCATGAAATAATTGTACTTTCCTAATTCTAAATGCAACAGGTAACATTAGATATGTGACAATACCTTCAAAACTAATCTGTTAAAGTCATCCCCGGTTTTAGATGTAAATTATTGATCACATTCTATGCTGGATATGACGATGAAAAACAGTGAAACGTGTCCAACCCACCAATGGAAACATCGGCCATGAGCCGGGTTAGCTGGGCAAACAAAAGGCAAAGATGGGCTTGCAATTGGAGACTATCAACCATTGTCAACACTACCTTCCCTCTGACAACACAGTTCTAGTGAGGGGCAAAAACACTCCCTGTCTCCAACTGGTTGCTGTATAAATGATTAATCTAATCCTGCGCACTTCCTGAACCTTGTGTTGTCATACAGGTATGGGTGAATTCCCTTGTTGTCTTTCTGGAACAACAAACTATTAGTCTTCAGCTGATATTTTCAGGGGTGTATTCCATATGTGAATGACAGTATTGTCCCACAGAGTTAATCAGAGATGAGTACTGTCCAGTTGTGCTGTACCTCAGTGTTGTCCCATGGGGTGTATCAGGGTGGAATACTGCCCGCTAATGCTCTATCCTCTCCCCTCTCCCCATGGGCCATACTATAACAGAGTATACTGGCCTCCAGTAATTAATTATTCAGATTGTTACCAACCTCCCCCCACTGTAGAGAGCCAAGTGTGGAGGTTTGTATTTTATGTGTGCCGGAACAAGTTTGTTCATGATTATTGGGATGGAGATAAGACATGGATTACTTTTGTTGGTATTTGTAACACACCCATTCTGCAACACGTGTTTTCTTGGTTTGTCTGTTCCTTACTTAAATGTCACGTAACTGTTTTCTGGGAAGTTGAGACCTAAACAAAACAGAATGATATCATAACTTTCTGGTGAATTAAGTGACACTGTGAGATATTGGGAAACCTTATCTGTCTGGAGAAGGAGATGTCCATCCTAAAAACTGTATAGTAGGGAATATTTGCTTTAACACTTAACGTACATATATTTGGCCACATGCGGTCATTAATTAGAGTGGCAGTATTTGCACTGCACGAACTTTGGAATTTACTTTGTTTTACAAATTGTGGAAAGGTCATGGAATTTTTGGTAAAGATAAACTCCTACCCTTTAAACATCTTTACTTGTCTTTACAAGAAAATCATATTTAAGGTCTGTCAAAAGTTCATTAAATAATGTCAGGATGTTTTCCATAGTACTTACATTATTCAGTAAAGTAAAGTCAACATTTCAGTCAGGTTTACTGTCCCACCTAAAAAACCATAGCGGATTTTTAATTCCCATTGCATCTTTACATCATTGAGTAAAGGCTTCCCAATAAAGAATCATATTTACTTACAATAAGTTTGGTACAACGTTTCATATCATGACATTTACTTTTTCAGTAAATACCATTTTTCTGAGTTTTACATTCTTCCATTAGAGGGCACCACATGCTGATTTGCAATATTTTTGCACATTTTATGCATTAACCCTTTCCAGACTGCCAATGCAAATTTGGTACATATATGTACCATGAATGGTTTTCTTCACCCTACAGTCAATATTGAATGAATTCTCTTAATCTTTTTGGTCTGATTTGAAGAACGAGTGGTACATACAGCCCTAAAACAGTATTTTTCTCCAAATGAAATTATTAATATATTTTATTAACCCTTAAACGCATGTACTTTAGGTTTTTTAGCATTATCTAGATGTAAATCCATATTTGGGAAGCATAATAATGTCAATTACATTGCATTATCATGACATAATTTCACAAATTTTGAAATAATACATAAGTGTCATACTGGAAAAGCATATTCTGTTGATACTTCAAGGATATTGTAGCATGTACTATTGAATATCTTAATTTCAATGGACTAATTATGACATGAAAGGCACCACTATAAATATACAAATGGGGTAAATTGGTCAAAACCTCACTGAAAGTGCAAAAATGACATGACGCTATGCATAGTCATCATTCTTATCCAAATTTTACCAAAATATTCAATTACAAACCATTCAAAATGAATTGGTGTATTGCTAAATTATGTTCCTCTTCACAAAAGTTCTTTTGATATGAAAAAATCATACTTTTTTCAAATTTTGGGGAGTTTTGTTGCCTATAATTGAAAAAATGCAGAATAATCATGATATTTTTGCCCATTTTCACGTTGGACCTACATTCTTTCACTGATCAATATTTTCATATTTCCTCTACTTATGATAGAAATGTATGCATCATTTTCTTTCATTTCTCATAAACTTTATTTTCTCAATTCAAAATTTTGTTACAAAATCAATATTTAACCCTTTTTTCTTCAATTATCTGAAAAATAGCCTAAAATTTGTCATTTTTCCTGAAAATTTGGAGGTCACATGACCTTGGTCACATGACACACATATTAGAATTTTTAAAATCAAGTCATACATTCATAATGTATAAGTAACAAGCTTTTTAATGATGTACAATATGTCCAACATCTACATGGAATACCAGCTATAATAAGCAATTCCTTTTCATAGGTCAATATCAAAAGTGAAAAAAACGGCTTCTCCTCAGTCTGGAAAGGGTTAATCCATATTTATTGTTAAAAATAAAGAGATATCTTGAGAAATTATAATTATAACCATAATATGACACCTTCTAGGAATAAAAAATTGGATTAAGGTGAACATGACTCTTGAATTTTATCCTAAGGTCTTTTAGAAGTACAATCTCTAAACCTATCAAATATACTAGCACATGTACATGCACCTTTAGATGTTTTAATGTGTCTATTATGTTTTTTTAAGATATAGCCAAAACCCCAAAACCATAACATCACCTTTGCAGTTGTCAATGGTGCTGTTGGTAGGGTGTATATTAGTGATCTTTGCTAGAAGAAAATAGTAATAGTGTCATGTTTACTTTCAGTATTTTTGTGTAAAGATGAGTAAAGGTATATTACATGACCTTTACATTTTCAGTAAAGATCAGTTTCTTAATTCAGGTTTTGTTTCATAGGGGGCACCACATACTTATTTCTGTTTTGTAGGAAAAACGTTTTTTAAAAATCAATGATTTTGTTTACATTTTCTTTGTACAAAATGCAACACAGCCTTGGTCTACAAGAACATATATCGAGCAATCATTTTTTTAAAATTGGTTAAAAAAATCAATGCAAAAAATGGTTTAAGATCAATTTTCAAAAACGTGTTATGGATAAACACCTTTTCTGTTTTGAATGTTGAGTATAGGCTTCCAGCCAGATGCCTGCCTTCAGTGTAACCAATACCCATGCAATCTGTTCTACATGGCCTAAGACTGAATTTACTATACACCAGGGTAAACTTCAATGGATGGGTTTCATGCACAGAAATTGTAATTTTCTGGCTAAAGAAATATTTACTCAGAAACTGAGTAAAATGACATGAAACTTTGTCTTTCAAAGTAAAGTTCTAAATACATGTTGATGTATTTACTGATACTCATTAAAACACCCTAAACCCCCACTAAACAATTAATAGCATTTACTGCAATTTGATAGGGAACTGATGGTCTGTAAATCTGGTTAAAGCTGCCTAAAATGTCAAAATATGTCAGGCTTGTAAAGGTCCTGTAAATCTGGTATCAAGTAAATCTGCTTAAACCTGATCTACTCAAGCACATTTACTTGTTTTGAAACATCTTTACTAAGACTTAAAGGTGATTCAAGTTAACATCAAAGAAAATGTCTGTTACATGTTATAAGCACCTTTACACATCTTTTAAAAAAAATGCAAGGAGAGCCATTACACCTTTGATATGCAATTTAAAGATCTGTAAAGTTTCAACTTTAAGACCTTTACATTTTCAGGCCAAGTTGAAGTAAATGTCTGGTAATGATCCTTAAATATGGCCATTACTGTGATATCCTGTAAAAGTTCAGGCCTTGTAAATCCAAAAATTCGTGCAGTGAATTGATGCTGACAAGTTGTCACCTTTATGGTCTTGAAAGCAGATTGTTCCAGATGTGTTTTGTATGGAAATATCTCTTGAATATTTTTCCAAAATTTACTGGGGTCATGTTCACTTTCCCTCAACTGGTCTTTAACAAAATCAGATTTGGCCTGCTTGACCAGTCTGTTGACTAAATTTCCTCATCCCTTTTTGACCTTGATGCCATACGTAGTAAGCGATCTCTGTCTTTCATAAATTCTATTAGGTCATTGCTAAGCCACCTTGGCTTAGAGTTTTTAAAAGTAAAGGTTTTAATAGGTACCATTTTGTTTAAGATCTTTAGAAAAAGATTGTACAAGGTGTTCCAATATTGATTTGCATCCTTCACATTTATCAAAATGGCACAAAGATAGGCCATCTGTTCAACAAAAAGTTCTTCATGAAAGTTTTTATAGGAGCAGCCAGTGAAATTCGTTTTACTATAAGACACTTTGAGTTTCTTAATATGAAATACAATGGGGACATGATCGCTAAGGTTCCATGCTTTAACTTCAACCTGTTGTACACACTCACTGTTAGAGAAAAGTAGGTTGATGATGCTGTCTTCATATAATGGCCTGGTAGGGGCGGTGATGTATTGTAACATAGTTATACATTATTTGCGCGGTGTGTGCTATTGTATTTACTGTGTAGATAGAAAGTTCTAGAAGGTTCTACGCCCTCCCCCCTCATGTCACGTGACACAGGGGTGGGCGGGGAGCTGCTCATATAGGCACGGGCCTGGTGCTACCGGGGAGGATCGTCCCGGGGCCTCCTGCCAACAACACCCACTTTGGGGAGCGTTGTGTGTGTGGATCATGGAATTAATAAAACATCTACTCAAGAACCTGGACTTATTCTTCAAATAGTCACCCTGTGTGACAGTATTGTTTTAACGAAAATCTGTTTCCAAAGTGTTTCAAGGTTTTTGTATCTTTTTGTCTAGTTTTAGCATAGTCAACATTGAAGTCCCCTGAAATAAAAATATCCAATTTATTTAATGGTTGAAGCGAGTCAAGGGCCACCGACAGTGCATCGATAAAAGTCTCTCTGTTACCAGCTGGGGGACAATAGATATTGAAAATATAACTGGGGCGCGTGAAGGGCTGTGTTAGTTTTATAACCTGCATTTCTATGTCAATGTTAGATACCGATAGAGAGGGCTCCGTACATAAGTGTACATTGAGTTTAGGTTTATAAACGAAAGATGTGGTCGGGCCAGCACTATTCATAGACAACAACTACAGTCACTCATTGGGAAATTGATGCACTTGACTAATTGTGTGGAGTCTGCTCGGGTGTTTATGGCTAGGTTGTTGGCTGCGCTGCGTGGCATGCAAGACAATTGGTATATCCCTGTGACCCCGGCCATGAGGGCCGAGCTGGCGTGGTTTGCCAAGTTTGCCCGTGCTTGGAATGGCCATTCTCTTATACCTCGTGGACCCCCATCCCGTTATATACAGGTCGACACGTGCCTCACGGGCATTGGAGCCACTGATGGTGTCAAGGCCTACGCTGGACAGGTCGCACCGGATGACAATCCCATTGCCAATATAACTGAAATAGAGGCCGCCAATGTCGTCATTGCACTCCATTCCTTCGTTGACTGTAATAATGCAGGAAAGCACATAGCTGTGCAATGTGATAATATTGAGCTAGACTGGTGTTATTTTATCTTTAGTTAATTCCAATGATGTTTCGTTAATATTGTTCTTATATGTTCGTATCTTATGTAAGTATGTTGAGTCGTTCTTTAGACTGTGTGGTATTTATCGCATGTCATCTACATTGATACTAGTTGAAAGATGTAAATAAATGTTCGTTGTTTGAAGTTATGGGGAGTTCTTCATTATTATTCGTCATATTAGCTAGCTTTCGTTCGTAATCCAGATAGATCTTTATCCTGGATATTCGTTTGTTCTTCAGTGGTAGAGATTCTAAGTAAAGGGGGCTCATTCCTATACAAAGAACACACACTTGGCAAGAGGTAATTTTATTATATCCAAGTAGACATTATGAAGATACAAGTACATAGTTCTTCCATCCATACAATGCATGCCATCCATCTCACAATGCTAACAACATCAGTACTGTCCAACCAGGTATAGCTATGGTTAAGCTTTCCACTCAGCAACTGTTGGGAGAGTCACCTCCCGTCTACCAGTACCGGAGACCATCGGTAGAGTCTCCGTCACGTCCAGTACTCTGCCCGTAAGACTAAGCCTAAGCTGTCCCAATCCTTACTATCCCCTTATCGTAGTAGTTACTACAATCTCAGCACTACCCGTCATGATCCGTTTATTAGACTATTGCTCCCATGTGTTCTGATCAAAGTCTATCTAGGTTTGCTCGTCTATCCTAAGTTTCATACTGCTTATATAGCGCTAGCCAAAGGCTTGGCGCTATATGCATATACTCTAACACCCATAATGGTCATTCATACTTCTCATTCTTACTTACATTAAACTAATTCTATTTCTAATTCTACGTAAAAGCTATCGTAGATGACAAGACCCTTTATCCCATAATATTCTCTTAAACTGGGTATTTCGTACAACGAACTCATAACGCTCCCTAACAGTCTTTCCTATTGCACTAGTGCCCTTTCATACCTGTGCGTACCTGTAAAAGAGTGAACTAAGTTACAATCTTTTCCGCGTGAGAGCGTCATCATTCATGACAACTCCATACACTATGCCTAGGCCACAGGACAGTGGCGCTGCTCAGCACCAAGCTTACATATTAGCGTTACTTGTTTCACTATGTACCCTTGCCAGTGCCAACGAGTTTGCAATAATTAATATTAATTTCTAAAGAATATAATAATTCTTTTGCACTGGACTTCAGTGCAATATGTCTACTGTTCATGCGTCACATATGGTACGGCCCACAACCCCATCCTGAGTGAGTGTGCACGCGCAGTATGGACGGTTCAAGCCCTGTACAGCATTAAATTAACTTTCCTCCACCTTCCAGGATTGGACAACCCGGTCGCTGACGTGCTGAGTCAGGCCCACATGTCGGCGGGTTATTCTAATCTGACAAGAGACTTTCTCCATCATTTTGAGCTGTCTCTCATACAGCCTTGTACTTACGTCCTCTCTTTCCTTGTACCTGCTATTAAATCCAGATCAAGAGTTCAACTTGCTGGCAGAGAGGGCCGAGGCAAGGCAGCAGCGTGCCAGGGCTCCTGGAACCATGGCGGCGCACCACTCAGTCGTGAAGGAGCTGGCAACGTTCACACATCACTTCGGGATGGAGCCGAGGCGGATGACGGAGGCGGACATCTGCATGTGGATAGAGTATCTACTCCAGAAGGGCATCTCACCGGCGACCCTCAAGAACAAGATATCCAGCGGTCAGGTCTTTGTGTGCCTTGCTGGGGGCTCAATAACCGGCTTCAACCATATCAGCGTGACCAGGGCGTGATCAGCGTGATCAGCGAGACAATCCGAGGTGGCACCGCCTACGATCGCGTCCTTCGACCACAGGTGCCATTAAACCAGAAAAGACATAATCCTTGGCCCTCCACTCATTATAACAATAAAGTGGGCAAAGAATATGCAACAGTTCAATCAGTCCCACCACATCACGATGATGCCGACGGGTGACAAGGTCACATGCCCCGTGCTCGCAGTGACCGAAGTGTCGAGGGAATCGCTTGCCCTTCCATCGGGCGCCCCACTCTTCGTCTTCCCGGGTACCAACAGACCGGTGCCGATGTCTTACCTCAGAGCAGCCTGGAAGCGCCTGCTCCGACAGTTGGGACATGACTCGGCCGTGTATACCTTCCACAGCCTGCGAAAGGCGTTGGCCACACAGGCCTATATGGCAGAGTTCATCAAGCTAGAGGTCCAGCGGCACAGAGGATGGGTGTCAGATGCTCATAGAACATACATATCAACTGACCCTGCTGCCCGTATGTGAGATATATGACATTAGTTATATATGAATATAAAGTACTGCTATGGAACTGCTATAACACTCCAGGGGTCACCACTGGACTATACCCTACCAGGTGGAGGCACCATACCTCCCACCTGTATCATTTGCCAAATTGCAGTGGTCGAGTGCACACATGCCAATTGTTCCTGTTCTCAAAATGGTTCTATTTTCACTGGAGTTCTTCTCACGGATTTTCTGGATGTTCCTGTGTGTTCTGTTGCTCAATATCACCTGGACGTCATTGGAATTTCCATCTTTTACGATGGATAGATATCAAAAGGAGGAGTTTTCTCATTGTGGAGAGTCATTTCATGGCAAGGGCGATCCAAGGTATGTAGCCTACCTGGAGGACCAATTGGCACGCGCAAGTCATTTGTCTGATAAAACCCAACAAACTGATATGTTTATGCAACAAGTTTTGGCTCGTTTAGAAAGGTTGGAGTTGTCTCAGAAAACTGTACCATTGCAAACCATGGCAGAACCTGCTTTAGACTTTACTTTGCGTCAACCCACATTCCCGCCAAAACAGATTGGTGGTGGGACCCGGCCATTGTCTCAGCAGGTCCCGGTGACTGCGGCGGGCCCGGGTGGTGCCTTGGGCCCTATAAATAGCCAAGAGCGGGGCGTTTCATACAATGATTTGTTGTTACCCCCACCTGTTTCTGCTGTTTACAGTACTCAGCCTGCTGCTGCTGCTACTCTTCAGAGTCCATTAACTCAAGCCCTGACAGATTTATCAGAAGCCATTAGTCCTGGTCCTATGGACTACAAAAAAGGTATTCACTTCCGACCAGAGTACTATGTACAACATCTATTAGATTGTAAGCCGAATAAGGCTCTTGATCATTCAAAACTGCCGTACAAAGATTTATTTTTTGGTATGACTCAAGTTTTACAGCATATTTCCCGCTCAGGCGGCGATGTAAAGAATTATATTGATCATCTATCGTTTGTGGCCAGGCAAGCGCAACTGAATTGTTTCAGTGACGCTGCCTTGGTTACTTATGATCGAAATGTGGTCGATAAAGTGATCAGAGGTGATCTTCCATCTTTTGTCGCGGCTGATACCATCAGTGTAGCATGCAGCTTTCATGCCGGGAACATTCACTTGCCTAAACGGGATCCAGTCCCTACTGCTAAGCGTGGTAGGGGTGGATTCAGAGGACGTGGACGGTTTGATAATCAGTCGAACTCAGAGTCTGCAGACAAAGATAACGCATCAGGTGATTCTTTTCCATCCGATCTTTGTTACAACTTCAACTTCAGAAAATGTAACGGCAACTGTAGCAAGCTACACCTGTGCAGGTCTTGCCGTGGTAAGCACAAGGCGTTAGGTTGTCACGAAAAACAATGACTTGATATACAATGCTACAATGTTGCTCCTGTATCAGCTGAATCTTCTATTGAAGAATCCTTTACTTCCACTGTGGGTTTGAGTTCAGAATGTGAATTAACTTGCTCAAGTTACGCCCCCCATTCATCTAATGATGTAGCGGATGTATTTGATGTACCATTAGACGATGTTCTATTGAACTGTCATTCTATTAATGATGATACGGTTGAGTATATTGTAGTTGATGACGATTCTTTAAGCCATGACGTTCTCCTGGATGCTGGGCCGTTAGTATCTTCGCCTGTAAGTAGTATACCCGATAATAGGTTTGTACCTGGTTACACTTACACCGATTGTTATCGTTCATATTATAATAATCATAGTGCGATTCAAATGTGCCCTATAGAGGTTAGATTACAACCTAGACATCTTATTGGAGGACAGACTTCTCAGCTTAATGTGAATGCTTGGAACTATTATCTTCAATATGAAGTTAATTTGGATGATGCGGAATATCTCACTTCTGGAATTTCAAACGGCTTCTATACTGTGGATGATGATATGGATGTTCCTAATTATTCTTGCAAAAACTATTCGTCAGTATGCTATGGTCCAGCTCATGATTACATTACTGATATCATTCAGCAAGAAATTTCTGAGGGCAAGTATATAAGGGCGGACTTTATCCCTGCCTGCATCCATGCCTTGGGTGCAGTGCCTAAAGGTGATTCATCATTCCGCCCCATTACTGATTGCAAGCGGCCTTTGGGTTTTTCCATCAATAACTATATGCTTACAACTTGCAGTGAATTTTCTTACTCTTCTATTGACGATGTCACAGATTGTATATCACCAGGATGCTTCATGGCCACCGTGGATGTTTCAGCGGCATATCGATCCGTCAGTGTTCATCCATCGAACTGGAAGTATCAAGGTATTTCTTGGGAAGTTGATGAGCAGTCACTGCTATTAATGGACACTCGTTTGTGTTTCGGACTGCGCTGTGCCCCCTTTATTTTCACTAAGATAAGTGATTTTGTTGCTTCTACTATGAAGCGGTTAGGGTTCACATGTATTATCAACTACTTGGACGATTTTTTGCTCTTTGGCAAAGACTTTCAAGAGTGTCAGAATGTTCAGGCTACCCTTATTACGCTCCTTGGTGAGCTAGGCTTTTACACTTCTTGGAAGAAGTGCTCGTCCCCCACCCAGACAACAAGATATTTGGGCTTAATATTTGATTCTGTCCAAATGAGAGTGCTCCAGATGACAAGATACAGAAGTTATCTGGTGAACTAACATTTTTTGCGCATCGTAAATGTGCTACTAAGCACCAGTTGCAGAGGCTCTGTGGAGTTTTATCATACTCTGCAAGACTAATCAAAGGTGCACGTACTTTTTCTTGTAGAATTATTGACTTACTCAAGGGGCTACCGGATGGTAACCCAAGAATTCGTTTGTCACCTGATTTTCATGAGGATATATTATGGTGGAAGAGATGTGTGGCTCATTTTAATGGGTCTGAATACATCATACGTAGGAACTTAGGGTCTGACACTGATTGTTGTATGTATTGAACGCTAGTGGGTTTTATTATTATGTAGTGTTTGAGTGTCGTGTGATAGTGGTGTTTATAGGTGTTATTACTTAATAGAGGTTAATGAATGGGGAACTTATAGTTAATATATATATGTTGATATGGGGAACTTACTTTTGCTTTTATATGATGTTAAAGTGGTAGGGAAAGCCCATGAATTGGCGCGCTCAAACCAAAACACAGACTTCGCTTGGCTGAGGGTAAGCTATTGTTTTTAATACATTAGATCTGATGGAAACATACATGCAGCACTCTCACTCTTGATCAGCATAGTGTGAAACCAGCACCTTGCCGTGAAGGCTCCGTGCCGGTGCGGGCACATTAGTCAGCCTCCGCCCCGATGGGTGGTTACACAGATGTTAAAATACTGAGTGCTTTGCATACACATTACACGAGTCCCCACCGATAGAAAGGTGTTAGGACCCATGCTCTGTGTATGCTCCACACATCAGTTCTACTTACAGTTTGAGATTCCATCCCAGGGATTTCCACTATCCAAACTAGGTCCAGATTACTGTTAAAATCCCTATCCAGCCAAATGTCCCTAAAAGTGTCCAGTGTCTGCCCCGAGACGAGGAGATCCAAATCCCTCACACCCATTTGCCACAGCCACCCAACTGTCACCCTGAATGTCAGGGTGACATACCGTTCCCTAGCGCCTGCCTCTGTCTCTCTGGCCGGCGGACGTGCGAGCATCCTTTATACCGTGCAATTCTGCGCAAACACGTCCATTCGTCATTCCAGACAGCCCAACTGACTCGCACCCTGACAGGCGCTCGGTTTCCAATGGGTGTCTGTACACCTGCAGCCATCTTTATGTGAGTGTTTCACTATGTGTGTTCAGGGCTGCAGGCCTGACGAATGGAAGCCATCTATAGTTGCATGTGAACCGATCCAGAGAACAGGCAGCCTAGATCGGAAGGCACAGCGGCCCGGCCCAGATACAGGCAGCTCAGGTTACCACACGAGCGGGAGACTAATGGCACCCAGGCGGTTAATGGGTATTCTGATACCCCAGCCTCGGCACAAACAACTTTCGCATTAATTCCATCCAACCACTCCACATATTACCTAGAAAACCTTTACACACACTTATTACAATATAACTAACATTATTGCACTACTACAGTGCAGTATACTGATTCATCCTTGTCTGGTTATGGGTTAACAAATGACTCTGACTGGCAAGGTGGTTACTACAACAGGGATGATTCACCGGTTGGACCCTGCACCTTTGGACATGAATCTCACTGGATGAATGTAGATATTCCCCATAATTCTAACATTAACTTTCTTGAGCTTATACCTGTGTATTTAGGTTTAATTAGATACACCGATTCCTGGACCAACATGCATGCTGTATGCTACACTGACAACACTCAAGTTGTATCTATGGTGAACAAAGGAATTAGTGCTAATGTTGACGCTATATCATTACTGCGCGAGATGTTCTGGATCACTGTTGCTCATAATATTCACCTTACAGCTAGGCATATACCTGGTGTATTCAATGATACTGCAGACTACATTTCCAGATTAGTTGATTCACCCACATTGTCTAATTTTCAATCACATTTGTGTTGCAGTAGCAGCCCTAAAGGAGTTGGATAGTGAAGTGTCTGCTACGGTTGGACAGGCTTGGGCCTCTACCACGCTCAAAACCAGGAATTCACAATGGTCTCGGTATTTTAAATTTTGTATGGATATGGAGTTATCTGCTATGCCCGCTGATCCTTCTACTATTTCCAGGTTCCTTGTATATTTGGCTAGAACCTGTAAGTACTCGACTATCAATAACTATTTATCTGCCATAAACAGTCTTCATAAATTTTATGGCTATAAAATTGATTTTTGTGAATACTATTTGATCCAATTGGTTATCAAGGGCCTGAAGCGCCAGTTAGGAACTGCTATTGCGCAGTCTCGTCCTTTTTCAAAGGAGCAGCTTACTCAGATGTATTTCTCATTGGATACTACGTCTCAATTGGATGTGACTCTCTGGTCAGCAGTGATCTTCTCATTTAGAACATTACTTCGTAAATCCAACGTTGTCCCGGATTCTTCAACTAGTGATCATCATGTCGTTAGGAGGCAGGACATAACTTTTCATGATTGGGGCATGATGGTTCATATGTATTCAACTAAAACTATTCAGCACAAGCAATATGTGCTTGAGATTCCTGTCAGTTATGTGCGTAACAGAATTTTTTATGCAACTTCATTATTGCAGGATCACTTCAAATCTACTAAGGGTTCTCCTGATGACCCCTTGTTCCTGCACCCTGTTACGTTGAAGCCTATTCTCTAAAAGGGCTTACTTGCCTTCATCAAAAAACTCGCAGGAAGTATTGGACTTGCGGATGAAAAAGTAGGTTGCCACTCACTTAGACGTTCTGGTGCGACCTACTTGCACTCCATTGATATTCCACTTGAAGATATTATGTCCATTGGGGACTGGAGTTCATTGGCAGTATTGGCATATCTGGCGACTCCAATGGAAAGGAAAAAGGATATCCAGGATATGGTTGCTAGTAGCTTCTCCTAAATTTTTGGACCCTTGGCGGTTGTTCTGCCACCGGCTATGCAGCCCAACTTGTCTTATGAGTTATTTGTCAAGAGGATATAGGTGAAGTTTATGTGAGATATATGACATTAGTTATATATGAATATAAAGTACTGCTATGGAACTGCTATAACACTCCAGGGGTCACCACTGGACTATACCCTACCAGGTGGAGGCACCATACCTCCCACCTGTATCATTTGCCAAATTGCAGTGGTCGAGTGCACACATGCCAATTGTTATATTATTTGGAGTTAATAAAATTTTTCTTTTTTTTATTATTGGGCGGTTGTTCTGCCGCCGGCTATGCAGCCCAACTTGTCTTATGAGTTATTTGTCAAGAGGATATAGGTGGAGTTTATAAACGCAGCTCTTATTAAATCCATTCATCATATTTAATAATTTTCTTCTCCTCTCATACCTATCCCTATTTGAAATTACTCCAACTTTGCGGGTTTGGCCTCTTACAACTATTTATATCAATTTTATACCAATTTTATTACTCAATCACATTTTACTACTAATACTTAATATAATAAATAATAATTGGCCATTCCTGCGTTATTCATTGTCTCCTTGTACTCCACTTGGACATTAGCTAATGATGTGAACGGAACAAACTAACAGTATCTACAAAATGAAGAGCTAGCTATAACTCCCCAATTTATTATGATATATCATATTAAGAGAAGGACAACTTAAGTAATGGAGAACATAATCTTTAATAGAATCAACACTAGAGCATAATACATTGCACTGAGGTACAGTGCAAGAAGAACTAGAATAGACTATAGAAGCTAATAATAAAATATTGTAAACCTGTTTTGTATTGGCAAGAATATTATAGCAAAACTTGTAACGCTGATACATGTGCTAGACGCCAGGTGGCGCCATCGTTTAGTGGCATAGTTAGAGTATATGGAGAGTGGCAAAGTCCCCAGGCGTAGGGACTGCAGCCGGGCTGACGCACGTCCTGCAGGTACGCACAGGTACGACGAATGACGATGGAGACCTGTACATTATGAACCGAAACATCTAGCTAAAAGATACTGAGGACAGCAGGCTTTGCCGTCAACATTAGTTTATATGATAGTTAGAAGTAGAACTAGTTTATGCAAGTAAAAATGGGCAGTATGAGAGAGAAGTAAGACATCATTAAGTATTAGTGTAAATGAGTATAGCGACAAGCCTTTTAGCTGTCGCTATATAAGCGGTATGAGACTTGAGACAGACGAGCAGACCAAGATAGAGTTCGATCAGAACACACGGAGCAATAGTCTGACATACGGATCACACGGGTAGTGTTAAGATGGTAGCAACCACAAAGAACAGGTGATAGTAAGGATTGGGACAGCTTAGGCTTAGCCTTACGGACTGCATACTGGATGTGACGGAGATCCTACCACTGGTCTCCGTTACCGGTAGACGAGAGGTGACTCTCTCAACAGTGTTGGAGCGTATATACCTTGTGAAAGGGGAAGCTTAACCATAGCTATACCTGGTTGGATTGTTACTGATGTGTTAGAATTGTGAAATGAAAGGAAAGACCTGTATGGATGGAGAGCTGTATACTTGTACCTTCGGAATATTATCATGGATGTAATAAACTGACCTCTTGCCAAGCGCGTGTTCTTTGTATAGGTTTGAGCCCCTTTACTTAGAATCTCTACCACTAAGAACTGAACTATGATCCTGGATACCATCTATCTGGATAAAACTAGCTTACTCGTCGATTAATCACTAAGAACTCCCTTTTATCTTAAGTACAACACACTTTATTAACATCTTCGAATAAACGAAATACAATTGATAAGCCATGAAACATCACGCAGTTGAATAATGAATAAACGAATTGATACAGGATATGAACAAATATGAACTTTAATAATGATACTCCCCTATAAATAAACGAAGACAAATAACAACCAGTCTAGCTCAACATATGCATAATACAAAAATATAATTGGAATCTTGGACACTCTTAGCCAATTAGGATATCAATTCCTTAATTTTGAGATTTATTTCTACCCTTTAAGAATAACTAAGCAGTTGGGGGTATGGGGGTCCACCCCCAGAAAATTTGTGAAAAATGAACCTCTTAAATATGAAATGTGGGACACTCTGTGTGAATTCAGATATCTATAATCTGAGAAAAAATAACCTCATTTATGGAATATTGAGCACCCTTATCCAACTAAGATATCAATTCCTTAATGTTGAGATTTATTTTTTACCATTTAAGAATAACTTAGCAGTGGGGGGTATGGGGGGTCACCCCCAGGAAAATTTCGAAAAATTAACCTCTTAATTATGAAACCTGGGACACGTTGAGTAAATTGAGATATTGATAATCTAAGCAGAATAACCTCTCATTTATACAATTGTATGCACTATTAGCCAATAAGGGGTCTAAACCCGTCAGTTTGTCCTTACCATCTGCTCATAGCCCCTGACCCACACCCATCAGCTCTCATCCTACCCTCATGCTCCTCACGCCCTGAGAGACCTCTGAACCTCACCTGTAGGTCCTCTACTCCCACCCTACAGGTTCCCTGGTCCTCAATTTTTACCCTACCCTCTTACTCTTCTTGCCCTGAGGGTCCCCAGACCCTCACCTATCGACCCTCATCTTCCCCTCTGACCCTGAGGTCCCTCTGTCCAATTTGGACTTGGATGAACCTTTAGGTTCAGGAGCTGGGCAGAATAACCTAACTTGGTTTGGTGGCATTATCCGGTGACCATACGTTGAACTATCAATACCTTGGCAGGAGTAGGACCAAGATAGGCAGACTTAGCGATAGGGAAACCTGGAACATGCACGGTGAACTCCTGGATTAGTGTGAGGTATTTCATACCCATATTGCTGGACTGTATTGCATGTGACAACATGTATCTTCTACCTGTTTGGATACAATAAAACTAAACCTCTGCAAAGCGAGTCTCTCCATTTGGATTTAAATGACACGAGCGGAGACTTACGCCTACCCTTGGCTAGCATCAGAACAAAGACTATTGACTTAGAACAAATAATTATATGAACTAAAATAGCTTTTATTGGTTCCCAATAATAGACATCATGAAAATACGGCAAGGGGGTAGCAACATGCCAATCTAGGCATCCAGATATTGTAACAAACATTGTGAAAACAGTGTAAATGCATAAATCGTCACCAAACTTTGTAAATTAATGTGACATGACATGCTTAAAATAAGATACATTACAAAATGATTATCTGTTCTGAATAAAAGCATTTATAAAGGGTTTATTCATATTGCTACCTTCCCGCACATCTATCCTGAGTTAGAAAACACCTCTCCAGGAATACATGAGTACAATCCAATCAGAGCATAGTATTAGGATAACTAGGTCCTAATCGCATTGCTACATTGCAAGAGTTGAGCTGGATGCTTGTTTTGGTGTACGGACTTTTTGTATAAATTTAGCCATATCTTTGTTAATATTGATCTAATTCATATACAGTAAGTGAGAAAAGTGTTTGTATGGATCTGTGCTACAAAAGTATAATACAATTTCGACATTTTTATGATTTCTAACAGAATAGTGGGGGAATGATAACTTCAACTAAACTTGCATGTATTTATCATTATTAGTCTATTTTGATATTTTTTCTAATTCAATTTTGATATATTTCTCTGTGTTATAACATTAATAACGCACTCGGGGTGGGATCTCAACCTCCTTGTGCCAGGCTAAAGCAGGGGGCCTGAGACAGATTTGCCGCATGCCGCAGGCCTGCGGCAATCCTGTCGAATTCTGCTTTAGCCTCGACCCCGCCCACAAACAAGGGCATTTGTGGGGTCAAAAATCTCACTGACAGTAAGACGATTGGACCAATATTTAAAAATCACTGCTTTTTCTTGATAAATTTCTATGCAAGATAGGCCCAATATTGCTGATCATGATTTCTTTGGAATTTGCATGTGCGATGCCACTTTTTTAGACCCTGATATTCAGTATACATTCCTGTACCGGCTATAGCAAATAAATGACAAGATCGAGGTGATCGATGGCTAGCATTGACAATCGGTTTGAGAAACCAAAGACATCCGGTTATTCGATTTTACTGAAAGAACCTGATTTTAGATATAGAATTAGCTTTTACTAAGACATGCCCATGACATGCCTTCACCCCTTTACCCTCTCTCCCCCCCTTTACCCATACAACAGGTCTAGTTTTGCCCTAGCTTTGCCCCTTCAGCCTCTTCACCTATTTGTCCTAGCTTTGCCCTAGCTTTGCCCTAACTTGGCTCTAGCTTTGTCCCTTCATTCACTCCACCCCTCATTCCCATACAGTCTTCACTCTCCAATCAACGAGGAAAGCATATGGGAATTCCCCCTCCCATATAAGGAACATTTCATGATGATGCACAAAGGTAGAGATTAAAACATTTACTTTGTGCATGATTATTGAATTAGTGTAAAGGTCACCAGTTGAATACAAAACTAGACATCTAAAGATTTCGGCCGGAGACCGGCCGATGTTTTGGCAGGGACTCTTCAAACACCAACCCCATGAGGGAAAGATTTTCTAACAATAAAAACCCAGGGTCCCAGTCAATTCAACATGCAACATAAGGACCTCCCTCCTCCACTACACCCCCTCCTCCCCTCCCCATTGTGGGGGTGGTGTGTAGTAGTCCCTGGTAGTGGTGGTTGTATATTGACACCCCCTCCACTCACCCGTGACTCACCTGCCATGGCCACACTCACTAATCACTGCCTTAACCCCCCCCCCCCCCAACCCTCCACCTTGACACCCCTCCCATGCAGTTTTGTGGTCCACTATTGGGTAGTGGAAGGTGGGGTGGGGGGAGGGGAAGGGAGAGGTGGAGGGTGAGAGGGGAGCCAGTCAAGGCCAAAGGATATTTCATTTTCTGTTTCTTAGTTTGCCCTTACTAAAATTGAAATTAAAATCAATTTGAAATGAAAATATGTTACATAATTAAGTAATGATAAATCAAATGCTTATCAATAAAAATAGTTTGAAAATTTATACTTTAAGCATTTGTCAGATATAACTACATGAGTACATTTATTGGAAACAACAAATTAATATTGTTTTCAGGGCAACCTAGGCTTTCCAGTCTCTCAAATTGGACATACCTCTATATATAGGACCCATGGACAGTGGATGTCAATCACTGATATTTGTCCCTCCTACCTCTACCACCAGTGACCAATGAGAAGAGACTGAGTGGAGGCCCCACAGACCACCACCACTGGGGGTAAGAGAGGGCAATTAAACAATTACATGGTCCGTTGCCCTACTACAATGGACCCAATTCAAAAACAGACCTATACCTTTGTTTTGGCAGGGCTTTCAAAGGTACTGTCGTGTATACGGTAAACGACGGAATCGAAAAGGCGGATCGCGCCGAGAGCAAACGGAAGGGGTTTAACGCGGATTGCGGACCGCACGCGGCCCGCGTCGCATTCGTAATGTTATGCAAACGCGACCTAGTTTTCTGTGATAATCCCTTTCTAAAGGTGTTTCTAACTACTTTTTATGGTGCATTTATCTTTAGTAAGGTGTAGAAACTTGATGTAAAATATCCCCTATGGTGAAAATCTGGTTTGATTATCTTTATTGAATGTAAAAGTGGAGGTGTTATGTAACTTAGCTTAAACACCATTTTGGTCCACTGGTCTGGTTAGTGAGGTTGGCAAGGGATTAGACCCAAAATCAGATCTCTCCACTGCCAGATAGGTAAGGTATTACAACAAAGGATCTTTGTTAGCCTCTTTTATGGAGGTCTGACCCCAAGGATTTTTTGATAACCCACTTTCTGGAATATTAGCCTTTATTGCAAAGAGACTATTTTTTGTATTTTACTATAACATTGACTTTATTGAAAGAAAGCTAAAGCCCCAAATTGGGTGAATATTTTTGTGAACTGTTTGCACTGTAATAAAATTGGATCTCAGACAATTTGCTGTGTTTGTCTTTCCCTTATAGAGTCACTGCTTATCCACAATAATCTCGAACCATTACAGTACTATAGGCCACACACTATTACCCTGCCAAAACAATAATAAGAATTCCTCTAAATTACTTAGTTCATGAAAACATCTAGTATAGATATTGCAGGTGCCGCTGGTAGGTGTAAATATACCTGACGACAACGCTCACCGGGGCACACCTCCCCGCTCGCACCGACGCCTGGGGTAAAATCTATATCAGACTGCTTTAAAAGCAAGAGCGCAGGGTAAGAGAAAGAGAGAGACCATTAGCGTTTCGATCATACGGATCGGGAGATTCGAAGGGGTTTAGATAGCTATACAATCACAGGGACATCTGGTGACTTACACGGTACTACCGCACGACGGCCGAAGGTGAGACTAGGCGGACTCTAAGGAGGAAGCTTACTCTACCCTAAACTGGAACTGTTGTACCTTGGAACTGTTACCATCACGAGCAACTGTACGCATCACTATATCCATCAATAAACTTACCGTACTGCCAAGCGTTGTTCATGTTATGGATTGAGCGCCCATCTCGTGGACTTACTCACCACTCAACTAGCACCCATCAGAGACAATATTAATAACAGTAATTATCTCGGACAATGCACTATAATTATAATTAACCTTAAACAACACAATAGCGTTCAATGACATCATCTGTCCACTCTTCGCTGCATTTTGGCTTTTTTCACAAAAAGTCCCCCCCCCCCATTGAAATTCTCTAGTAAAACTCACTCTCCAGGCAGATCGATTAAGCATAGATTCCAATATGGCCGCGCCCAGTGGGCAAAGGGGGCATTCCCGACCTAGTTTCAGTCTATTTTAGAATATCATTATTCGATCAATCTTTAATCAGAATTTGGTCCATATGAAAATTGTTTGATTCCCATAGAGATCCTTTGTTAAAACCTACACTCTCCGAATGACCATATCCCTCTAGTGAGAGATCAAGGAACTAGCATATTTTCAATATGTCCATACCCAGTGGGAAAAGGGATATCCCAAATCTTTTTATTGAATTTCTATAATGACATCATCTGTCCACTCGCCAAGCATAATGGAGCTTTTCAGAGGATACCCTTTGCCATAGTAAACCTATGCTAAATTACAATCTCCAAGCACATCTTTAGTCAAAAGTGACAAACACTGAAAAAGGATTTTGCTGGAACCAGAGAGATGTCATTCTAGCCATTTTTATACGATGGAAAGTTATCAGCCTTTTCTGATGACTGCTTACTCTGATTTATCAAGAGCTCAACTGGATTGCATGGCAATTCGGAGAACAAGGAGAAGGGGTCAAGAATGGTAAAAAAAAAATAGTACATATGTCATCTCAGTGAAATTCCTTAATTGATTTCCCAGGACCCCAGGGATTGCCTTGTTCTTCATTGACCCCAATGCTAAGAACCCCAGCGTTTCCCATCACAATCTTCACACTTCTAAATTTGATATGCCAATGGGGCCAATTATTAGCTTAATCACATGTGACAGGGACTGTTCTTACCTCTGACATTGAACGTTAGTGTAACGTTTATGGTTAATTGTAGTTATTGGGAATTGTCCGAGATATTCACTGTCATTGATATTACTATTCCTAATGGGTGCTAGTCAAGTGGTAAGTGAGTTCACGAGATGGGCGCTCAATCCATAACATGATCAACGCTTGGCAGTAGGTCAAGTTTATTTGTGGATACGATGATGCGTACATTTGCCAATGAAGAGATAATAAGTCTTCTAGGTGTCGCAATTCTAATCCACTGAAGAGTAAGCTTTCTTCTCGGAGTCTACCTAATCTCACCTCCAACAGTAGTGCAGTAATTCTCGTGCAAGTCACCAGATGTCCCTGTTGCTTTGCATAGCTATCTAAACCCCTTGAATCTCTCGATCCGTATTGTCCAAACGTTAATGGTTTTCTGCCCTTACATCGCGCTCTCGCTTCATATAGCAGTCTGGTATTGATATTACCCAAGCATCGACGCCTGCTGGGAGGTGTACCCTGCTGAACACCGTCCATCAGGTATATTTACACCTACCAGCGGCACCTGCCATATTCATACTGTGTACCATCATAAGCTATGTAATTTGGAAGAATTCTGATTATCCCCTTGTGTTCAACTGGTGACCTTTACACTATTTCAATTGATATGCGCAAAGTAAATGAGTTGATTTCTACCTTTGTGCAACATAGCGACAGGGCTAAATCTTAAAATAAAATAGGTGACACAGCCTTTTTTGTGGCATTCACATATAAATTTACATTTGACGCTTACATTTTTTGTATTGAAATGCTAAATTTGTTGCAGCACTTTGCTACCCCATGTAAGCCCTAATAGACAGTTGACTATGACACACCGACCTGCAAGTCTGACAATCCACCAAACTGCAAGTTGGACATTTTCTTCTTCAAGTGTGATTTGCTCAGCAAAAGCTGGTTAAGGTCAGTCATCTGAAATTATTTTACTACTACAGAATTAATAATCTAAATTGTTCTTTGGAGGTAATTGATTTGAGAAGATACTACAGAAAAATATGTTTAAAAACATAAATAAACAGGATGTTATGGTAAGGGTTATCTTTTTTATGTATTCTTTTATATATGCAACACTGTTTGATCTGATGAATGCCGCTATGATTCGTTAGGTCTCAAACTGTGAGTGAAGTTGACATGTCAGAATATACCTCATCTGTGTGGCGGGACCATTGGCCTTTCTGTCCACTTTGCACCAGCAATTCATATTATGGCCAAGCCAGGAATCGAACCTGGGTACCACACAGAGGAGCTATATTTATGTTGTAGGGAGTAAGGTACTTAGAACTAGGAACTACAGGGATTTTATGCAGTGGATGCAGGGACTGAGGCTGGAAAGTTCAAATACATGAATGTACAGATTTTTGTGTGCCGTATCATGTGGGTGTCAGAGCTGCCATTTGGACTGTCATCAAAAATGAGAGATTTCCCAATTCCAGGATCTCAAAAACAGGAGGTGTTTCACATTTACAATACGTGGTGGTGTTGGGGAGGGGTGCTTTCTCTTATTCAAGTTATTTTCAAAGAAGTAGTGAACATGCCAAAATAGAGTAAACTAATTTTACATGACACTATAAGCCTTTATGAAGGCTATTTTCTATTTCAACAAATTTATCTGTCAAAATGGAATAAATGAACGCTTTTGTTATGTTTAGGGTTGATTATCATTACCGTGCATTGTCTGAGATGATTATTGTTATTAGTATTGTCTCTAAGGGAATGCTAGTCGAGTTGTGAGTAAGTCCACGATATGGGCGCTCAATCCATAACATGAACAACGCTTGGCAGTACGGTAAGTTTATTGGTGAATACAGTGATGCGTACAGCTGCTCATGATGGCAATAAGTCCAAGGTATTACAGTTCCAGTTTGAGGTGAAGTAAGCTTTCTCCGTAGAGTCCACCTATTCCCGCCTCTGGCCATCGTGCGGTAACATCGTATAAGTCACCATATGTCCCTTTGATTGTGTGGCTATCTAAACCCCTCCGAATCTCCCGATCCGTATGATCCAAATGCTACTGTTCTCTCTCTCCCGACTCCCTTACACTCTTGCTTATAAAGTAGTCTGATATCGATTTTTACCCAAGGCATCGGTGCTTGCGGGGAAGTGTGTCCCGGTAATCATTGTCGTCAGATATATTAACACTTACCAGCGGCACCTGCCATTACTATATATTTTCATAAACTAAGTAATTTAGAGGAATTCTTATCATTTGTATTCATCTGGTGACCCTTATACTAATTCAATAAGCATGCACAAAGCAAATGTTTTAATCTCTACCTTTGTGCATAAATACAAAACGTCAATCACTGAATCAGTATTCAACATGTAGATACAAACATCATAAATATTCTTCTCATAGATCTTTCATATTTTCCTAACCGATAGAATATTCCTGAATTTTAAAAGTTTACCCTAACTAGGCCTAGATCTACAGGAATCCTCCCCCCCCCAACCCCCCGCTGCCAATCCCAAACACACACACATCAATTCCACAAACCACAATGGATTGTGGATACAGAAATACAGATTCTTGACTACATTAATTTTGTGCCCTCCCATTGGGTAGGAAGTCTAAAAAACTCAGAAATTTGGTCGAATTCAATTGGATCCAGAGGATGCATACCAATACACCAACAGGTTTAAATGTTATGGCTCCCCAACAGGCCTAACATCAACCAAGCTTAACGATTGCTATGATTGGCGAGATCAATCATTTGGTCAAATGAGAATTTCGCCCACTGGAATTAAATGTAGGAAGTTGAGTTATTAAGTAAGAGTGGGAAAAAGAAGTAAGTCGTTTTACAAAAGACAAGAATATTCATGAGTCAGACATTAGAACAAGGACACAGGTTGAGGTATGGAAGAAAAATATCGGTTACAAAACCGAAAAAACCCGGGTTATTCGTCTTCTTTTTCTATATATGAAAGTAATGCTTGATGAAATATGGAGAGAGGAAAACGAATTATCGAGCTAATTATCGATTGAATTAAACAAAAAGATGCACACGTGAGTCCGCCGCCATCATGAATATCCTCTATTATCGTTCACCAACACGCGGAGAACACTAACCTTTTCTCCGATGCCAATCGGTCATATCGACATAATTCTTCATGATATATCGACCCAGACCAGCTCCTGATATTAGTAATCCATAATGTATACTCCATGAGGCTTGACGATGCCGATTTAAGGCGTAAAAGGCAGTCACTCGCGGAGAAAACCTACACACGTGTTCACCGCGTCGCGCCATTTTGGCCTATGCCTGAGCACCGGCTGACAGGGTCAATGCGTGCGATGCGCTTCGTCCCGGAAGGGAATACGCATGAAACATAGTGCGCAAAGAAATGCGATTTTCTGGGTTTATATCGACATATAGCTTCCCAACACATCGGCATCATCAATAAAAGATTGGCATAGACCTATATAACGCGTTAAGTCGACTGAAATGCGCGTGAAATAGTCGAAACAGGCGAGCAAACCCAACCGACCTACGGGAGGGAACACTGGGGGCCGCCATGCTCGCCGTCTTCACCCTACTTAACATAATTTATTCAACTGGCTCCAACACTACGCTGCAATCCGGGACGCTAGGCTTTTCAATGCTGAGGCGTCGATCGATGTTATACAGTTTGACCGCTGTCACTCTCCTGCCCGAGGGGGCCTAATGATATCTCAATGGTCAATTTCTGGTATAGACTTTCCATAGGGACTGCATTACAACCGGATGTAGGTCTAAATTTGCGATCTTGTTTCTGCTGGTTCTGTTATAGTTCAATGGCGTTTCCCGCCTTAATGACTGAGTCAATATACCCGGGCGAGATTCGATAGATCGATCATATTTCGAAGACGACTGGATAATACAGCGAGCCCGGGTAAAAAGCATCATGCTAGTATCCTGTTACCACCCCTTCACCCCCTTACCCCCATGTGAAAATAACTCATCCTGTAACGGTGACAGACACTTTGGGCTACTTTGACCCAATCCATTACATGACGATGCCCTGAGATTTGGCGCCAAACATCTCCACTCCCCAAGCACAACTGAGTGTCAACTATTCTGTGCATAGCTCTCTGCTTGGAGAGTGATGGAGCTACCATTTTACCCAGGTGGTGTCAGCAGGCCGTCCCAGTATGCACTGCACAAAGAAGCATTCAACACTGTTGAAAGGACACACCTGCGGTCTAAGCTCATAGCATGCAGAATAAGAGGTAGAATTTTTAAAGTCATCACAAACACATACAGCGATGCAAAATCATGCATTCAACACAAGGGGGAACTCTTGTCAATGTTTGCGTGCAACAAGGGAGTAAGACAAGGTGAAAATCTGTCCCCACTCTCTTTCTCTATTTCTCTAAACGACCTTGAATCATTCCTAAGTTCTAGCTGCAAAGGGGTTAAAGTTGAACAGCAAATAGACCTCCATGAGTACATCAAACTCTTTACCTTAGTATATGCAGATGATACAATCCTACTAGCAGACTCTGAAGGAGACCTTCAAACGGCCCTTGATATCCTATATCTATACTGTCAAAATTAGAAACTCACTGTAAACCCCACAAAAACCAAGGTAATATTCTCTAAAGGGAAGGTTAGAAAGGTTCCTGAATGGAAATTTGGCCCAGACACATTAGAAACTCAATATGAATACACCTACCTCAGCATCGATTTCAACTACAATGGATCGTTCGCAAAAGCAATGTCAAAACTAGATAAAAAGTGCGATTGATTTAAATGATCAAGTTAAGTGCAGTAGCAGGGTTTGACCTTAACATAGAGTTACTAGTACCCGGTACTAGTAAAAACCTGTTCGGGCTAGTGAAAATTTTGTGCAACTAGCCCGGTGGGCTAGTGGAAAACATAATATCTTATATTCTAAAGTTATGCACGACCTGTTTAGTAAAAGTGCAAAATCTCCAAAACTATAGACAGGATCCTAACATGAAATACATCAGTTGAAACAGTTTTTTGGTCGGGCTAGTGAAATCTATCATGGGCTAGTGTAAAATCCTAAGGACTAGCCCAGTGGGCTAGTTGGAAAAAAAGTTAAGGAAGATCCCTGAGTAGGCACATAGGGGCAGGTGTATTCCAAGATCTAATGGAGAGGGCTGATTTTGTCAACAAAACCCCTGGAAAAACTATAAAAGATAAACAAATAATGTTTATATATCCACCAATGATTAGTAAATTTTCAAACAACCTAGAAAATATGAAACGTTTGGGATACAAATTTAAGAAAATAAGTGTACAAATCTATCGTCATGTTTAACTACAAATAATGATCAGATTTATTTTGGCCTATGCCTGAGCACCGGCTGACAGGGTCAATGCGTGCGATGCGCTTCGTCCCGGAAGGGAATACGCATGAAACATAGTGCGCAAAGAAATGCGATTTTCTGGGTTTATATCGACATATAGCTTCCCAACACATCGGCATCATCAATAAAAGATTGGCATAGACCTATATAACGCGTTAAGTCGACTGAAATGCGCGTGAAATAGTCGAAACAGGCGAGCAAACCCAACCGACCTACGGGAGGGAACACTGGGGGCCGCCATGCTCGCCGTCTTCACCCTACTTAACATAATTTATTCAACTGGCTCCAACACTACGCTGCAATCCGGGACGCTAGGCTTTTCAATGCTGAGGCGTCGATCGATGTTATACAGTTTGACCGCTGTCACTCTCCTGCCCGAGGGGGCCTAATGATATCTCAATGGTCAATTTCTGGTATAGACTTTCCATAGGGACTGCATTACAACCGGATGTAGGTCTAAATTTGCGATCTTGTTTCTGCTGGTTCTGTTATAGTTCAATGGCGTTTCCCGCCTTAATGACTGAGTCAATATACCCGGGCGAGATTCGATAGATCGATCATATTTCGAAGACGACTGGATAATACAGCGAGCCCGGGTAAAAAGCATCATGCTAGTATCCTGTTACCACCCCTTCACCCCCTTACCCCCATGTGAAAATAACTCATCCTGTAACGGTGACAGACACTTTGGGCTACTTTGACCCAATCCATTACATGACGATGCCCTGAGATTTGGCGCCAAACATCTCCACTCCCCAAGCACAACTGAGTGTCAACTATTCTGTGCATAGCTCTCTGCTTGGAGAGTGATGGAGCTACCATTTTACCCAGGTGGTGTCAGCAGGCCGTCCCAGTATGCACTGCACAAAGAAGCATTCAACACTGTTGAAAGGACACACCTGCGGTCTAAGCTCATAGCATGCAGAATAAGAGGTAGAATTTTTAAAGTCATCACAAACACATACAGCGATGCAAAATCATGCATTCAACACAAGGGGGAACTCTTGTCAATGTTTGCGTGCAACAAGGGAGTAAGACAAGGTGAAAATCTGTCCCCACTCTCTTTCTCTATTTCTCTAAACGACCTTGAATCATTCCTAAGTTCTAGCTGCAAAGGGGTTAAAGTTGAACAGCAAATAGACCTCCATGAGTACATCAAACTCTTTACCTTAGTATATGCAGATGATACAATCCTACTAGCAGACTCTGAAGGAGACCTTCAAACGGCCCTTGATATCCTATATCTATACTGTCAAAATTAGAAACTCACTGTAAACCCCACAAAAACCAAGGTAATATTCTCTAAAGGGAAGGTTAGAAAGGTTCCTGAATGGAAATTTGGCCCAGACACATTAGAAACTCAATATGAATACACCTACCTCAGCATCGATTTCAACTACAATGGATCGTTCGCAAAAGCAATGTCAAAACTAGATAAAAAGTGCGATTGATTTAAATGATCAAGTTAAGTGCAGTAGCAGGGTTTGACCTTAACATAGAGTTACTAGTACCCGGTACTAGTAAAAACCTGTTCGGGCTAGTGAAAATTTTGTGCAACTAGCCCGGTGGGCTAGTGGAAAACATAATATCTTATATTCTAAAGTTATGCACGACCTGTTTAGTAAAAGTGCAAAATCTCCAAAACTATAGACAGGATCCTAACATGAAATACATCAGTTGAAACAGTTTTTTGGTCGGGCTAGTGAAATCTATCATGGGCTAGTGTAAAATCCTAAGGACTAGCCCAGTGGGCTAGTTGGAAAAAAAGTTAAGGAAGATCCCTGAGTAGGCACATAGGGGCAGGTGTATTCCAAGATCTAATGGAGAGGGCTGATTTTGTCAACAAAACCCCTGGAAAAACTATAAAAGATAAACAAATAATGTTTATATATCCACCAATGATTAGTAAATTTTCAAACAACCTAGAAAATATGAAACGTTTGGGATACAAATTTAAGAAAATAAGTGTACAAATCTATCGTCATGTTTAACTACAAATAATGATCAGATTTATAAAAATACCTATACTAAAGCCTTGGCTCTTGTGGACATATTACCCAGCATGCAACCTGATCTTGGCTAACCTGCAGGTACAATCCAAGAAATCTGCTATCCGTGGTTGGGAGAATTGCCAGTGTCCGACATTAGGCCTCTAGCCTAGTTTAGGCCTATTTCAACGGTATCATTTCAAATGCTGGGGGGAAAAAATGAACCCACCTTTAAAGCCCGAGTTCTGAATGCGTCCGAATGGGTATATCCTCCACAACTCATGCGTTTCTGATATATCATCCTTGTTTTCTGAGTTCAATGTATGTATCGGTGCAGGCTTGATGGGGAGACCAGCTGGCAGCCCTGCCTTAGGCTTGTCATGCCTCCCCGTGTCCGATCGATCCAATGTTTTTGCCTTTGATATGAACACGTGGTTCACGCCTGAATTGTCAATGCGTTATATGCGTTTAAGGAGGTCCAGATGTCTAAATATATAAATTATAATCATCAGATAGCGTCGTAATCCACGTAAACAGGCGGAGAAGGAGGAGTGCCCCGCTGACACCATATTGTCAAGCCTCCAGTCTCCACGTGTCCGGGTGTTTCAATGTTTTTGCCTTCACCCACCACCGTCACGTCCTTCTCAGAGGCCCCCAGGCGCCCCCTGCTACGGCCTTCACCCACCACCGTCACGTCCTTCTCAGAGGCCCCCAGGCGCCCCCTGCTACGGCCTTCACCCACCACCGTCACGTCCTTCTCAGAGGCCCCCAGAGGCCCCCAGGCGCCCCCTGCTACGGCCTTCACCCACCACCGTCACGTCCTTCTCAGAGGCCCCCAGGCGCCCCCTGCTACGGCCTTCACCCACCACCATCACGTCCTTCTCAGAGGCCCCCAGGCGCCCCCTGCTACGGCCTTCACCCACCACCATCACGTCCTTCTCAGAGGCCCCCAGGCGTCCCCTGCTACGGCCTTCACCCACCACCGTCATTTCCTTCTCAGAGGCCCCCAGGCGCCCCCTGCTACGGCCTTCACCCACCACCGTCACGTCCTTCTCAGAGGCCCCCAGGCGCCCCCTGCTACGGCCTTCACCCACCACCGTCACGTCCTTCTCAGAGGCCCCCCCGCGCCCCCTGCTACGGCCTTCACCCACCACCGTCACGTCCTTCTCAGAGGCCCCCCCGCGCCCCCTGCTACGGCCTTCACCCACCACCATCATGTCCGTGCATTTGAACTTTTTACTATTGAGTTTGATGAAAGGTCGATAGGCCTCGTAGTGACCCCAAGTTAAGCTAGGGACAACCAGTGGCGGATCCAGAGGGGGGCGCGGGGGCACGCACCCCTCCCTTTTTTGGGGGAAAATTTTGCATTTTTCTAATGTAAAACTTGGCCAACAAGATCTACGTGATTGCCTTTATAGAAAGATTGATCGTTCAAGGAAACGAGAATTTCGCCCATTGGAATTATTGCAATTTAGTTAATAGTTAAGCTTTAAAAGTAGACTTCATACAGATTTAAGAACAGGAATAATCCTGAGAAATGAAAAATGTGTAAAGTAGGAAGTACATTTGCTGATTTTCACTCCTGAGACTAAAAAAATCAATGTTTCTACTTATATGATAAACATGAATATTGTCAGAGAAATAAAAAGAAACACATTCCAACTAGCTAAAAGTTTAGAATCTAAACGGGAACAGTAGAGCTTCAATTGAGGCGATGTTGTTGAAACATTTGACACTTTATTTAACTTCTAAATTCATTAACTTATGAAAAAGTCAATCGCATTTTCCCTAAACTCATAGACTAAGCATTCTCATAACAAGTAAACAGGGCAGCGTAATATCTGAGTAGTTTTCACTACAGGTGAGCCGGTCCGAAATATTCTAAAAATAGGCCTATACCTTAGAAACATGAATTATTTTATAGAGCTGGTAGGTCAGAACTGGCACTATACTGACTATCTGAAAAAATATTTAACTCGCAAGCCTGGACACTGACAGCAACAGAAACTTGTTGACAGTGTGCTTCCTATATTTATATATCTTTCAAACTATCTTGTAAACTTTCAACTATCTTGTAAACGTGTCCAGACCTAAGATGATCAAACTATACAATATATATGAACCTGATACATATAAGAACGTAGATATACACAATGTAGATATGTACAACCGCGATTCTGTATTCTGTGTTATCAGAGAGAATTATACTATAGTATAATTCTCTCTGGTGTTATCCCTGATTGTGTTTTGTCTGTACCGGCTGGGGCCTTGTTGATTTGTTTGTACCGTCTAGATCATTAAAAGTTTTGAAACTGTACTTGGATCCGTGTGGCTTATCATTGGACTTAATACTTGTATTAAGGCCAAGGAGTACCTCTGTGCTCAACAAATACCCTTTAACTAGCTTTCAAGTCGGGAGGTTTCTAATTCACATATCACTACGAAACATCTGAAGATCAAGCGACAAGCGACTATTAACTTAACACCTGTTGATAGTCGTCCAAAATACCTTTCCGGCACAACATTACCCCCAAAGGTCTCCAAAGTATATCAGTATACCTCAGATTGCATGAATGAAAGGTGATCTTTTAAAAAATGTCCTGGTGCACAAAGGTAGAAGTTAACGTTTGCTTTGTGCATGTCTAGTGAATTAGTGTGAGAGTCACCAGATGAATATACTGCACAAAGGTAGGAGTTAACGTTTGCTTTGTGCATGTCTAGTGAATTAGTGTGAGAGTCACCAGATGAATATACATATAAGAATTCTTCCAAATTACTTAGGTTATAAAACATATATAGACATATAGTGGCCGGTGCCGCTGGCAAGTGTTGGTATACCTGACGACAATGATCATCGGGACACACTTTCCCGCAAGCACTGAGGCCCTGGGAAAAATCAATATTAGACTGCCTTATAAGTGAGAGTGTAGGAGAGTCGGGGCAGAGAGAGAACAGTAGCACTTGGATCAGACGAATCGGGAGATTCGGAAGGGGTTCGGATAGCCATACAATCGAGGGACATCTGGTGACTTGTACTACGTCTTTACGAGACGGCCGGAGGCGAGAGCAAGCGGACTTTACGGAGGAAACTTGCATCCCTCATAATGAACTGTAATACCTTGGATCATTGCCTTCACGAGCAGCTGTACGCTTCACTATAACCACCAATAAACTTACCGCACTGCTAAACGTTGTTCATGTTATGGATTGAGCGCCCATACCGTGGACTCGCTCGCCACTCGACTAGCCCTCCCAGTAAAGACGATACCAGTTGTACTACTCATCTTTGATAATGCACGGAAATGATAACTAACACCCAAAATAAACAATAGCGTTCACTGGATCCGCCCCTGCATCCTCAGTATGACGCCTGCCCCTGGCTGTGATTTTTTCTGGGGAGAACTCGGTAAGGTGCATGCATCAACAACTAATAGTGCTAGAAATATTTTAAGAAAATTCCAAGTGTAGGCACAGTTTATGAGAATAGAATATTTGATCTATCTCATGTGTTTTATAAAAGGGAATCCCTAGTATTGTGACGTCACATGGACACTTATTTGGAATCCCCTGCTTTTAGTAAAAGGAAATTCCCCTCTCTCAAAAGTGTATTGAAGGGAAACCAAGCCTTAGCAAAGAATACCTACATCAGTCCCCTACAGCCTGTTATTAATTGTATTTTCATTCACCTAAATCAATTCAATAACCTGGGATTCCTAAATTATTTTGAAAGGGAATTCCCATTATTATGACGTAGCAAGCTTAAGGGGAGTATTGAAAAGTCCAGAATTTTTGGAATTCACAGCTTTAATTTTCTATCAATAATAATTGATTAATTGTGAAATTTTTTGTCCCGATTTCTTTTGGAACATTTCTTAAATAGAAAAGCGAAGTGAAAAACAAAAAAATTGGAAACACGTCAATTTATGTGCAAGGAACCCTTTAAAATAAATCGATATTTGTTCCAAAAATAGGGGGATGCCGCATTGCACCCTAAATCTGTCCCTGATATCTGAAAACCCCCTTTTGAACTGAGATCTTTTACATATTTTATTTCAATTTCACATACATAGGCGCATGTTCTTCCAGTTGATTTAATGAGATGTGGGTACACAGAGATGAACATTGATGAACTGATAACACAGTCCAGGGTCTAATCATTACAAGTGTATTTTTGGAATAGCCAGTGGTACCCCTATGCCATTTTAAGAATAGGCATAATGGTCAATCCAAATCCAATCCAACCAGCACCTAGGTGGCAGGCCTGTAGTGCATAACATGTTTTGCCCTGGCTTTCCAGTCTCGATATATCCATACAAGGTCTCTGCTCCCACACACCCACTCCCGACAGTGAGTGTGAGAGTAATACATCCAGGGCCCTGGGGAACCACAGGGCCGATAAGTACGACATACACACAACCATCTCTGACGAGTACAAGTGTACTGGTACATCCTAGGGAACCACAGGGCCGATAAGTACGACATACACACGACCATCTCTGACGTTTACAAGTGTACTGGTACATCCTGGGGAACCACAGGGCCGATAAGTATGACATACACACAACCATCTCTGACGTTTACAAGTGTACTGGTACATCCTGGGGAACCACAGGGCCGATAAGTACGACATACACACGACCATCTCTGACGAGTACAAGTGTACTGGCCCGAGTCAATCCCCCTCCCCCAGATATGTATCAGTTTCTTAGAGGGTGCAAGCTTTGAGACAACTGGGGACCACTTGGGACCATCGACATGCATGATTTGCCATTGAAAACCATGAAACGAGTATAAGTGCTAGATGGAATTCAATGCAAAGGTAATGCCAGGTTGATGTTTTGTACTCAACACAATGGCCTCAGATTACGTTGCTACAAGCTTTCAACTGCTTAGACTCAGTTTATTATGCTGGTACCAGCTACACATCAGTATCTGCTATAAGTACCAACTGCACTGAATGCAGTGTTTGCTGAGGGGTTTGTGTTAATGTGTTGGAGATAACTAGGTCTCTATCTCCTATGTCTCATTGTTAGCTTGTGCCTCTCCGGGCCTTCTTGTATAGTACTTATGCCAGCCAGTGGTAGAACTAGTCTCCTATTGGGTCGTTCAGGTCCAAAATGCAGACAACACTTTGCAGAGAGTAAGTTCAATGTGGAATATCGGAATGCCTCACAAATGCCGGTGTAATTCACAATGAATGTAAAGATCCTATGTACAAGTATTGTTTATAGACCATGGAGTCAAGCTTCTTTCTTTAAAGTAATGGTGTAACTCATCTTTGAATGTCTAGACATGTTTTTGTACTAGCAACCCAGGAATTTGAAAAACCTGATTTTTAGATATATGATTTTATCTGTGATATCTCACTTAATATCTGACAGAAACTCTTGAAATTTTAATTGTCAGCAGCTTACATGTATATGCAGGGATGCAAGTCAGGGTTAATGAAAAAATCTGAAACCCCAGAGAGAAAATTTAGAATAATCTTAAAATGCCATAAAACGTCATGTAAGGAATTCAGTTTGAATTTTGTTATTTGAGGTGATGATGTGAAAAAGTCTGAAATCAGATTTAAATCTGAAAAGTTACATCCCTGTATATGGAAGGAACCTTCTCTCAGAATCTGGATATGAGTGCTGGTTTTTGTTTGATGAAATCTCAAAAATTAGCAATAATAAAATCTGAAAAACTTTTTTTTTAAACAAATTCAAAACTAAGGCCTTAATATGAATTCTGAGACACAGCTCCCTTAATATGAATGTTATTGACATACCAATAAATTCTCAAATGTATGTACATCAAATATCAAGTGAGAAATCTTGGTTAAAAAAATAAAAGTGAAAAAATACGTATTTAACTTACTTCTCTTAATTATCAAATCTGATATTATATCAACCTATGTCATCCGATAGAATAAAAAAAAAACCTTTCATTTGAATTAATACTTGTTTGAATACAAACATTATTACCAGAGATATCATGGCTTTCCTAAATCGGCCGCTCATCAACTAGGTATATCCTTGACTGCTACAGAATGGTACATGTTACACATCGAGGCTTTGCATAACATAAGACGACATCCTCACTCCAAAGGGAAGTCTGTGATCAGAGTAGAACTGGTCAGCTGATGTAATGCCCAGTAGTGGGTAGTCCAGGGGGCAGACTGGGAATTGGCGGTAGGCCCGAGACAGGTCGACGACCACTAACGATGTCACCCGGGGGGAGGGATGCTATGAAGCCAACCGCCGAGTCAATGGTGGGGAGGTTGTGGACGGCTTCTCGGCTGTTATATATATATATATATATGTCGGGAAATGAGAGATCAACGATGATTCTCCTTCAGTAGGCCTCAGCCTTTTCACGGGACAAACCAATCGTTGAATGGTGGGACCGAGAAGGGGCCTTTTTGATGTAGTCGTCAATGTGGGTCTGATAACGCATTGCAGATGAGTGATTCTGGGTACAAGCATGGCTGACCATGGGCAGGCCTGTGTACTGGATGGGGAAGCCCAATGCTGTGCACAGTAGACTCCTTTTCCCAGGCATCGATGTTGAATGGCCCTATAGACCCCTAAATTCGACAGGGCGACACGGCCATTTCTTAAATTCGACATATTTTTTTTTGCTCTCCAGAAGAATGCTCCTATAGTTATGTGGATTTATGTGGTAGTGCACTGTAGTAGTGCAATAATATTAGTTATATTGTAATGAGTACGTGTAAAGGTTTTCTAGGTAATATGTGGAATGGTTAGACAGAATTAATGGGAAAGTTGTTTGTGCCGAGACGGGGGTATCAGAATACCCATTAACCGCCTGGATGCCATTAGTCTCCCGCTCGTGTGGTAACCTGAGCTGCTTGTATCTGGGCCGAGCCGCTATGCCTTCCGATCTAGACTGCCTGTTCTCTGGATCGATTCACATACAACTATAGATGGCTTCCATTCGTCAGGCCTGCAGCCCTGAACACACATAGTGAAACACTCACATAAAGATGGCTGCAGGTGTACAGACACCCATTGGAAAACGAGCGCCTGTCAGGGTGCGAGTCAGTTGGGCTGTCTGGAATGATGAATGGACTTGTTTGCGCAAAATTGCGTGATATAAAGGATGCTAGCACGTCCGCCAGCCAGAGAGACAGAATGAGACGCTAGGGAACGGTATGTCGCTTCGACATTCGTGGTGACAGTTGGGTGGCTGTGGCAGATATGTGTGAGGGGTTTGGATCTCCTCGTCTCGGGGCAGACACTGGACACTTTTAGGGACATTCGGCTAGGTAGGGATTTTAACATAGTAATCTGGACCTAGTTTGGATAATGGAAATCCCTGGGATGGATTCTCAAACCGTAAGTAGAACTGATGTGTGGAGCATGCACAGAGCATGGGTCTTAACACCTTTCTATCGGTGGGGACTCGTGTAATGTGTATGCAAAGCACTCAGTATTTTAACATCTGTATAACCACCGATCAGAGCAGAGGCTGACTAATGTGCCCGCCCCGCCACGGAGCCTTCATGGTGAAGTGGTGGCCTCACACTGTGCTGCTCAAGAGTGAGAGTTGCTGCATGTATGTTTCCATCGGATCTAATGTATTAAACAATAGCTTACCCTCAGCCAAGCGAAGTCTGTGTTTTGGATTGAGCGCACCAATTCATGGACTTTCTCTACCACTTTAACATTACATTAAAAGCAAAACTAAGTTCCCCATATTAACATATACATATTAACCATAAGTTCCCCATTCATTAACCTCTATTAAGTAATAACACCTATAAACAACAATATATATAAATAATAACACAACACTAGCGTTCAGTAGGAGCGGTCGCTCAGGTAGCCTGCCCCAGGAGCGACCGGGAGGAGCGACCACTCCCATATGTGGCGGCGGTTGCCATTCACACCGACCATGGAGACTAAATTAGTCTCCATGCACCAACGGAGTGACGTCAGGCCCCCGCCAACACGCGCACAACCCCAAGCTGCCCAGGGTCAGCCACGGCCAGAACTTGGTCATCCCTCCTCCCGGGGCTGGGCTTGTGATGGTGGACCCCCGACAACAGCCCCATGGCCCAACCCTTCTTTTACTAACTTCAGCCGCGGATTTAGGAAAACTCCTGATCCTGAACTTAGCCCGATTTATCCCTTATTATAGAAGTTTATATTAGTGTTGTTAAAGGTTGCCGTGTTTTATGATATACCATCCCTGTTTTATGATATATCATCACCTACATGTATATACTATTGTGTTCCTTTAAGCACCTTCTTATAATGGAATTGGAAAGTTTGACAGCTGGTTTTACTCTAGCCTGCGCCACATGCCCTCCCTCCCCCGGTCATTTTGACGTAGGAGATTTCCACTCTTTCTCTGTAACTTTTTATAAAAATTCTGTTCGTCTCTAGAATGGCAATATCCAGAGCCAATACTTTGTCTAGTTTTACTTTGGACAAGTTCACTCCGCTTCCATACTACACACCACCAACCTGGCCGGTTGCCACTCCCCTACACCACCCCCCTCCCCTCCCACCCTCAACCCTGCTGTCCAGTGGAGGTCGGAGACTGGACCACCTCCATCCGCTACCGGAGCCCACGCTAGGTCCCAGGACTAGACTAGGGGGCAGACGGGTTCTGTCTTTGGAGGTCGGCATCTGCACAGACCGGTCACCACACGTGAAGCTCAAGGTCTTAGGTCAGGATTTGGGGCAGAGTTTATAACATTACGTAAGACGAGCTACCGCGTCTCTGTCTAAGTGACCCAATTTAACTTAGAAAGTTTGCACACCCCGTTGGAGATGGACATCCTCTGATGACCATATATGTTTTAACATAGAAAGCACCATATCTTTAGTTGGTATGTACATCCTTAATTTTTTAAATTTTTTTTTAACCATCTCCATGGAGAAGTTGACAGATTGACCAATCAGGGAATAGCCCGGGGCCCCCAGGCCACAAGGCAGTGGACACTTCCAACGTCAGTTATAACTGCAAATTAACTGTAAGGCAGCTGTGGATGTTAGTGCTAACTGAAAAATCACTGATTAAATAACTGACTCATGACTGTACATTTCAGTGAGAGATCAGTGAGGCACTGATTACTAGCTGAAATTACTTCAGTAATATCCAAAGCCACTGAAGAATAACTGAAACTCCTTTAGGATTTTTAGCAATCACTGACTTGTAACTGATTTATCATAGAGCCACTGGTGAATACACTGGACGAGCCTGGTGCTCACTGAATTCTAGCTGATATAGTGACCTTGTTTTATTAAGGTTACTAGACACATTAACCTCTAAGACAACATTTTGGCGGGATATGGCAGACCTCCCAACGGTTGTGTGCCTGGATTAGCCTTAAATTGTGGATTTTTACCATGTTGGACCCTTTAAAATCATTCAATCATTTGTACATTCTATATTAATGACGTTGTGACCAAGAGGGACTATGCCAAGAGACAGCAGCAGCAGTGTCTGGTAGGTCTTCTTGGACTTATTGTGGTAAATGGGATTTGTGTACATACAAGTGGCTCTGGATGTAGGCAGTCTATAGTGGGCAGGGACTAGACTGTGGGTGCTAAAGAAACGATTATTTCAGACTGAATTATCAAAGTATCTTCAATACATGAGATCACAACATACCAGCTACTACAAGGTATCTGATAATATTATTTAACCTGCATTGTATCCGATTTTTGAACCAATTTTATTTATATTCAATATGTTAGTGCTCTTTGTGTAAAGGCTAATCATAAGATATCATAAGATGGTTGAACAGATGGGTCTGGTCATTTGTAAATTGTACTATTGTGGCTTCCCTTAATTTCAAACGACATTTGGGGTAATATGTGAAAGTTTTTATGAGATATTGCCAAGGAGGATTCAGTCGGAATTCAGTGCCCCACTGACCCATAGCTGATGTAGGTGCATATTGCCATACACCTCAACATACACTGATTCAGCACTGAATTTCAGTCACAGGGCAGTGGCCCACTGATTCATGGCTCCTACCTCATTTAAATAATTCGGACAGGCTGTTTTACCAGTACTGTTTATACCCTGTTGATCAGCTGTTCTCACACTGTTTTATGACTGCAGCAGTTCATGAGCTTAAGCAGTTCAATGTCAGGTCACACTGATTAGGGGCTGAATCTTAACTGATATAGCACTGGTTTCTCAGCTCTTTATACACTGAATATACACTTGCAAAGTACCCTGTTTCTAGGCTGATCAAGCACTGTTTTGCCACTGTTCTTTGGCCCGGGGCGCCGGCCCAGAGGGCCCCCCTCCAATTGCGGTAGCATCAGCAGAGGGAACTGGCCACGTTTTCACAGATTGTTATGTACATCCTCATCACCTTTTGAAACGCAAGTATATTTGCGTTTAGGGGGTGTGCCTCAGTAGCCATCACACTCCCCGCCACCTTTACCGTCCTTGTCACTGTCGTTGGCCTGGGCCGGCTGGGCACTGTCTGCCATATTTGGTGCAGGTAAGTCTGGGAGCTGGTCGGGTATATCCCGGCGCTTATCGGCTGCTCGCCTGTCGGTTTTGTAGTGGTTTCTGAGATCACTGGTAGATTTTCACCAATCTCATTGTCATATTCCGGCCTGCCAGAAATGCATCCATTTGGTGCGGAGGAGCAGGCCAGAGTGAGCAGGAAGGCTATATTTAGGGGTGAGTGTTTGTTGTGGTAGTTGCTAAGGACAACCTCCAGGTGGTGATTCCTGCAGTCACTGTCCCTTATTGGTCCTAATGACCATTGTGAATACACCCGATGTCTGTCCACAGTCACCCCCTGTCCACGCACCCTTCCCGCCCCTCGTCAACAAGAGAAGTCATGTTACTCACCCCCTCTACCATGCCTATACTCGCCCCCCTGAGGCGTGCTGGCCGGCCAAGGCCTCTATTAAACAGGGATGTAAGTCAGAGTTGGCTAAAAAATCTGAAATCTAAAAGTCTATGTTTGAAGACAGAGATTCACAGTAAAGTTAAACTCATAGTAACATCAACCAATCAGAAGGCAGTATTTATTCACTCCCTTGTACAGCTTTCACATTTTGGATGTAGTCTAAATTCAATCTGAAATATATATATATATATATTTCTTATTCCTTTAACTTCAGACCGTCTGTTGTGGCCTCACTTTAGTAACACCACACTCTTTATAGGGGCAGCCTCCTTTGGCTGACACCCCTTTAGACTTGTCTCCGCCTTGGCCACCCACTAAGGGTGACCCCCCTTTTTTGGTTTGAGTTGTTAGGCTCCACCTCCACTTCTCAGACCACCCCTAACACTAGTTAGGCACCGTGTTTTTTGATGCCTGAAGAGATACTATTCAAAACCGCACGTAGGACCTGACCACTACGGCTGGTCCACAGGCTATCTTTCCTGACCTGACCCACTAGGGAGTCGGTTTCTTTAGCCAGAGATCACAACTAACCCACACAAAAAAGTTTTCCCCACGGGGTCCCACTTTCCACTCTTTCTAAGATGCCTTTACTATAGGTCATTTTCAGGACCTTTAAAATTAGTGTGTTGACACATTTCCAGTGCTCACACTTTTTTCACCCCATTTTTCTATTGGGGATCTTTTTCCAATTAGTGGTCTCCTTTTCATAAAAGGAACCTTTTCTGGCACTGGGGGCTCAGCAGCTGATCCCCCGTTGGGTTTCCATGGAGACGTTGATAAGTCACTATAAATACCCGGTCCCCCCCTGGGATTGGGCCTATTCACGGTAGCATCACACATGAGCTCTTCAGCCACGGTTTCACTTCATTCAATCTGAAATATATCTGAAGGACCAAACAGCCTCTGGGGCTGTCAGGTGCTTCATTATGTAATGTGGCTGACTAACCACAGTTTCATCATCAAAAATGACTGTTTGGTAAATATTGAAAAATATAAATATCTGGGGTTATTACTTGATAATGCCCTATCCTTCCACACCGTGAATCTCTATACTCTATTGTTCAAGGGAAAATTAAACACTTTAGAGCAATCAGAAAGTTTATGACAACTCATGCTGCACTTACTTTATATAAGCCAGGCCACTATATTACCAATATTGGAATATGCTGATTTCATCTATGACCAGGGACAAAAATACGCGCACCTGAAATTGCAGACTTTACAAAATCAGGCACTGTATATTATCTATAATCAACATGTCAAATCATATAGTGAACAATCATCCACTGAGTTTTTGCGCAAATCTGCTTCACTGTCTCGTTTACATCACCGACGATATCTTCATCTTATGTCCTTTGCCTTTGATTTGTCAAAGAAAGGCGATTTATTAGATACACACGATATAAGAACGAGACGTCATGAAGGTCCTTTATTCCGAATTCCAAGATCAAATCATTACAAGTTCCCTAAGGACCCCCTTTACAAAGCTTGTGAAAAATGGAATAAACTTCCCTTAGATTTGGCCTTGATTGATAAGAAGGATCTCTTCAAATCAAGATTCGAAAAGATTATAAAGGATCCTTATGAGAAGCTGTGATGACCTTGTGAACTTAGCACCTATCTGAATACCTTGTAGCAATGTGATACTAACTCATATCATTTCATCCCATTTCATTAATCACCATATAATCGGGTATCATGGAACATCTTATCAGAGTTAGTTATTGTCTGGCCACTTCCCTATTGTAACCTATGACACGAAGTGGGAGCAGACGGAAGATCAGCTAAGCTGAGTTTGACAACCAAATAAAAATCAACTTAAAAAAACAAAACAACTCAGGGCGGACTGCTACTTAACTGTTGTTTTACCGTAGTTTTAGCACCTTTTATCTGATTTCATTCTTTTCAACAAATCTGAAATCAGGCAAGAATCTGAGAACTTACATCCCTGATTAAACCTGTGGTCAGTACAGGGCCTTTACTTCCCCCTCCCCCTCCCGAGGCATCCTGGTGAGCCCACGCCTCTATACCGCGTACGGGAGAGGCCAAGTGGGCGCCGCCATGTTGAACTAGGGATGGTCCTGATTGGGTGAAAAGGTGTGCTTGTCCACCCACAGGTAGTGGCACCAAAGCAATGTGCATGCACAAACGGAGACTCCCGAATGTGGTATTAAACCTGTGGTCAGTACAGGGCTGGCCTACTGCACCTAAACCCGTCCCCTGAGGCCTGCTGGACGGCCCTGGCCTCTATTAAACCTGTGGTCAGTACAGGGCTGGCCTACTGCACCTAAACACGGCCCCTGAGGCCTGCTGGACGGCCCTGGCCTCTATTAAACCTGTGGACAGTACAGGGCCGGCCTACTGCACCTAAACCCGTCCCCTGAGGCCTGCTGGACGGCCCTGGCCTCTATTAAACCTGTGGTCAGTACAGGGCCGGCCTACTGCACCTAAACACGGCCCCTGAGGCCTGCTGGACGACCCAGGCCTCTATTAAACCTGTGGTCAGTACAGGGCCGGCCTACTGCACCTAAACACGGCCCCTGAGGCCTGCTGGACGACCCAGGCCTCTATTAAACCTGTGGTCAGTACAGGGCCGGCCTACTGCACCTAAACACGGCCCCTGAGGCCTGCTGGACGGCCCAGGCCTCTATTAAACCTGTGGTCAGTACAGGGCCGGCCTACTGCACCTAAACACGGCCCCTGAGGCCTGCTGGACGACCCAGGCCTCTATTAAACCTGTGGTTAGTACAGGGTCAGCCTACTGCACCTAAACACGGCCCCTGAGGCCTGCTGGACGGCCCTGGCCTCTATTAAACCTGTGGTCAGTACAGGGCCGGCCTACTGCCCCTAAACCCACCCCCTGAGGCCTGCTGGACGGCCCTGGCCTCTATTGAACCTGTGGTCAGTACAGGGCCGACCTACTGCACCTAAACACGGCCCCTGAGGCCTGCTGGACGACCCTGGCCTCTATTGAACCTGTGGTCAGTACAGGGCCGGCCTACTGCACCTAAACACGGCCCCTGAGGCCTGCTGGACGGCCCAGGCCTCTATTGAACCTGTGGTCAGTACAGGGCCGGCCTACTGCACCTAAACACGGCCCCTGAGGCCTGCTGGACGACCCTGGCCTCTATTGAACCTGTGGTCAGTACAGGGCCGGCCTACTGCACCTAAACACGGCCCCTGAGGCCTGCTGGACGGCCCTGGCCTCTATTGAACCTGTGGTCAGTACAGGGCCGGCCTACTGCACCTAAACACGGCCCCTGAGGCCTGCTGGACGACCCTGGCCTCTATTGAACCTGTGGTCAGTACAGGGCCGGCCTACTGCACCTAAACACGGCCCCTGAGGCCTGCTGGACGACCCTGGCCTCTATTGAACCTGTGGTCAGTACAGGGCCGGCCTACTGCACCTAAACACGGCCCCTGAGGCCTGCTGGACGACCCTGGCCTCTATTGAACCTGTGGTCAGTACAGGGCCGGCCTACTGCACCTAAACACGGCCCCTGAGGCCTGCTGAACGACCCTGGCCTCTATTGAACCTGTGGTCAGTACAGGGCCGGCCTACTGCACCTAAACACGGCCCCTGAGGCCTGCTGGACGACCCTGGCCTCTATTGAACCTGTGGTCAGTACAGGGCCGGCCTACTGCACCTAAACACGGCCCCTGAGGCCTGCTGGACGACCCTGGCCTCTATTGAACCTGTGGTCAGTACAGGGCCGGCCTACTGCACCTAAACACGGCCCCTGAGGTATCCTAACATGCTATTAAACCTGGTCAGTGGAGGGGAAGTAAACTGCCGTGGCCACCAGTAGTGGAGGTGGTGGGGGGTACACAGGTACCCGGCCCACATGGGGTTAGTAAAGGCCTAGGCCGCTCCCAACTTCTTTCACCCATCTGAGTGCCGGCCTACTAGGCCCTGTGACTGCAAATTTTGCCTGCTGATGCACCCTATATACACAAGTCACACTAATGCAGTGGGCCTGGCACAGCTAAACTTTGCCTGCTGCTGGGCGTCAATAGTAATGCACCTCAGCATGCACTAGTTAACTGATGCACCAATATTACCGACATTTACTAACAGAGCCCTGTGAAAAGTGACTACCAGCATGCACCAATGAGAAAAATGCAATTTGTAACTGATCCAGTGAGAAAAGTGGCATCTCTGCTCATGGTCGGCCCAATGTTAAACTCTCCCAGCCCTATTGAAAACCAGTGGGTAAAATTGTTCATAAACGTTTTCTACAGAAAGTGGGCGCTAGGTTGCGCCACTGTACTATCAGTCCTAAATGTCCCGCGTTTTGTATGTTCTGCTTCAAGCCTAACTACTACAGCTGTTATTAGGACTGTTTCTATTATTTACATGTGTTCCAGATATTAAAAATGATATTAATAATAACCCCCGACAGGGACCACGCGGGAAGGGACAAACCCATCCCACAACAGGGGTCCTTACAAAGGGAGATCTCAAGGGGATCCACCCAACGGGAAGGGCCAACCCAAGGGTTGGTTCCTGACCCCCAGGGAAAGGGAAATGATAAAACACTTCCACCCAACCCCATCTAACTTCCATTCAGTCAGGTTTGATGGTAGAGCCCGCCCACAGACAGACCGGGGGACCTCCACTACCCCTCCCCTGACCGCACTAACCGGGCCTCTTTTGTCCAACCCTTTGACGCCTTGTCAACACAGGTACAACTTGTGACTTTACAAAATGCACTGTTGATGAACTGTCTGAGTATTTTGTTAATAAACTCTCTGAACCTCTTGATTACACACCTGTTACAGTTGTTAATCTTTCAGACACCTGACTTTCCCCGACAGAGACTCCGCTGTTGGAGAAAGGTCTGAACTCTGAGGAGGGACCTTGACAGGTCCCACAGAAACTAAGGATCAAAACCTTTTTTGGCCTGAATAGAGGGAATTTTGATTAGAACAACTCTTCTTTCCACAACACACAGCTGAGTCAGACTGATCCCAACAGCGAACCCTCTGCCTTAGAGAAAGAATTGAGAAAATCCAAAGTCCTCAAACCAAAGAAAGATTGGGAACCCCCTAAGGGCCCCCAGAACTTGGAAACTTTCATCACGAACAATGAATTTGTAACCATGGAGAGATTGGGGAGCACCAATCACAGCCTGATCCCAGGATCCGGGCACTCTAAGCGGTAGCATCGAAATTGGAACATGATCTTAGCCACGTCTCCATAAAAGAATGAAAAATAAAAGAATAATCAGATATTAATAATGAGGCGGGGAATTTGTACCATCATCATTCGGTCTGGTTTACCACCAGAGGTCGCACTAATGTAGCGTGCTGAGTCGGATACTTTCCCGACAATCGGGGACCCCCTGCACCTGCTCCCCTTGCCTCCTAAAGTATTATAGTTGTTTTAAACTGATTGTATAATATGTTTCTCTTACCTTGCAGCATTACTTGTTCTTTATTTATGTCTTAGTCTGTAAAACAGTCTTTGACCTTAGCCAGGTTTGGGCCAGATGGGGCCCTGAGAGGCCATTTTGTTTTTTTTAGTAAATGAAAATGCTTTTCACACAGGCCTCACGTTAAATGACTGGTTTTAAATCACTAAGTTGTTTGTTTTAAAGTATTTGAGAAAATGTGCATTTAAATTCATATGGATTTATTTGTTATATTTTCAAAGTATTTTTGAAATATTTTGTAGCAGACAAGGGCACTGAGAATTCCCTATTCAGGGACCCTCCTAGAACACTGATATATGATTCCCCACTGAAAGTAATATCATAGTTATTCGCTGCAAACATCACTGATTCATAACTGATTTTTCCGTCACAAATCAGGGGAGCTGATCCATGGCTCCTACCTGATTCTCGCTACCACGGATAGCTGATTTACAGTATTTGAAGGACCTGCAGGCTAATTTTGACTGTTTTTGTCGACAAAATCTCTGGAAAATGTATAGAAAATCAACAAATAATTGTTATATAGTCATCTAAAATGAATGAATTTTCAAACTACTCAGGAAATACAAGGTCACAGGTGGAATTATGAAAGAAAAGAATCGGTTAGAAAACCGAAAAAACCCGGGTTATTCGTCTTCTTTTTCTATATATGAAAGGAATTGTTGATCAGATATCTGGATGGGAAATATGAATTATCGACCGAATTATCGATTGATTTAAAACAAAAAGATGCGAGTGAAGCCGCCCGCCATTTTCCTCTATTATCGTTCACCTACATGCGGAGGACACCAACCTTTTCTCCGATGCCGATGGTCAAAATCGATATAATCCTTCACGATATATCGACCCAGACCAGCTCCTGGTATTAGTAATCCATGATATATACTCCATTTTCCTGGACGGTGCCGATTTAAGGCGTAAAAGGCGGTCATTCGCGGAGAAGACCTACACGCGTGTTCACCGGGTCGCGCCATTTTGGCCTATGCCTGAGCACCGGCTGACAGGGTCAATGCGCGCGATGCGCTTCGTCCCGGAAGGGAATACGCATGAAACATAGGTCGCAAAGAAATGCGAATTTCTGGGTTTATATCGACATATAGCTTCCCAACACATCGGCATCATCAATAAAAGATCGACATGAACCTCTATAGCGACTTAAGTCGACTGAAACGCGCGCGAAATAGGCGAAATAGGCGAGCATTCCCGGCTGACTTTCCGATCGGAAACCGTGGGGCCGCCATCTTCGCCGTCATCACCCTCATTAACATAATCACACTACAGGGCATACCCAAACGCTATAGGCCTTTGAATGCTGAGACGTCGATAACATACAGTTTGACCGCTGTCACTCTCCTGCCCGAGGGGGCCTAATGATATCTCAATGGTCAATTTCTGGTATAGACTTTACATAGGGTTAGCATTGCAACCGGAAGCAGGTCGAAATTTGCGATCTTGTCGCCGCTGGTTGTGTTATAGTTCAATGGCGTTTCCCGCCTTTTTGTCCAAGTCATATACCCGGGCGAGATTCGAATATATCGATCATATTTCGAAGACGACTTGATAATACAGCGAGCCCGGGTAATAAACGTATATGGATACTAATTTAGAAAATAATGGTGACTAGTTTTTCCAAATGTTAATCTAGAATTAATTATGCAATTTATGAAAATTTGTATAGCCATGAGTTTTGTCGACATATTACCCAGCATGCATCCTGATTAAGGCTAACCTGCAGGAAAAAATCTTTGAACTGGCTATCCGTGGTAGGGAGAAATTAAATATTTTGGACAGGCTGTTTAACCACTGATTATACCCTGATTTGCAGCTGACCTCCCACTCCATTATAGCTTCTATAGCCAGCAGCTGAACACAGCTACGTTTCAGGGACCCTCCGAATAACAGCTGAATGTTGACTGATATACCACTGGTTTCTCCACTGATTTTCCACTGAAAATGCACTTCTGAAGCCCCCTTTTTCTTGGCTGATCTGACACTGTTATACCACTGATCTTTGCTCCGGGATGTTAGTGTGCTTGTTGTGTGTTATGTTGTTGAAATGGCCTTGGAATCTGTCCATGAGCCTATTCTTGGTCTGTCCCCCATACTGTATACCACATTGTTTGAATGTGATGCAGTACACAAGGTTGGAGCTTTTGAATGTCACATTGTAGCGTGACCGGTAATCTCTACCTGATCTCACACTGTGTACAGTGCCCAACTTGTTGATTTTGGGGCAGTATCTGCAAGTTCTGGTGTGACACGGGTTGCAGGGTGTAGTCCCTGTGTCCGCGGTCGTTCTGCCGGGATCTCTAGGGAGTTTGACTCTCACCAGAATTTCCCATAGGTTTCCGGGCCGTCTGTAGGCTTTCACTAGGGGTGTGTGGTAAATGTCTCTTGTGGCCCCCGAAGGTTTCCGGGCCGTCTGTAGGCTGTCACTAGGGGTGTGTGGTAAATGTCTCTTGTGGCACAGATCTTCCCGTAGGTTTCCGGGCCGTCTGCAGGCTGTCACTAGGGGTGTGTGGTAAATGTCTCTTGTGGCACAGATCTTCCCGTAGGTTTCCGGGCCGTCTGCAGGCTGTCACTAGGGGTGGGTGGTAAATGTCTCTTGTGGCACAGATCTTCCCGTAGGTTTCCGGGCCGTCTGTAGGCTGTCACTAGGGGTGTGTGGTAAATGTCTCTTGTGGCACAGATCTCCCCGTAGGTTTCCGGGCCGTCTGTAGGCTGTCACTAGGGGTGTGTGGTAAATGTCTCTTGTGGCACAGATCTCCCCGTAGGTTTCCGGGCCGTCTGTAGGCTGTCACTAGGGGTGTGTGGTAAATGTCTCTTGTGGCCCAGATCTCCCCAGGATATCCCAGTCCTTGTGAACCGTGGGACTGAGGCCTGTGAAGCCCAGGCTGGAAGTGGAAACCAGGACGTGGGCTTGTCCCGTTCTTTCCTATGGGGCCTTTGCCAAGAGGGATGCCCTATCACAGGTGAGGGCTTTGGAGAAGGCTCTTTCTACAATATCCTTGGGGTAGCTTGGGGTACCTTGGAGTAACAAAAAAAAAATTATACTTTGAATAACTGCCGGGATTAGCGTTTAAGATAAAGTTCTCCAATTATATTCTAGATTCTGAACTTTCTGAGACTTGTGCTCACACCAACATAGCCCAAGGGACGGGAACCTCAGATTCGGCTTGTAGATATGAAATAATTTGCCTACCAGTAAGGCCATGTCACTCTGCGGGAAGACCCCCACAAATAAGATATATATAGCAGATGGAAGGAATGGATTTATAAACAGCTACATTATCGGCACCTGCTATATGCTCACACTCGGGAATCAACCAAAAATTTCTTGGAAATATAGGGGGTGTAGACAGGGAGTTCCTACGTCGCCCTTTCGAATTCGATAAAGGCCTATGTCGCATATCGTTGTTTCTAGTGAATTCTTATGTCCCATGTCGATTTTAAATATCCTCATGTCCCATGTCGTTATCTTTTTTGAGGTGACGTAGCATGTCACTAAGCCCTGTGTCGCCCTGTTGTATTTAAGAAATGGCCATGTCGCCCTGTCGATTTTAGGGTTCTTCACCCATAATAATATTAATTTAGGCACAATATTTGTCAAATTGGCGACCAAAACAATATTCCCTCAGCCCGAGATCCTCTAGACATAGATCCTTGTTTCTATTTGGTAACAAGTCGGTAGTCCATAGTAAGACCGTAGGTCCTGCGCACCTCGGGGTCCTTCCTTTGGCCCTTCCACGGGGGGACATAACCAGGAGCCCGGGGGCCTGAGGCCCTTAAAAAGCAGGTCTGGCCGCTAGACTGTCTGGGCTAGGGGACCGACTGGCCCCTAGAAAATCATGAATAACAAAAGACTAGTATATATGAAGGCCCCTAGATTAAGATGAGGGCCCTAGATTTGGAGAGCTAGGGACCCGACTAGCCCCTGGATTTTTAAATTTACGTCCACCACTGCTTCCACCTTTCACACACTCGAGTGTTTTTGAAAACTCCGTTTTTGCTCAAATGTCCGACCATTGTCTTTAAACATTGGACAGTGTAGCTCTAGAACTCTATCACTGCTTACCAAGTTGTGTACAGTCTTAAAACTGAGGTCTACAGGGCTATGAATAGTGCTGCCAACTTTCTGAGGGGTGAAATCACGGACCCTGTAATGTAAGTTCAAAGATATCCATATTATGAGGGTGATGTGGACGTTTGCTTCCCTCTGGCCAATTTTCGATATCTTATATCACAAAATAGCATTTTCCAGCCAAAATTTTACGTTTTCAGGCAAACTCTGGGCTTAGGTGTCGTTAGACTAGTGGCCCCCGGACCATTGGTCCCCCCCAAACACCGAGCGACTAGCTCCTTTTGAGATGGACCATTGGTCCCCCCAAACACCGGGCGACTAGCTCCTTTTGAGATGGACCATTGGTCCCACACTGGCTTCAGAACCCTCACAAGTAATGATGTCTGAAGTAACTTTCATACAAATATTTTCAAATTAAAATAATTTTGCTTAATTAGATCTATGTTTGGAAACCTAATTTAATTTAGTAATAGTATACAGTGTTCAAAGTTAACTTTTAGCTCATACGTAGAAAAGCTTAGTAAAGGTCTACCAGTCCCGTTTTAAAAATAGATTTTCATTGATATTTTCAGGAAATACGTATCTGAAGCCAGTGTGGGACCAAAATATTTTTATCAAAAATAGTTTGGTTCTGAAACATAAAAACCCTTTATAGGGTATAGATTATATTGTTGAAACTTATCTACATTTGTAACTTTGTAAAAGTGAATTCACTTTACTGGTTAAACACTACCTGATACTAATGCTGTACATCATTTCACTGGTATGAAATGAAAACCAAACTGACCTATGTACCATTATCGTCCAAACTGACCTATGTACCATTATCGTCCAAATTTGGAACTTTCTGAGACTTGCGCTCACACCCTGCACTCACACCATAGTAGCCCAAGGGACGGAACCTCAGATTCCGCTTGTAGATAAGATATGATATGTAGAAATACAAATTTGAACCTAAAAAAGAAAAATCTGGTACCCTTAATCATGGACATTTTTTTTTTTTGTTGATTGATTTTTATTTAGGGTATAGGGATCGTCATAGACGATTTTAATTCCCTTCCCTCACAAGTCGTAATACAAAGTATATTGAGATCATGATATCATAAATTGAATATTCTCAGTCAGATTGTACAAGGTGAAAACTCATTATGATAAACATTATGGATGAACTATGATGAATATAGATGGATAGAGGGGAGAATCATGAAGTAACAATCAAAACAGTTCAAATAATATCTTAATGTACATTGTACACACCAATCATTCATAAGGGTTTTCAAAATACAATTTGAGAGCATTCTTAAATATATTTTCCGATTGTGGATTTCGTAAATAAACAGGAATAGAATTCCAGCAGTCTATTGTTCTAAACAACACGCTCCTATAACATTTCCTATTGTGAATAACAGGCAAAGAGAGTAAAACTCCATCATGAAGACGTGTAGCAATGTTCCTATTATCTATAAAATTTGGATTTAAGGACAGTTTATATGCATATTGCAAAATGTGTAATGTCCTCCTATGCTTCAGTGTAAATAATTCAGCATTACGATGCAAGGTAATACTGCTTAATCTGTCTTGATAAGGGAGGATATATTGGTTAAAGACAATTCTTAAGGCGTCATTTTGCAACTTCTGTAATTGCTCATTTGTGTACAGGATATTCATGTTCAGTTTGAGCATTGACATCAAGGAGGTGTCCGTGATTTTCACAGATAGTTGACAACCCTGATTGGAATAAAGTCCGGCAAAATATCAAAATAATACCAAATTAAGTTTCAAACATGATTACTCAGATTGGCATGTAGAAGTTCCATGATAGGCCCATGAGCGTGGGACAGAATGTCTGGCAGTTCACACAGTTTTCCCACAAACACTGACTCTAAACGGGCGCATTTTTACGTTTTTACAGCTTACAGTACAGTTACACTTCAGACCTGCCAACCCATAATGGGTGAATCCGGGACCATTTAAACAGATCCAGGATTATGTTGGGGTGGAGGAGGGGGCGCGATGAATTGAACAAACAAGAAACATGTAATAAAGATCGTAAACGATCTATTAGTGAAAAAATCATCTGAGAGAAATATCTAAATTTAAAATGATGTTTCAAATAGATCACTAATAGCAGACGTCTGAAGTCTAAAAATGATAGAAATAGAAACTGCAAACTTGCCAGCGTACTTAATCCCACTGGCACTCTAGTGACAATATCTGGAAATAATTTATTTTGAACAAATCACCAGACATACATAAGATCTTATGTATCTCTATGAAATTAGTTACACTACTTACAGCAGCATAAAGAACGATGACACTGACCGTGTCACATATTTTCAATATTTTTCATATGGTCATAGTATTCAATGTATTCAAATTTCAGACATGTCAAGCCCAAAAATTAATAATATTCTAGCTCGTTGGTACTATAGTGACAATTTATAAAAAAATATTTGATTTCGAACAGATCACTGACGACAGTTGTATGTGTAAATCCACTCCAATAAGCGTAAATCCACTCCTTTATGTGAAATTCCACTGCAGTACGCGTAAATCCAGTGTAATTCTATTGAATGATGAATAGGGCATGTCCAGCCAAATAGCGGTGCAAAAGGGCTTAACTGCATCCCAGCCAGGTGAATACAACTGCTTCCACTGTACCAGCGGCACTTATACCTGCAGTCTCCCTAGTCAGGTTTGTCACCAGTGACCACTATCTGTAATCAACTAAATAGGAAGTTTGCTGGCCGGCTGGACCACCTGCCAACCGCTATTGGTGAACACTCCCAATCGAGACCATTCTCCTTGTGTCATATTCGTAAAATCTGTGTGCATATCTCTGCACATTAAAGCAGCCAACTCCTTCTCCCTCTTGGACTTCCCGCCAGCCAGTCACATGATCAAGCCCCTCCGCGTTGACTTCAAAACCTGTCAACCTGATTGGCTGTTCTTTTAAGTCAATGCTGAGGGGCGTCGACCCATGCACCACGTGTCTGTGAGACCAAAGCGACGCTCATTGGTCAATGGTATCTACCCACCCTGTGCCAGCAAGGACGTGCATGTATGCACGGCCAAGCAGGCACAGGACGGACGCATCCAGCCGTAGCGACGCAGGTCGGGAAGAGCAATCAAATTGGCCTAGTGGCCCATGAGCGTCCAGTGACCAGTGGTCCAATGAGCGTCCAGGGGAGGTGGACATATGCATCCAGGCGTGAAGGTGGCAATGCAGCCAATTGCAACAACAATAGATGTGTGAAAAATAGTCTTCTAGATCTGTTACTTTCCAAAAAGAACAAAGGCCACTGCTCATGATATATTATAGTGAAAAAATCCTTCTTCAATCTGCAAATTTCCGATAATTTTCAAATTAACAAGGATTTTTTCACTAAAAATGTTTAATTTCAATATGAAATTGAAAATGGGGGTGGTTGTTTAAGATGTCTTCCCTGACTAAGATCTGTTAGATAACCTTGAGATAATTTTGGAAATTCCGAATGTAAAGAATACATTTCATAGATTTCAAACATAAATATCAATTTTGAATTCTCCATTTTCCCTGACATCCCGTGCCATAAGGCAGTGGCCACTTCCCACTTCAGACATGGCTGAATACACTGAAAATAAACTCTATTTTTCAGTCACCACTGAATAACCACTGTCCAGTCACAGCTTCTTGCATCGAAAAATTCAGTGGTACATCAGGGGCAGGGCTCAACATTAAGCATTGCCCGCCTGCCAGGGGCAGGTAAAACTTGAGGTGGGGCAGGTATATTCTGACACTCACCTGCCCGAAGGGCAGGCAGAATTTTGGCCATATAACAATAATCAACAGGGATGCCACATATGAAAGATGAAAAATCCGGAAAAGTAGGAAGGACATTTCCGGATTTTCACTTTTGTAATTAAAGGTATGAAGCTATTTACAAGAAAAGGTTAATTTTGTATCTAAAAGGCTTAGAACTGGTAGAAGAGGACTCTCTAATGTGAAAATAATAATTTCAAATGGAGAAAAGTAAACATCATTCTCATACTGAACTGGCCAAAAATCCGGAAATCCGGAAAAAGTCGGAAAAATGGCATCCCTGAATCAAATACAGATGGGCAGGTTCATTCTACGATCGGGCAGGTAAAACTTGACTTGCACCTGCCCGTCGGGCAGCCAAGTTGAAAAGCTTAATGTTGAGCCCTGAGGGGGGCTCAAAAGTAACTGAAACAACTTGCAATAATTCGCCCCCCACTGATTTGTGGCTGAATTATTAGTGCCTGTTGTGGAGGGACTGATCTGGCCACTGAAAGGCAGCTGCTAATGCCCACTGATTCTCCGCTGATTATACCCTGTTTTCCCACTGATCTTTGGCCCGGGATTTGTGTCCAGGATGTCTGGGACAGGGGTTATACTCTGGGACTGGCTCAGGCAGACCGGCAGCAGTTGGTAGCCCTGACACTTTCCTTCATGGCAAGTTATGTACAGAGGCTCTGATGCTATTACTGTCATAGGACTCAGGCCCTGCAGCACGAACATACAGCGGGAGTCCCTCACGCACCCCGCTGACCCCAACCAGGGGACCTACGGACGGGGACTGATAGGGAGGTCGGGAGTTGAAGGCTGGTATACCTTTTCAAATCCCCCATTCCAGGCCCCATTGGTCATAGTTTACTTTACACCCCTTAACAGGTAAGGCCTGTGTGGTAAGAGGCATGATAAGGGTGACAAACTAGGGTTCCCCCCTCTCTGTTGTGGTAGCCAACCCACCAGGCATTGTCTTACCTGATGGCAAAACCCCTAAAATATCAGCAACTCCTGAGTGAAGATTGGATACTGTGCAAACAACCTACTTAGGGGTCCTTCAGAGGGAAAGGGTAATGGTAAATTTTACCTACCTATAGCTTCCTTATTATTCAAGTTTATTAAAAAATTCTAAAAGGAGCATGGGGTTCATTACTGAGGCTGTTGAGATAAAATGATAAAGTTATCGGTTTGGACACTGTTGTCCTGCTTTGTTTGTTTGTTATGGGTTCTTCCCAGACTGCTGTTGTCCTGTAGTAGTGACACAAAGGTAAGGGATTTTGGTAGCTTTTCAGTGGTGGAGGCGTCAAGCTTGTCCCCCGACAGGCCTGTACTGGGGGACAATGGCCGCCCCCATGGTGAAACTCCCCACAAGCCTTGTACCACCTCCCGTTAGACTATCAGCTGTTGTGGCCTGTCCCCCGAATGGCCTGTACTGGGGGACAATGGCCGCCCCCATGGATAAACTCCCCACAAGCCTTATAAACGGGACCTAATCTGCCCATTCAACAATTTAACAGGGGTGGGAATCCTGTTGGATTGTCGCACCAAAATGCGACATGGGCCTTAAATTGTGTGATATGAGGTGATAATTGCTTACTTAGAAAGAAGATATTTTGTCAGCCTGTTTTTTAATTCCTTTATGTGTTCACAGATGAAATAAGCAAGTTCAGGGACCCGTTCAATAAGAAAGATGTTTGTGCCGCACAGGCCTATCAAACCATGCCAGATGTGTCTTAAATGCTACGTCGGATCTCACACCGAGGCCACTAAATTGATATAGGCCTACACATGTTTGGTATCATGTCTAGAAAAACTATTTTTCTCGATAGACCTCATAAATGTAGGGCTCAATAATTCAGGGATGTAAGTTTTCCGATGTTTGTCGGATTTCCGATTTTTGTTCTCCTACGCCTTCAAAGATTGATTTCAGAATTTCATATTCATAACCGGTTTTACAGCATGTTAGGGTACATTCAGAATTCCTAGATTGTATTTCCGATGTTCTTGCTGTCTGTGACTTACACCCCTGTTCAATGTTAAGCACTGCCCCCCTGCCTGGGGCGGGTACTAACTGAGGTAGACTTTGACATGTACCTGCCGGGAGGGTAATCTTGGTTTTATGTCAATAATCTATTTACGATAGGCAGGTGATTTTTAGGGTGGGCAGGTATGGTACAACTTTCAAAAATCCTTATTTTTTTTAGCCCTGTAATGTACATTTTATGGCGAAAATAGATCTATGCAAAATGAGGTTTTGATGGGAAAATAGCAAAATATTTGTCTTCTTAGAAAAACAATACAAAATTAAGACAAAATGCATACAAATATTAGACTTAGAGGATGTCCCCAATGTATAATTTAATGCTACAGTATAACTCACACTCTACAATATCTTAATGTCCGTATATCTATTGTTTTATTTTTTGTTTGTAGGCCTATACATCAAGTCGACAAGTTTGTATAAAACCAAAGGGGGTCGAGAGTCCAAGCATTAAATATACATTGCACACTGATGTTTATGATTTCAAAAACACAACGTCCATATTTTAGTCACTCAACAATTTGTGCTGAAAATAGGAAAATGCATTATGACTGTTCTTTGTATAATGATAAATGGACTGTGTAACTTTGAATGTAAAAACACTGAGAATATGGTGGTAAAGCATTGCCCCAGACCCCCTGCCTTCATAGACCTTCTCATTTGTTAAATGTTGACAATAAATTCTTGAGCCCTAGGTTAAAAGTTAAAGATTTAAGAATGCGTTTTTATATCCAACTGTTTGGGTAGGGTATATACAAGTTGGTTGTAGTCTGTGGGGCGAAGAAAAGACCCACCTAGGACAATGATTACCATGTCTGATGCATCGGGGTTTGAAACAGAAGTAATATTTATGTAACCAGGGGTGTGCAGGAGGCCCTGAGAGGGTCCAGGGAAGGTTGGGGCCCTGACGGGGAAGGTTGGGGCCCTGACAGCTTCTGCTGGGGGGGGGGGGGGTTAACTTTTCCTTATAATTTCAATAAGAATTATTTCATCCCAACAAGACGGGTGGCGGTGTTCACCAAGTGGGACTTTTCAATATGTTTTAAGTTTTGAGTTCTGGAACTCCCTAAGTTCTGGGTTCTACGGCACGGGAACAAGGCAGGAGTCTGGGAATAATCTCGAAGTGGCTAGGGCATGAGGCGCGAGGAGCACGGAGCTGGGCCAGTGGCCACCACGCTGTAGAATCGTACATGGTTCTAAAAGATATTTTTGCAAACCCTGTTTTTAAAGAAAAAATATAATAATTATATGGATGTGGTAGAATCATATTTTTGTAATAGTCACATAACCACTATCAAGCCAGGTGTTCAATAATCTCCACAGATTATAAGTGTCCAGTCCAGGTAATCTGTAGATAAAAGTCCCTGGCATGCAAAGCCTCTTCTCTTAGGTTTATGTTTTATCTTGGTTTTATCCTGAGCCCAGACAGAGGCTCAGGCTTATTCTTATCTCTCCAGTTTTCTGGGCTTATCAACAGTGATAAGTCTGAACAACTGATAAACCCTCCTACTAGATAACTGGGGAGGGGGGCTGGTCATTTAGGCCACGCCCCTCCCCCTCCTTATTAAGTGATTGACAGGTCATGTGACCCCTAGCCTCAGTTTGGTTATCTGGTCATGTGACCCAGCCTCAATCTGAGTGTGACTTGTATGTATATAAACCTGTGCAGAAATACAAATCTTCAGTTGACAACTCAGCCTCTGCCTTGTCTTCTCATTCTTGCTTGCAATGCTACCATAAGATAGACCCAGAGACTCTACTGGTGTTTATACTGGCGACCACACTCTGAGACTTTATTCTGTAATAGAATAGGACTCAATTCTGATGGAGCATTTGTTGGCAAGTTTGATTGACTTGGTATGCTGCCCAACTACCAAGTTCTGCTGACAGCACCAACCACACATAGGAGGACTGCGCACTAGGATCTGAAGGTAGGAATTGTGATCTTGTGAGTGTGTTGAGTACAGGATGAAGCATTTGGAGAGGTGTTTTGCTGGATGTTTACCTGTGGGGTTGGTAGGATTGTTAGAGGAGTTATTAACATGCAGTCAGAAATTGGGCAACATTATTGTTTAATTTTTTTACAAACATTGAAGTTTAATATCTCAGCTCCAAATTATCAGAGAGACTTATGCTTTATATTATTGGAAAGCTCAGAGTCTCCTCTTTCATGTTAGATATACTGCAGCCCTTTGCCATTATTATTTCCCTGTGGGCGGGAAGTTTTTTAAACAGAGGTAGGAAGTCTTTGTAGTCAGAAACTTGGCAAAACTATTGTTTAATTTTTCACAAACTTTGAAGTTTGATGTCTAAGCTCCAAATTATCAGAGAGACTTATGCTTTATATTATTGGAAAGCTCAGAGTCTCCTCTTTCATATTGGATATACTACAACCCTTTTCTATTATTATTTCCCTGTGGGCAGGAAGTTTTAAATAGAGGTGTGAAGACTAGAGAGCTAATCAAAAGTGGGAAAATTGAGATAGGAGATTCTTTTTTTTCTTCAAACTTCTAGGACAATATCTGCTGTGGGTTTTATTTTTCTTTACTTCATAGAAATAATTCATAATGGATGGGGGAGGTCAGGACCCGGCCCAGAACCAAGGCCAGAACCAACAATTATCTGCAGCTGACCGACAAATCATTTTGATGGCCACAAGTCAGCTCCGGAGGCGGCTAGAAAGGCATGGTACTTACATTGGCACTGCAGATGGCAATAACAAGGAAGCACTAAAGGAGTGGATGGAAGCAATAGACAGGGCTGTTAAGTACTGCAGTGCCACAGATGCCCTCACCATAGAACTAGTAGGTTGTCTAGCTGTGGGGCCATTAGCCAAAGTTATATGTAGCTACTTGGAATCTCAGCCCCAGGCAGGCCAAACCTGGGCTGGTATAAAGGCTGAGATTAAGAGGGCTTATCTGTCGGAGGAGGAGGAGCAACAACAAAGGGCTAAGTTAGAGAAAATCTTTCAAAAACCGTATGAGGACGTACAGACGTACGGCCGAAACTTCCAGTTGGCAGCCAATAAGGCTTACACTGAAGTGCACTTTAACCATGAAATGGTACAAGAAAACCTTGTTCGGTTATTTGTTTCTGGCCTTAGAGACTCAAAAATAAGATTTGAGACCTTTGCCAAGAGGCCACAGACTTTGCAGAGGGCAATAGAGGCTGCTGGTGCTGCAGCCCATACAGTGAGTATTGCTGAGGTACCATCCCGGTGCGACCGGCAAGAAGAACCCATGGAGGTAGGGGCTATGGCTGCAGGGAGGTCCAATGTTCCTCAGCCAAACCGCCTCATGGATCTAGAGCCTGCCGTGTCCCGAATGGAACACCGAATGGAACAAATTCTTCAAGAAGTTAAGGGGGTTCAGGGACAGAATTTTACAGGTTCTATTCCAAACAGCAACACACCTCATATAAATGCAATGACTTCCATGAACTCAAATGCTCACTGTTCACATTCCTCTTGTTTACAGCCCATGTGTTTGCCTGCTGCTCCTTATCCTGCTCCTGTCATGCCAATGGGTCATGGGTTTCAGCAGGGCTATGGATCAATTCCTCCAATGCATTGCTATCCTGGGTTTGTAGGGGCTGGGAATGGGTCTATGGGCGGAGCGCCCCAAGGTTTCCAGAGCCAACAGTTTCTACCTAGCCAACAAAGTAATTTCCCCCAGAACCAGCAATTCATGCCTAGTCAACAGTTTCTACCTAGCCAACAAAGTGGTTTCTCCCAGAACCAACAATTCATACCTGGTCAACAAAATAGTCAGGGTCAGGGACAGAGAAAAAACCAAGGAGGTTACTCGAACAATTCAGGTAACTCAGGGAGGCAAGGACAGCATCAAAAGAATCAAAATGGAGGTAACACTAGATTTAGAGGGGCCAATAAGTGTTACGAATGTGGAGTTGAGGGTCACTATGCTAGGGAGTGCCCTGATAGGAGAGCTGCCCTTCGGGATGAGTTACGGGATGTTCGGGGTGAGTTAGGGTCGACGAATGCCACCCTGGCTTCCTTGTCTGCAAAGATGGATCTCATGAGAGCTCCTGTCTCTGGTAATATGCCAACACAGCATTATGCACCCTCACCCTCTGATGTTGGGTCTGTGCAGTTCCGGGGCAGCCAGAATCCTTTCATCCAAATGGGTGGGTCTGCCAGCAATGGGGCTTATGTGTCCGGCCAATCTGCCCAAGGGCCGGGAAACTAGAGGCCCCAGATCCAAGGGTGTGTATTGAGCTAGGTATTGCTCAAAGGCAGCTGTACACACTTGTGGACACTGGGGCTGCGAGGAGTTTGTGTAGGAAGAATGTTTGGTTAAACATTTGTAAAAGTTGTCACAGGTCACCAATAGTCCAAAAAGGGGAGACCCTGCGATCACTCAGTGGCCATATCTTGCCTACCCTGGGTCGAACCAGCATAGAAGTAAATGGGTCCACTATATATGTCTATGTGGTGGAAGAGCTTCATCATGATATGCTGCTGGGCGGGGATGCCCTAAATATCTTGGGGGCCAACATCGATTATAGGTCCCATGTAGTTACCTTGGGGGGCCAGGAGTACGAATATACTGGTGCCAATGGTGAAGATAAAATGCTGGCAGCAGCTCAGACTGATGCTGACAGGTGGGCTGATCAATTCCCAGATGTTTTTAACACAGAGGTAGGGCTAAGGTTTACACCATTGGTTAGTATGGAGATAGACACAGGTGATGCTTTGCCTATCAACCAACGACCTTACAGGATCCCTCTCAGAAGAAGGCAGATAGTGGAGGAAGAACTTGACAAAATGTTAGCTGAGGGTATTATAGAACGAAGCTCATCCTCTTGGGCGAGTCCAATTACCCTTGTCCCAAAGAAGGATGAATCAGTCAGGTTCTGTGTCGACTACCGTAAGTTGAATGCAGTCACCAAGAAAGATGCCCATCCCTTGCCAAATATACAAGATATATTCGACATGATGACAGGGGCATCAATCTTTACTACATTGGATTTGAAGTCTGGCTATTGGCAGATCGCCATGTCACCTCAGAGCAAGGAAAAGACTGCATTTGTGTGTCATAGGGGATTGTTCCAGTTTAATAGGCTTCCTTTTGGTTTGACCAACGGGCCCGCAGTCTTCCAAAGATTGATGAACCATGTCCTAGCCCCATACATTGGCAAGAGTGTTATGGTGTACCTGGATGACATAGTGATTTTTAGTAGAAACCCAGAAGAACATCAGATTCATGTGGCAGAGGTCTTGGAAGCCCTTCAGGCTGCCCAGCTTACAGTCAAGTTGTCCAAATGTGAGTTTGGTAAATCAGAGGTGAAACTTTTGGGATTTGTTGTCTCCGGGGATGGGATAAGGTCGGACCCAGAAAAGACAAGAGCCATAGCTGAGATGGCCCCACCCAACGATGTGAAAGGGATTAGGAGTTTCCTTGGGATGTGTGGGTACTACCGGCAATGCATTCCTGACTTTGCAAGGATTGCAGGGCCATTAGTAAAGCTGACAAAAAAGTATACCCGCTTCGTATGGGGGGAGGAGGAAGAGAATGCATGGGAAACACTAAGAGACGTGTTGATATCAGATCAGGTAATGGCATATCCTCAGCCTGACAAACCCTACAAGTTGTACACAGATGCCTGTGAGTATGCAGTTGGAGCTATCCTGTGTCAAGAAGATGCCGATGGCATTGAAAGGCCTGTCCAGTATATTTCCAAGCAACTCTCAGGTGCATCCTTGAAGTGGGCCACAATAGAAAAGGAAGCCTGGGCTGTGGTTTTTGCTCTGAATAAACTCCGACCATACCTCTACTCTGCTGACTTTACCATCTACACTGATCACAAACCTTTGAAGTCATTGTTCCTATCAGAAGTTAAGAACACCAAGATTCAAAGATGGGCTGTATTGTTAGCTGATTATGGGGCCCCCATAGAGTATAGGCAAGGGCCGAATAATATTCGAGCCGATATGCTTTCAAGAATCAGACCTAGAACAGACATAGAGAGGGACAGCCTGGTCATAAGCGCGGTGACAGAAGAGGATGAGATCCCTTGGGAGTTTGACCAGCTGGAGAAACAAGAAATAGGTAGGGAACAGAGGGAGACGCCAGAATATAGGTTGGGGTTGGATGATGAGGAAGGGTACGCCATAACAGATGGGCTATTGTATACTCTGATTCCACCACCAGGGAAACCTGAATACCCACGTCTGGTGCTTCCCCCTTCTGCCAGATTCAGAGTTATCCGGCGTGCTCATGCAGAGGTGGGCCACCAGGGGATGAGGAAGACTCTAGACAGAATCCAGGAGGCTTATAAATGGCCAGGAATGCGTAGAGAAATTTATCTCACTATTTCCAAATGTGCCAAATGTGCAGTACACCGTAGCCGAAGGGAAAGGGTTGCGCCCACAGCCATGCCCATTGCACATTACCCTTCCCAAATAGTGGGAATGGATATGTGTGGGCCCTTCCCTGAATCGAGGCAGGGCAATCGTTACATATTGACCCTGATAGATCATTGTACTGGCTGGACAGAAGTTAAGCCCCTTGCAAACAAGACTGCTGAGAATGTGGTAAGGTACCTGGAGGGTGAATATATCCCAAGATATGGCCCCCCAGAAGTCCTTATAACTGACCAGGGTCTAGAGTTCAAGAATAAGCAGGTCGAGGGTTATCTGGCCTCATTAGGGGTTGATGTCAGGCATTCCTCACCCTTTCACCCTCAAACAAATGGCAAGATTGAAAGGTTCCATCGTACCTTTAAGGGTATCTTGAGGAAATTTGTCAATGCTAGACCGGGAGAGTGGGAGGACCATTTAGGGCCTACCCTGTGGGCACACAGAGTCAGCACTTCGACTGTCACTGGATTCACACCATATTTTCTTACATATGGGCGGAAACCAAAACTTCCCTTTGCAAGAGTATTTCCAGGGGTTGGGGGTTGTGAGGAGGAAATCCTAGGGACAAGACTGCAGGAACTGACAAATGCCTTCCGGGAGGCTGCAATAAACACGGAGAATAGTCGGCAATACAATCACCAAAGACTAGTGGATAGGGCCAACGCTGGGGACCTGAGGGTGGGGGACTCCATAGTCATATTAGCAAATGATGGCTCACCCTTAGACCCCAAATGGGATCATGGCTATATGGTAGTTGGCCTTAGAGGCCCTGTAGTTACAGCAGTGGGCCCAAACAATCGTAAAAGGGTGGTTAATAGGGAAAAGGTTAGGTTGGTGGATGCAGAAGCAGACTGGGATGTTTTGCGGGTAAGGCAGACACGAGCAGGTCGGAGCAAAAGACAGGGAATGCATGTTGTTGTAAAACCTTCTCTTCCAGCGGCTACGCCTACTGTGCAACACTGTGTGCCACAGCAAAATGTGATTAATAACAATGCACCTCAAATACCTTTGCAGTCTACAGAGGGTGATCAACTGGTCGATTGGCAGTCCACAGAAGGCGATCAACTGGACGAACTACCTCAAGCAGACCGAGTCAACACCTTACAAGACAGGCCCTCTTTGCCAGTTCCACAACCTGCCACAGTCAACTTGGCTGAGACCAATCGCCCACGCTTGGTGGCACATAGACGGCTAACAACGCGGTCTGGTGTTGTCACTAGGTCACAAGCACGCCACCTGGCACAAGGGTCCGTGCCTTCTACAGAAACAACTTCAGGGCACCGAAGGCACTTCCGTGCCAGAAACCCTGCAGTCCCGAAAAAGAGACTGGGCGACTCCCCCAGTCTTGAGGAGGCATTGGCAGACAAAAGAAGATGTCTCCAGTTCGTCTGCTCCTTCTTTGCCTCGCTGCAGCAGCAGTAGGAAACATCAGAGCAGACCTTTTTACAGAGGAAGGGGTCTTGGTCACTCGTGGAGGGGAGGTGCGTGTTGTGTCTGGACTATGGACAGTGGTAGTTGTCCTACACGCACCTCAAAGGCCACAGTTCATGGCCTGGATTGACCACTTACTAGCAGATATTAATCGACTGAAGGATCAAGGACAGGCTGGAGCAGCCGATCTTGCTCAATGGATGGACCGGGTGGCTTTCATGCGGCAAAGCTTGAATGAGTTTAATGTTGTCTCCGATACGGCGGACATACCTGTCTCACGTACTAGGCGTTCCCCACTGGACTTCATTGGCTCTTTGAGTAATGCCCTTTTTGGAACAGCCACCCAGGCGCAAATAGATGTGCTCACCTCAGCCATCCAAAAGTCACAGGACCGCATTGATGCACTTACCCATCAAGGGGGTGACATGGTGTCGGTGCTTAATCAAACTCGCCGTTATCTCCAGGAAAACAGGATGGACATTGCTGTTCTTCAAAATGCCTCCATTGAACTGTCAGCAAGAGTCCAGCGAAATTTACAAAGGGTGCAGGGGATGGATAGGACTATTGATATGATTCACATACGCCATCACGTGGATGTGTTGTTAGATAGGGTAGATCGAGCAATCCACTTGTACCTACATCAGGCTGGCCTCTTCCATCGCCAAAAGATACAACTGGAGAGGGGCTACCTGACGGATGAGATCATGCCTCCATCATACCTTCATGACATCTTAAGGCAGCTCACCCGTCAGAAACATGAGGTTGCTCCCCTTCATTGGCACTACCAACACGTGACCATTACCCCCCTGCATAACTTTGGACATGAACTTGCATTTCAGGCTGTCATTCCTGGCCTAACATCCGATAAATATATCCACTTTTTCCTTAAGTACTTCCCTATCCCGCTAGGGGAAGGACACTTGCGACAGATATCTGGGGCTGCAGATGTGGTCCTAGATTCCATCTCAAGTGGATCTTTCATTCCAGACGTCTGCATGGGGTCTGGACCTAAGGTCTGTCGGGTGACAAAAGAAAGACTTACACCGACGTGTGAATCTAACCTCCTGACAGGCCGTCATCCGGAAGGTTGCTATGCCACTTTGTCATCACGTAAGAACATGACTAGTTCAGTCCACAGAGACACTGAACAGAGTTCTTCTATTGTAATGGTGGCCTATCAGCAAACTGAGACCACTCTGCGCTGCCTAGAGGAAAGGCCCATAGTTCGGCAGTATACCGGCCCAGTGAGGATAACGGTTGGTCCCGGTTGTGTCCTGGAGACGAAGGACTGGAGGGTAAGAGGGGTGGACTTCGGACACTCTACCATCAATATTCCCACCCCAAAGTATATTACACTCCCAAGTTTCAACCTCACCTTCCCTGCCAGAGTCGAAGAGACTGTTCAGGAACAACTAAAATTCACGAACCGTGTAGACATTCCGTTACTAAAACTATCAGACTTTAATCACTATCATCCTCCTATAAGCCACTGGCCACCGCTGAAACTTGGTTCTGTTATTGGTGGTCCACTCCTGTTTTTTGTAATTGTCCTCATTATATTCGTAGTGGTGTGTGCAAAATGTGGCTGTGGCAGTTGCCGCCGGTGTGGAGTCTGCTGTTTCAAGGCTATGGGTGAGAGTCAACCGGAATTGCCTTCCTATACCCCCCAAGCCCCTTCCCACTCCAGAACCTATCACCAGACAAATTATAACCTTGTGCCAGTATCTCCCCCTCCTCCTGAGACCCTTCCGACTTCTACCAGAAAGGCTATAATGCCACCAACAATGGCAATAGTCCCGGCCCCGGTACAGAGTCCAATAGTCTCTGAACCGGTTGACTCTGTCCCACTAGCAGGCAGTGCTGCAGAAGCAGAAATGTACCCGTACCGTGCAATTACTGCTGCATTATATGGACCTCAAGGGCCCATTTCAGGTGCACCATAACTCTCGTCTCCATCTGACCTGATGGTACGCTTGATATTCTTATGTTAAACTTATGTAGGTTGTATTAGTTAAGAAGTAGTAGTTATTTTTTATCTGTATTGCTAAGCTATGTGTAGATCACAGTGGTGTGTATTGTAGTAACTATGTTGGATTCAGTAGACGTCTTTTGGGTTGTTGATTTACATAATTTGGTTAACCCGCTATGGTTGTTTCAATTCTGAGTAGAGAAGGTATACAGAATCATACATAAAAGTACTGAAAAATTGTCGAGTGTAGTGTTAGGGTGTGATTTAGGTATTAATCGTTGTTAACTCTCTAAAGTGGTTTTAATTCTGGGTGGGGAAGGTATACAGAATTATACCTAAAAGAACTAGATATTTTGTGTGCGTGTGTGTGTTTTAGGGTGGTAGCAAAATGGGCTCCCCTTTTGTTTGTATGTTTTAGGATGGTAGCAAATTGGGCTCCCCTTTTGTCTTTTTTTTCTAGGGTGGTAGCAAGATGGGCTCCCCTTTTATGTACTAGTTATTTCGACGTGTAGTGTTTAGGGTGGTAGCAAAAATGGGCTCCCCTCTGTTTGTGTTTAGGGTGGTAGCAAAAAATGGGCTCCCCTTTTATGTACTAGTTATATGTGTAGTGTTTAGGGTGGTAGCAAAATGGGCTCCCCTTTTGTTTGATGTATCAAGTCAATCTGTTGAGTTTAAACTATTGTTTTGATGTACGATTCTGTTCTTAGTGCTTGAATTGAAACTGTAGTTTTAATTCTGAGTAGGGAAGGTATGTAGAATCGTACATGGTTCTAAAAGATATTTTTGCAAACCCTGTTTTTAAAGAAAAAATATAATAATTATATGGATGTGGTAGAATCATATTTTTGTAATAGTCACATAACCACTATCAAGCCAGGTGTTCAATAATCTCCACAGATTATAAGTGTCCAGTCCAGGTAATCTGTAGATAAAAGTCCCTGGCATGCAAAGCCTCTTCTCTTAGGTTTATGTTTTATCTTGGTTTTATCCTGAGCCCAGACAGAGGCTCAGGCTTATTCTTATCTCTCCAGTTTTCTGGGCTTATCAACAGTGATAAGTCTGAACAACTGATAAACCCTCCTACTAGATAACTGGGGAGGGGGGCTGGTCATTTAGGCCACGCCCCTCCCCCTCCTTATTAAGTGATTGACAGGTCATGTGACCCCTAGCCTCAGTTTGGTTATCTGGTCATGTGACCCAGCCTCAATCTGAGTGTGACTTGTATGTATATAAACCTGTGCAGAAATACAAATCTTCAGTTGACAACTCAGCCTCTGCCTTGTCTTCTCATTCTTGCTTGCAATGCTACCATAAGATAGACCCAGAGACTCTACTGGTGTTTATAACGCTACTGTTGAGCGCTGAGTCGGCGAGTTCTCCCGACGATCAGGAGCCCCCTGCACCTCCTCTCCTGGCCTGCCCTGGTTCAGGGGAGGTGATCTAACATTCTGTACTTGTTGTAAACTGATTGTTTAATGTGTTTCTCTTACCTTGCAGTATCACTTGTTTTTTATTCATGTTTTACACTTTAAACTAGTCTTTGGCCTTAGCCAGTTTTGGGCCAGATGGGGCCCTGAGAGTCCTTTTTTTATATATTACATCTTAGGGGGCCAGCAGCCCAGCCAATGAGAGCCAAGCTCTGTGGTTCCCGCCTTTTTTCTTTGTGATGAGCTTTTTGATTTGCTGGTGGCCAGATTTAGAGGGAGACTCCATCTTGTTTCCTCAGATTTCATCACTTTGAGTTGGGCAGTCAGAGATCAGTTGTGGTGAGGGCTGTCCTCGGTTTTCTTATAGATCTCTACAGTGGCCTTGTCTCTACTCTGATTTGTCGGTTCTCTTTACAGTTTTAGCTGGGTTTTGACCTCAGGGTAGCCCAGCCTGTTGTGGAGAACTGACTTTAATCAGAGTTAGGAGTTTTATGCCACTTAGTTAGTTTCTGCCTTGTATTTTATGAGTGTCTATAGTTTTAGATTTTGCTGTCTGAGTCTGTCATCCTTGGCCTGTGATCTTTATTTTGCCAAGTTGTGGTAACTTCCAGGCCATAGGTTTTATGGACAGGACTTTCATTTAGGAGGTTTACTCCCTGTTTATCTTTTAGGCCATTCACTTGACATGGGATCAGAACTTTTGATTTTAACTGTTAGTCCACTTTATCTCAGGCCTTAAAGCCTTGACTTTTAGATTTATTCCTAATTTCACCCCTGCTTTAGATTTTTACTTGGATGTTCTTGTGTACAGCAAACCTGTAAAGCTTTAAGCTTAATGGAAGTATCTGTATAGAAAGAGGCCTGTGTAACACTGAAGTTGAGAGTACTTAACACGCCAGCCCTATTGGTCAAACCTGGGAGTGATTCCCTATTTTATACCAGTGCCCCCCTGGGCGCGCTACACTACCACTTCACTGTAACAGTGGCATAATTCACCGGCCCAGAAACTCGTAGCAGTGACGAGGACTAGATGGCACCAGGCATTCTGGGGCACGTTACAGTACAATCCCGGCTACTGTAACATCCTGACCCCATTCCATCCAAGCTCCCCTCCTCTTCATACAAACCCCCGTTTACTTCCTAATGTCCGGAGACCTATATCATGGCTGTGCTCCTACCATTATCACAGTCGACCACCCCTGGTAACGAGGCAAGACTCCCTGAAGAAACCACCCTTTGGTCCCGCCATTGTCCTCCGCCCCGAGGTCTGGCCGGGAAGACATGAAAGGATTGAAAAGTCGAAGCACAGTAATTCCCACACAAAGGACAGTGGACCATGTAATTGATAATTGAATTTGAAGTCTGACGACCTCACCATTTTCGCGTTGCAACTGATATTACATGTTTCACCTGGTATCCTACATGACCGGAGGTACCTTCAGAAACCAGCCTCAAAGTAACACGTCATTCTGCACTGACCACTCACTGTCACCACTCACTGTCACCACTCACTGTCACCACTCACTGTCACCACTCACTGTCACCACTCACTGTCACCACTCACTGTCACCACTCACTGTCACCACTCACTGTCACCACTCACTGCGGCCCAGCAGGTCCAGGGCTGGATAAAGGTTCCACCTCGGGAACCCCGCGGGGGTCTGGGTAAGAATAGGCCCCCAGTAGCCCCTGCTGATCATATAAGGCGACGATAGGGGGGACCCAGCACTGACCAAGTGATTCTTGGGTTCAATTCCCGGTCAGTGCTTGGTTCATTAAGGCATGAGGTACAGCAAAAATCATTGCTGGGTTTTGATCCCCTGCTGTTTGCCCACCCTGTGACATTCATCTCATAGATATAATCACCAAAGACAGAATTCGTCCCAACTGGTTTTTGCAGTGAAGATGACCTTGGCTGTCGGTATGGCGTAAAACCTCCATCTCTCACTCCACCTTTGGGGATGGCGAGGTTCTTCAAGTGGAACTTTTGATTATATTTTAATCTAAATAATATGAACTTAAAAAGGGGGTAGCGAACACTAATAAGTGGAACTTTTAATCAGTTTCTTTCTTATGTTTCTAGTTTTAGGGCTCTTTATAATGAATTTGAGAAGAAAAGGTGAAACTTTCCACCTTCCCCAGTCAACCATGACGGTCTGAGACTGACCGGACCAAGTACTAGGACAGGCCTAGGGGGACTGGGGATGGGGGGTCAGGGGCGGATCTAGGAACTTGCTTACAGGGTTGCCATTTTTCCCTGACTAATTAGATAAAAAAATCCCTTCAAAACAGCTTTGAAATACCCATAGAACAGTCCTTTCCACCAATTTAGGCTGGAACCTTCAAAACACAATACCTTAATTTTTTTCCATGAGTGAAAAGCTGACCAACTTTGACACTCCCAAAACCTGTGTATTTCTGGTTGTCATGGAAACTTACAATAGAATTTTGTAAATTGTGGCCTCCAGATAGGCATGTTGGGATTATAAGGGTTGTTGTATGAGCCAGGAGCACGGCCTTGGCTACAGGAGTTGCCAAGAAAAAAATCCCTCCTATTCTTGTGGTGGACGTGGCAAGGCTGTGTTCTGAATTTTCTTATTCTTTTTTTTTTTTTTAAAAAGAATCCCTCCTATTCTTGAAGACAGCATGACGTCACAGTTTTAGGACTTGTCTTACCTGTTGCCCATACTGCCTACACACCTGTACCAGGTGCCCACGGAGGGGACAAACACACCTTGCTGGTACCCGCAGTCCCCTCTCATTACACTGGACAGTGACCAGCCTATCATTTAGCCCTGTCTTTGAGAACTGCCAGCTAGGGTAAAGCAGGGTTGTATTGCGTACAGTTGTATATCATGCATGTTTTGTTAGCAGTGTTCGAAATTAACGTCAGCCCGTCAGCCCTGGGCTGACAATTTCTGATCAGGGCCAACGATTGTGAGCAAAAAGAACAAAGAAGCAGCCCAGGAGGCTGACAGATTTTAGAAAAGAATTACAATTTTTCTTCAACTTCACTTGATTAAATAGTCTGCTAAATTAGTAATAGATAATCCGCTGCAATGGCTACTTATTTCTAAGCCTTATGTACATATTAACAGGTTAGTAAAATCCGAGCTCAAGTTCGACCCGACCTAGGTAGCCCCTGGGGGAATATTTTTGGTAGCTTGATTCCGGGGGGTACCAAGGTCGGGTCAAACTCAAGCTTGATTTACTACTTCTCAGAGATTCTACTGAAATTATAACTCAAAAATTGTACTGAGATGTTTTGTCTGAACTTAGTTAATAGTACCTTCATGACTTCATGACTTAATAGACGTCATATATACGTCAGAAATATACACTAATTGATATCCATTATGGTGACATTCCCACAAAACTACTTACTCAATAGCTAACTCTACATCTATCAATCAACCATACAAGTTAGTCGAACAGTCAATCAAACCTGAAAGCCTCGCTAGATAATTTTGTTAGGCTCTGCATGCTCAGTGGCGGATCCAGGAGGGGGGGGGAGGCAAAAAGGCACAAAATTTTGGCATCTTAAAATTGGAAGATCTGTGTATATTTGTTGTTTTTATTTTTCATTTTTATAAGGGAATGGGGTCAGGGTTTGCCCCCCCCCCCCTAGAGCACTGGCTCTGGATCCGCCCCTGATGCTGGAAGTGTTGTGGGACTTCACTTGGTTGCCCTCTACACAACCCATGAGCCGATAACTAATCAAAAGTAAAACCATCAACCAAATTTTAGAAACCCTCTAGAAAAGTAGATCTGCTTTTTTGGAGGTGACTTACTGGGGCTATAGATGGGGGGTCCCATGTCCCTTGTCGAATTTAGAAAACGGCTGTGTCGCCTTTCTATATATCTCTATGTACACCCATGTCACATGTCGAATTTAAAAAATAACCATGTCCCATGTCACTATCTTTTAAGAGCTCATGTTGCATGTCAAATTCAAGAAAAAGGCAATGTCATTAATTTTGTCCCTTAATTTCCATGTCGCTTGTCGAATTTTAAAAACGGTGGTGTCGCCTTTTCGAAGTTAAGAAATGGCCATGTCACTGTGTCGATTTTAAGGGTCTAGACCCCCCCCCCCCCCCCTTACTGCCTCCAGAAAATAGACTGAGGGGAGGGGGAAGGGGGACAGGGGACAGAGGGTCATGTCTATTCTCACATCTAAAAAACCCACACATCTAAAAAATCACACATCCACGGGCCCATGCGCGATGATTTGCAGCCCACGCGCAATGATTTGAGGCCCTCGCTCACGGCCGTAGATGTGTACCCATTCGCGCTGACTCAGTGCCCATTCGCGCTGACTCAGTGCCCATTCGCGCTGACTCAGTGCCCATTCGCGCTGATGTGGTTCAAAGTCATCGCGCATGGGCCCGTGGATGTGTGACCATGCGCGATGACTTTGCGTCCATGCGCGATGACTGCGTCCATGCGCGATGACTTTGCGTCCATGCGCGATGACTTTGCGTCCATGCGCGATGACTTTGCGTCCATGCACGATGACTTTACGTCCATGCGCGATGACTTTGCGTCCATGCGCGATGATTATCTAACCCTGCAAATCATCGGGAGGCTACCCATGGATGTGTAGGGAACCCACGCGCAATGATTTCCGTCATTGCGCGGGTTCCTGTGGATGTGTAGGTAACCCACGCGCAATGATTCATTACAGGTTTCCCGTGGATGTGTAGATGTGTGGATGTGTGAATAGACGGTCCCGGGACAGAGTACATGTCTCCCACCTTTGCCCCTATTTTCCCCTAGGCTCTAGCGAACTCTAGATTCACGTAGATAAAGTTGTCAAATCGTGGTCAACATCTGAAAACCACCAGGGGCACTAACCGGGGGCCTGACTTCACCAGGGTTGCCACTGACCAGAGATGTCAAAATTCCCTGACATTTCCCTGACTTTTCCCTGACAAATTCCATTTTCCCCTGACTAATTTGATAAGAAAATCCTTTCATTAAACAGCCTTGAATGATACCTAGAACAGTCTCTTCCTTCCATTTAAGCTCAACCTTTCAAACCACAGTACCTTAACTTTTTCTTGGCAACTCCTGTAGCCAAGGCAATATTGCTGGATCACAGCAGTGCACCTAAACATGCCTTTATAAGGGCTAAAATTTACAATTAATGTTTGCTGAACCAGATTCGTGTAACCTAATGCACAAATTCTAACTTTGTGATTTAGATTTGGGGCTATGATAAGTTTGAAAATTCTATTTTTCCCTGACCAGGGTCAGTTTTCCCTGACCTTTTTCAAAATTTCACTTTTCCCTGACCAATTCCAAAATTCCCTGACTTTTCCCTGACCTTGAAAAAAAAAACTTGTCCCTGACTTTTCCCTGACCAGTGGCAACCCTGTTCACCCGTCAGCGGCCCAAGTTTTCCAGTAGGCCTATTCATATCTATAACCCAAGTATTCTCCCTACCACGGATAGCCATTTTACTATTTTGTACCTGTGGGTTACCCTAGATCAAGGTGCATTCTGGGTAATATGTCGACAAAACCCAATGCTTTATTATAGAAATTTTCACAAATTTTATCATTATTTGTAGATTAACTTTGTTGAAAACAAACGATCATTATGTTTTAAATTAGTATCCATTTCCATTAATATTTCCTGAGCCAAATGAAAATTCATTCGTTATAGATGGATTTATAAGTTATTTGCTAATTTTCTATGGGTTTTCCAGGGCATTTGTCGACAAAATCAGTGTAAATTAACCTGCAGGTCCATAAAATGCTAGAAATCAGCTATCCGTGGTAAGGAGAATTTAGAGGTGAGAGTAAATTCGACAAGTAATTTCATTAACCTAATTACATTATATTACGCTGGAAAAGAAATAAAGCCCCATACCCATTAGGTGATTTTGCCGGCGACGGGCGACTGGTAGAATCGGCGGCGTCATCATCGGGCCATTTTACAGGTTGATTTTACAGGTTGATTTTACCTGGGCAATTTTACCGGGCGATTTTACAGGACGATTTTACAGGGCGATTTTACAGGGCGATTTTACAGGGTGATTTTACTGCTGATTCCCTCGTCCACCGCAGATAAAGACCGTTACCCACGCGGACCTAATTGCCCCTAACCCAAACAGTACCAGATTATCCTCCACCAACACGTTGACTACTGAGGGGATCCCGCGTATACACCTAGAATACGGTCGGCTATGCATAAAAAATGACAACTAAATGCACGAAAATAGGCAACTCATGCGAAAAACTTAGGACAAGACTTTAGAAAATAGGGTGATGATACCTCATAACTAAATGAGTACCCTGATGTGTGTGTTTGTTTTTTTTTAATTCTTTTATTTCTTCAGACTTAAAATTAAGTTTTCACTAGTTTACATTTTACGCCTGAGAATGCTATTTGATTTTCTTGTTTAGAAACAATAATCCTACGTATGTGCACCTAAATATGACAACACATGATGGGTGGGAACACATTACCCACCCAGGGGGGTTGGGGGGTCTGAGAGTTTTTTACGTTTCTCTACAAATCCAATGCATATTTTAGCCTTAGGGGGAGTGGGGGGGATCTTAAATTTTTGAAATTTTGCAAATGTACTAAATGGAAGGCCCCTTTTCAAGGAAACCTTATCAGAAAATCCATTTTGGGGCTCTTAGTACACAAAAATCTGCACCACTACTGTAGGGTTATGCCTTATCAGACCTAGTCATTCATATAAAACGTTGGTCATTTATTTTAGGAGTATTATTACCGAACAGAATAGATTCATTGGGTAAATATGACTCCGGAATAGTTAGTTTTTTTTAATTCGGAAATATTTTTCCTAGAGCATTCTACATTACTGTTACAGCGTTTTCAGTGGCTGATCCAAGGGGGCCCCCCACCCACCCCCCAGACCCTGAAGAGACAATTTTGGGATCTTAAAATTGGAAGATCTGTGTAAATCTGTTGTCTTTAGTTTTCAGCTTTATAAGGGTCGTCAGGGTTTGCCCCTCCTGGAGCACGGACTGTGGATCCGCCACTGTTCAGCCTATCTTTTTCTACACTGTAGCCTATTCTCACGCAGTCTGTAGCTTCTTTTTGAGAACTTGAACATATCGACTATAAAAGAGTTGATAAACGCAAAGACAAATCTGAAAATACATCCAGGGAAATTCTGACTACCCTGGGCTAGTAACACAGTCCTAAGAAAAGCCCGTGTCACTTTAGGCTATGTCGCATGTCGATTTTGAGAATAGGCTATGTCCCTGTGTCAAATTTAAGAACTGGCTATGTCGCATGTCACTGCTGTGTCGAATTTAAGAAAAGTCCCTGTTGATTGTCACTATAGGCTATGTCACATGTCGATTTTAAGAATAGGCTATGTCCCTGTGTCGAATTTAAGTCACTAAGCCCAAAAAGGGCCATGTCGCCCTGTCAAATTTAGTGGTCAACCCCCATTAAGGTTAACAGATACGTGCATTGGCTAACTTTTTGACATATCTAATGAGTCAGAATATTTAGCCAATTTCTCTATTAATTACCTATACTACTTGTTGTGATGTCCAACCGTTCCTAGATCACAGTGACCCAGGATTCATCTCGGGCCCTTCAGAATGTTAGCCCAGACCTGTTAACTTCATGGGTCTAGAACCCTAGAATTAACACGGTGACATGACCGTTTCTTAAATTTGACACAGCGACACAGCCATTTTGTAAATTCCACAGGTGACACAGCAAATTAGCGACAAATGACATGGCCCTTTTCTTAAAGTAGACAAGGGACAGGGGCTTAAAAAAGATAGTGACAGGGGACAGGGACATTTCTTAAATTTGACATGTGACATCCACATCCCCCAATTCAATAAATTATCATTGTCCAGGGGTGTGTAAATGCTTGCAAATTCGCACAAATGTGCGAATTTTGTCACAGAATGTGCGAATTTTGCATGCAGGTATGCCTGTATGCAGGATCAAAATCCACTCCAGTATGTGTAAATCCAATCCAGTATGCATAAACCACTCCAGGAAACACGAATCCACTCCAGTATTTGTAAATCTACTCGAGTGTGCATAATCAAAATCCGTGTGCATAGCTCTGGGTTCAGCAATTATGATTTCCCTTCATCAAACACCCACCTTGTGCGTCATTGTAGGACGAGGGGGGGAGGGGGTGGGAAGAGGCCAGTGAGTGTCTGAGTGAGGGGGGGACGGGAGGAGACCTGGCAGGCAGAGGACGAATCAGAATGCACCCAACCCTGAAGTAAGAGGTCTATGAAGCTATCTCACACCATCTGGTCGCTGGGACGGTGTGAGAAAGCTTCATATGCCCATTCCTCTGGAACATTGTACACACAACAGTGGACCAATGAGCGTCAGGGGGAGGATACACCCTGCAGGCAGTGGATGGATGCATCCAGCCTTGAAGGTGGCGACGTGGACAATTGTAAGGACAATAGATGTGTGAACTAGAAATCTGAAGATTTTCGGCCGGCAGCTTCAGCCGGCCGAAGATGCCTTGCGGACTTTGAGAGGAAGACGTGACGCCCGTCCATTCCACTCCCTCCCCTCCTTAGTCTGTCGAGCTCAGACCCACTGTTTCCCAAAGCGCCATTATTCAATAGCTAGTCTGGGTCAGAACGGACTATCCCCCCCGCCCCCCGCCACACACACACACACACCCACCCCTGCCCACCACACCTCACCGCTGCCGTGATCCTGCCTGTCTGCTCCACCACCCCTCCCCTTAGACTTGACCTATGGTGACGTGTAGGCTATATATACCTTGTCAGTGAAGAGCGGGACAATGGGCGTGAGACCAGCCTACCCCACCACTCCCCACCTCACTATTGCAGTGGTCAGCCCCAGTAGTATTCATCCGTGACGCCCCACATGTCAATCATACCTGTAACCCCTCCTCCTTCTCATAGGACAGCCACCACCAGTGACCAATGAGAGAGGGATGAAGACCCGAGGGGGAGAAGGGGCAGGGGGAGGTGGGGAGGTGCTAATAAGTAATAGCCCACTTACATACCCCAGTGCACAACAACAAAAGAACAATTCAAATCCGGTATGCCTCCTTTGATGCCTTACTTACGTTACATTTATATGATTATATCTTTGGATAGCGCAAGGCATCAAAAATAGTCTTTTAGATCCGTTACTTTCCCAAAAGAACAAATGCCAAGCTCATGATCTATTATAGTGAAAAGATCCTTCTTTAATCTGCAAATTTGCAATAATTTTCAAATTAATAAGGATTTTTTTCACTAAAAATGCTTTAAAATGCACAAGTGATGGCTGAAAAATGCGTTGGCCATCTGGGCCAATTCAACCTTATTTCCCCCTATTTTATAGGCCCTGAGTCAAAATCCCCGGCCACAGGCCCACAGGCTGGCATTAGTCTCAAACACTGCCAAAATCCACAGATATTTGATCCTCCAACGAAATATCCGTACATCTAGTTCTGTCTCATAACAAGTCCAAAAGCAGTTAGGGGTCAGTATTGCTTTCTGAGAGTATCAAAAGAAACAAGATGAGGCATGAATCTTATGCCTTTGTTTAGGGTAGGTGTAAACTGATAGAATAGGCCTAGATATGTCTTAGATTTTGAATCAGATATTTTGATGGTAGGTCTGGAAAAATGACACTATAATGACAAATTCACAAATAATTTAATCTTTGAATCATTTAAATCTTAAATCTGTGTCCGACGCTGACAACACCAGAGAACTTATTGACAGTGTGACACCTATGTTTTAGAGCCTGAGTCCAGACATTATTTCATACCATCTGTAAAATATTCTTGCAAACGTATCCAGGCCTAAAATAATCAGACCATCTGATATTTAGGACCCTCACATATATGAGAACATAGATATATACATGGCTTTCATTTTGATAGGCCTAATAAGGTCTAAATAATTATTTTTCAGATTGCCAGTGTCGAATGCCCGAGAGGCTGAGTCCAGCAGCTTGTCTAGGCCTATCATTTGAACTGCTGGAAAAGATATATGTACCTACCTGTATAACCTGAGTCCTGAATGCTTCCGAATACTTAAATCCTCCACAATTATTGGGTTTAGTCCAATGTCATACTGGTTTTCTGAGTTCAACGCATCGATGCAGGCGTGCAGGGAGAGAACCCGGCGAAGGGTTGACGCCTTGTTGACGGTCTGACAGCAGTGACAGTGCCTCCACGTGTCCGATCGATCCAATGTTTTGCCTTCGATACGAACGCATGGTTCACGCATGAGTTTTCAATGCGTTGTATGCGTTTAAGGGGATCCAGACTCCAAAATATATATATTGAAAGCATCAGATACCACCGTAATCCGGGTAAACAGGCGGAGAAGGCGCAGCCCCCGGTAACAACCAACCATCCCCGCCGCCAGCACGGGGCGGTCTGAGCCTTGTCACCGGGGGAGGCGAAGGATTGCAAGAAAACAGCGCGATGCATTTACGCGTTTAGACACGTTATTTCGCATTATTTTTGATTCTGGAACAATGGGATGCTTATCTATGGGTCGAAATCTATCTGTGTATACCAATAACTAAATTTAGATCGACCGTTTTCATGGTGAAATAGGCCTGAATAGTTTATGAACTTTGACCCAGATTCCTTCTTCACCGATGAAAGCGAGGCTGCCGCGCGTAAGATGACGCGCCCCGACTACAAGCTTGCCGCGTCGGGTAACGGTCCGATGTGACGATTGTATTTCTGGTCTTATTTGCTCAGATATCAATATAAATGATCGATTTATGGTGTTATAGGATCTTAAACATCATGTACGATTCATATCAGACAGGATTACGCTGAATTATATCGGATTCAAGGTTTTCTGAGGGTATGGCCACCATCACCCGTCACCTAACGCGCGGGATCTTACGCGTCGAAGGGCCAAACAACAGGCTTGCCGCGTCGTGTGACGATCGGATTTCTGGTCTTATTTGCTCAGATATCGATATAAATGATCGATTTATGGTGTTATAGGATCTTAAACATCATGTACGATTCATATCAGACAGGATTACGCTCAATTCTATCGGATTCAAGGCTTTCTGGTCACCTAACGCCCCCGGTAACGCTGAGCATGACGCGTATCACCATCACAGGTCCCTAATATGTTGTGAATTTTGTGAGAGGATAATGAGGCAGCGGAGTTCTAAAAGATTTTAAGATTTATAGTGGGATTTAAGAATTAATTTGTAATGATTGATTAATTTAGCTGCCTCATAATAAACAGGACTCTATCTGTCTTATCGTAAATTCCATGACAATTCCTAAACTGTAAGCAGAATTCAAATCAGACACTTCCTTCCAGAGTAATAAAAAAGTTACTATGTTCATAAACCACACTTCATTTTTAGCACAAATTGCATGTTTGTATCTCAACTACAGGTAGGGAATGTCAGTCTAATCACTTTTGATATTTTCAGAAATTAACGTACAAATACACGTAAAAATTCTAGTGGGCACGGACCATATTTCCCAATATTTCTAAATTAGAATTCAAAAAATCATTTCCTTAATTGTGAAGCAAACAGTCTCAAAGACACGGCCACAGATTGGCTACCTGTGCGTCCACTTGTGGCAACTTACTATGCATTTAAGGATAGACAACACCTCAGAGTGGCTTCATTTGCGATAATGACGATTGTGCAGTAACCAGGAAGGCTAAAACAACATACTAAATATCAAATGAATCAGCACATCTCTAAAGCCCCGGCTCCACAGCCCAACTCAACTCAACTCGATTGTCGTAGCAAAAAGAGGTGCCAGGAACTACGACTGTCTGGTCATAGAACCAAACTCCACCATGCCACATGTTAGACCCCATAGTCGTAGTTAAAGGGTACCCCAAACCTATATAACTCTACTGCACACCCCCCTAAGACCCGACTATCCAGTCTTACATGTTTGACATCTCAAGATCTAAGACCCGATTGTTTAGTCGTAGCAAAGTGCTAAGACTCTAGTCTTAACCCCGCCTCCACTGTAGGACTGGGCCCAACTCAACTCAACTCAACTCGATCGTCGGGCAGTGGAGCCGGGGCTTAAGAACACATTTTGTTACAAACTCGTTAAAATTTAGGGAATTATCTGTGAAAAAACATTTTTTTCACTTTTATTTTTTGAACATGGATATCTCAGTAACCATTCAATATTTCCTAATGAAATTTCTTGGACATGTAGATAACATTCATTTGGAGGGAAGCGTCTCTCAGATTTTTTTTATTTAGGTCCTACTTTTTGTCTTATGTCAAAAACATTTTTTTGCCAAATTATTTTCTCGATTTCATAAAACAAAAGCTAGGACCTCAATACAAAATTTGAGACACGCTTCCCTACAAATGAATGTTGTCTATGTGCTGTGAAAAGTTCATATCTCTCCATTAAATATTAAGTGAGATATTCATGTTCAAAAAATAAAAGTTAAAAATCAGTTTTTTGATTTCCCAGCAGGCTCGTACTGGTACTTACCTATACACTACAATATGATCTATATGAGTAGATAGAGTTATCAAAAAGGTATTGATATACGACTTACGACTATGCCATACATATTAAATCATATAGGCCTATTTGAAGAGAGTCTGGCGTATAGGCCGCTATGAGGTGTTGTCTATCCTTAACATTTTCGGAAAAAAAAAACAAAAAAAAAACAAACCATAGAAATATAAAGCTTAAATGTAAAATTAACCTCTCTAAAACCACCATGAAAATGGAGCGTCTTATTTTGCAACAGGTTGACCGTTTTGGGGGTAAATATGGACAAACCTGACCAAGCAGGCCGGGGGTGTAAGGAGGGTGACCCCCCTAACCCCACCTCAACAACTGGCCAATCAAAAGAGACCAAGGTCAGGGAACTGTTCAGGGCACTGACCACGCCATTCAGCATCTAGCAGCAGCAACGCGGACCTTTTTACCCACTACTCAACATGGGTGAATATGGCGATACAACTGACTTTGATTTTGAGGACTGGGCCATAACTTTCAAGTTAAATCGAAAGGCGACTGGGGCCCTAAATCGTGAAGATTGCAACACAGATGAGTCCCTTAGACTGGTAACTGTTCGGGATATAAACCGCATGGACATTCTAGTAGGGCAGTACCGGCTGCTTAGGATTGGGCTCAGAGAACTGGGCAACCCTAGAATGGAGATAGAAAGTGAAGAGGACAAAATACGCGACGAGTCCGTGGCCTCAGAAGCAGCAGAAACTGAGGGCCTTGATGAAAATCAAGTCACGCTGAATCGGGCCAGCCAGGATCTGGAGGAGCTTCTCATGGGAGGAAATGGTATGTATAGACCGGAAAGAACTCTGCGTAGTGACGCCAAGATCAAGTTTATTATGCCCCCTACCAAACTCACCAAAGTTCTAAATTCCCCTTACTATCGGGGCGTTTGTCTATGGGACATGTTATCAGCTGAAACTCAAAAAGCTACCACCAAGGTCAAATTTAAAGCAATGATAAGAGCTTAAGGTTTCTGAATTGCTGCAGAACCATGCATGTCCCTGATATATGATGTACAGAATAACGATTTTTATATTTATATTAATTAATGTAATGGCCTGTATGTCCTGTCCTGTTCCATTATATTTGTATTACCTGTTTCATCTTTTCTCATATCGCTGTACACCATCTCATTTACTAAACTCGACTGGAAGAACATAAACAGATTGTATATGAAGTTGGGATATAAATTGAAAAAAAACAAACAAAAAAACAAAAAAAACAGGTCGGCCACAGTAGTAGCAGCAGCGGAGGGGGACCGGGGTGAGCCTTCCACCAGCCGGGAAGACGCCCGCAGGGGAGGGTACCGCGCCAGAATTTGTTTGTTTGTGGAATTAGTTTAACGTCTGGCCAACCCTTTAGGGTTCTTTTACCAGACTGCACAAGGTAAAGCTTTTCAGCTAGTTTTACGCCACAGGGGCGGTGACCAAGTTCATGAAATGAGGTGCCTATTTGTAACAGTGGGACCCAATGCCCTCTTTATAGTGCTGCCACACTGAGATATCATGTCATAGGCCCACACATTACCACACCCAGTCACATTAAAAGCAACGACCAGGGCAGACGGCTGAAGGGCACTGCCCAAGGACGACCCAGCAACACATCTACCGGGATTAACCCGCCTTCTGAAGGGGCTCAAGGTACCCCCTGAGCCTAGGCAACGGGCCTGGATGACCCCCTGCTTCTCCTTACCGTAAAAGCAACCAAGTCACAGGCCCTCAAGATTGTGGATTTCTTATCTGAAGCTGTCAGGAATCGTGTGAGAGAGCAGGTGTCAGTGTCCACTCTAGCTGATGGGGGTGTCGCACTTAGAGCAGAAGAAACAGGATTATATTATGTGACTTTAGATGAGTGGAGTGGGGCAAACGTGAGGTTGGCAGCTCGTATGCTAAAGAATGGCCAGATTCATGAGTCCCATCCCATCTATTACATGGCCTACACTGCCATGATATCAGATCTGGCTGCACGTTATGAGTGGAGCAGCATCCTCGAGTTTGATACAAAATATCGGGAACTGCAGGCGGAGCACGGATTCCTGTGGGGGACCCAACACCCTCATGAGGAGCGTCATTTACTAGTTCCAAAACATGTGATCCCAGCAGCAAAAGGTCACCAAGGAAACGGAGGTGAAAAAGCCAAGGCAAAGGATAATCATATTCCCTTGTGCAAAATGTTTCTGGCGAGGGGATCATGCTCATTTGGGGATAATTGCAAGTACCAGCATGAGAAGGCCAGTGGTGGGGACTGGGGGCCCCACAAAAAACGAGTAGGTGAGTTGGTGAACAGTAGGGGGGCCCTTATTCCTGCCACCTGGGAGGCCCTCCTGCCGTCAGATCCACCTGACAGACAGGAGCTCATTGATCATGGTGTTACCAATGGGTTTAAAATCACCAGTGGTGATCACCAAAAATATGACCACGTCTGCACAAGGTCTATAGCTGCCTGTGGTGACGGGGGAGGAGGGTACTATGCTGGTATAACGTACAGTGGATTGATTGGGAGAGGACTCCCCAACGACATGTTAACTACAAGGAGGTGTTAGCTTTAGCCCCTGCAGGGGGCCGTGCTGGCAGGATAAGACTGTGCTGGTTTACTCAGATAACCAGGCTGCAGGCGGCATCATCAACAGAGGCACAGCCAAAGATGCATTTGTTATGGCTGTCCTGCGTCAGGTATTCTGGTCATCAGTGACCTACAACTTCAGGCTTAAAGCTCTTTACTACCCAGGGAAACATAACACTTTGGCAGATGCAGCCTCCCGTCTAGCAGAGCCAGGAGGATGGAGTAGGTTGGAAAAAATGCTGAGCCACACTTATATTTCGGGATAACTATGGCACTTGCAGAGAAACGTGAATTAGACAATAAGGTCAAATTCTTTAAGTCGATGTCATTTGCAGACAATACCAAAAAAGCTTACTCAGTGCATAGGAAATCATACATTTCTTTCTGCCTGGCCTTAGGAGAACTTCCTGTCCCGGCCTCAACCACCTTATTGTGCTGGTATGTTGCACATCTTTCAGACAGGCTCACCTATACTTCTATTCGTCAATATAAGAACATTGTGCGTATAACTATAATGCATGCAGAATGGGGCTACCCAAACCCACTTCAAGGAAATTACTAGTTGAACATGACCATGCGGGGTATAAGACGTCACCTGGGTGATGCAGTGTCTAGAAAGGAGCCTATCAGTCCGGATCTCCTAAAGACTATCCTTAACAAACTGGACGTCACCACACCACAGGGTGCAGCGGTATGGGCGGCATGTCTTGTGATGTTTTTTTGGCTTACTGCGGCGGTTAAATGTGCTTCCCCCCACGACGGGGTTTGACTCGTCTAAACACCCACGCAGGGAAGACTTGAAGTTCTCCCACAGGGGCCTGCGTCTTACAATGCGTTGGTCAAAAACATTACAGTACAAAAAAAAGAAATTCACTATCCCATACCCGTGGGGAAAAGGGAAAATATTGTGCCCTACGCAAGCAGTCTTTAACGCTGTCCGTCTCACGCCACTTGCCCCACCACACGGCCCTGCTTTGGTGGTGGAGTCAGGACTGCCTGCAAAACCCAACACCACTCTCCACACCTGTATTTATCAAAGAGATAAGAAGGGCCCTCCAAACACCAGGTAGGAGTGTCAAGGATTTCGCAGGCCACTCCTTCCGACGAGGAGGGGCATGCTGGGCGTTTGAAAACAATGTCATCATTGAAACTGTCCGTCATCTAGGCCAGTGGGCAAGCTCCGCCTGTACAACCTATGTTTTACCATCTGAGACTGGACTGTCGGCAGCAACAACATGTATGTTACTTTCTACTTAATTCCCTACTCTCCCTACTATTGGAGTTTGAGACTGATGGACTGATGGTAGGTAGGGAAAAATGACACTACAGTGACAAATTCACAAATCATCCATTCTAGCAAAACACTGAAATCAGACCTAAGCAGTATTTTTGCATATCTGGGATTAACAAACATAGACATTGTATCATGTAGATTCCATAAGAAAGAAGAGATAGCCTTTGTAACATTAGGTAACATTAAGATTTTGTCTGTTTGTAATAGAAGTCCATAACTATGTTATTAGAAGAGGTAGAAAGCTATTCAGAGTCATCTGCAGAGTGTTTTTACTCTACATCATGCAAACATGCCTTAGGAATATCCAACTTTTCTAGTACAAGACTAGCACTGGGAGAACTAGGAAGGTACCCCATTGAACATCGTAAGATATTACTAGCATTAATGTACTGGTTTAGACTAGAACATAGAATTAAGAATCCCCTCTTGAATTTGGCATTTCAAACAATGAAAAGAGAGAACCACAGATTGCTGGAAAATATTGAATATTTACTATGGAAAATAGGGTTTAGGAACATCTGGAATGGGGAAAAAATAGTCTAAAGCTATCCATACAGAGAAGACTTCAAGACATGTACATCCAAAGCTTTCAAGGTTTCCTGAGCGATGTTGAAAACAATAGGAAATGTGAGATAAAAAATATATGTTATTCTGGGGATTATTCCATGTGTAAGTATTTAAAAGAGATCAACTCACCCAAAGTACGAACTATTTTCACTAAATTACGGACAGATTACAACTGCTCCCAGTAGATATCCTAGCTATAGGGGGGAAAAGCATTTGATGACCTTTGTCAACACTGTAACATACGACAAGATGTACGCCATATGCTTACTCAGTGTGATCAACCAGAGATTAAATGTAAAAGAGAAGAGTTTTGAAAAAATACAGATATCATGTAAAAAATTTCGATGTACTTTCAGACATGGAAAAAATATGTGAAATTTTAAATGTTGATCCTAGGTGCCCGAACGTTAAAAAAAATTGCAATAAATGCATTTTGTGCTTTTGTTTTTATTCCATGTATATAATATTGTAAGTAAGTTATCATTGTCTAAATAATAACCCAACGGTGACATAAATGTAAACTATTACATTAGTGAATAAACCTTGAATGTTGAATCATGTTAACTTCCCGGCAGCATAAAAGGAAAGAAAAACCAAAAATCGACCCTTAGCTTCCCCCCTCCACTAATCAAAAGAGGGAGACTGACAGGAGTTCAGAGGGACTGACCAACGGCTGCTTGACACCAAGCCCTCATAGACCCCGTGCCAGTCGCGCGGCCACCCCAATCAATCGCGCGGATTAGGCAGCGAATTTCAAAGTTCCGGTCCATAGGCTCAGTGCTTAAGAATTAGTTTGTGGCTCCCTGTATTGTTCTCGTTTAGTTCCTAAGGAAAAGGTTGATAATTTAGCATAGCTATGGCCCTTTTCTATGATATACTAAAAAGTCAAGATTAAATCACGAGAAATAAGCTTGAAAACCAATCTTTTATGCTGCCGTCAATGTTAAAGCATACGTGGATGTCAGGGATCGGCCCACAGCAAAAGCGAGCTGGTACTTGGCCAGTCTAAATGTTCTAACAACAAACAGTAACACACTTATCCCTCTATGTGCTACAAGCCAGACGCCAATATCTAATTGGCGGCATCATAAACAAAGGCTGCAAGTTGCCCAATGCCCAATCAAAGAAAACACACCAACGGCTTGTTCACACCAAGCCACTTTGCCCGACCTGGCGCCCCTATCAAACTCACCAACGGAGTCCTTGACACCCAGCTGCAGTCCCGACATTATATCCACTAGTCCCACCACTTCCAACTAACTACGACGCCCCTAAAAAAAAAGAAAAAAAGCCTACATCCACAAGCCCCGACCCTTATCCCAATAATTTAAAAGTAAAAGCACACCACACAAATAACACCACTTGAAGGCAAGCTTCCTCCATAGAGTCCGCCCGACTTTGTGCGATCATGCAACTATATAGTTCCTTCACTAGTCACCAGATGTCCGTATACCCTCGAATCCTTAAGATTCGTATTGTTCCAAACTGTATCAAATAGTACTCTCTCCCTTAACCATAGATTCCCACCTATATATACTAGTCTGATTATTGATTTTCTCCCAAGTAGTGCACTGCTGTTCACTAGGAGATGTAGCCTGTCTGCCGTAACTGAGCAGGTATATTACACCTACCAGAAGCTCCTGCTACATCTACCTTATGAAATGCAGTAACCCGTATAATTTCGAATTCCTTTTATGATATGTCTTCTACAATCTGGTGACTGTTCCTCTATTCTATCTATATACTACTGATTATATGCACAAGGTGTTTTTGCTAACTACCTTTGTGCAATATTAATTCCCGCAGCAAAAACAAAGAGGTACATATGTTTATCTTCATACTCATTAACAGAACACGTCAATATGTGGATCTATACCTGCATTATCCTCCCTCGGATAAAACAGGTTCTTTATTAGCTGTCCCTTTCTACTAGGGAACAGCAAGCCAGGCTTTGCACAATTCCAGAACACTGTGGTTAGGGTACAGACTTCATAATTATGTTAGTTTGTTTGTTTGTTTGTGGGATTAGTTTAACGTCCGGCCAACCCTTTAGAGTTCTTTTACCAGACTGATGATTATGTTAGACTACCTTCCTATAAGGTCTAGCTTTGCAGGGAAAAAGATGTCTTGCATTATTTCAGGCATGTTACATCAAAGCCCCTTGGATGCTGTGAACCTATTTGTTCTAGTAACAAGAAATGCGGATGTGACCACTAAAAAAACGGTTTTCCTGTGGGTAGAAAAGGGGAATGGGTCTAGTCTCTAGATCTTTAAATTTGACACGCCGACTCGCACATTTCAATGAAACATACTCACAGGTTATCAGAAGAAAATACCATCGCCGAGCTCCAAAGTCGCCTAGTGGGTATGTAGGGTTGAAGCCAGGTATTTGGGTTGGGGCAGTCTGATAATAGTTATAGTACGGCTGGTGCAGTTTTGGTCAGAACTCCCATAGAAATAGCACTGTCGTCAAGGGAAGCTTTCTGGTTTTAATCAGCTCGACCAAGACTGGTTTTCTCACTGTTGATGCATTGTCAAAGTTACAACATGGAGTTTCCAATTGATGTATTAAGATACATTTAGCAATATTCAAGTAAACCTTTTGATACATTGTGAAGAAAAGAAGTCATAGGATATATGCTGCATACTTCGTTGGCCAGTTTCAAAACCCATTGTTGTGATCATTGGTCATTGGTGTGACAACGCAGCCGTCACATTTGGGGAGTGGGATCACTAGGATACTACTTGGAGAGTGAAATTCTCCATTGCAGACTTAACGTATTCTCGTATCAGGACTACCATACCCCCTAATTTGTCCAAACAGTAATAAGGAAATACAATTATTTAATTAAACAGATTCCAACAAGTATCACCTGTAGAGTGATGCAAGCACCCTTGATGAGAGTTATTAACTAGTCGCAGAACGATTATTATTCAGCACGGTATATTGTGTAACTGGCTGAAGGATTTATGGAATCAGAGTTTATAAAAATCTACAATTGATTAAATGTGATACAATCAGCAAGGGTTAGTGAGTATCTCTTATGCATGCTTTAGTACACGTGTCTTAACTAAACCTTAGCATAAAATCAATATCCCTGTACTTCGAGAGAAGCAGGGCAATGACGCGCCAAGGGTTGTTATACTCTTAAACTACAGGTTAAGGCATCCTGCTCAAATTAGTGCAAGGTTGCAACGCTTAAATTTAACAGTCGCTGGACATCAGTAGTGGTATCAGATGCCTTGGCCATACGGGTCCCTCTCTCACCATCCTGTCCTATCAACGACATCCTGTCAGAACTTGTTCGTAGTTAGGTAGACACTGCGAGGCACGACGCAACGTTCAGTCCCTTCTCGATCCATATCCATATCTCCATAGAGTTAGTCAAGTAGCTTAACAAGAATATAGCAACTCCCTCATAAAGCTGGGATAGCCCAACAGAGTTAGATTAAAAATGAGAGTTCGTATGCCATCATAAAAAATTCAGTTTTCCTACCGTCAGTCAGGCACACCAAGGTCAAGCCGATGTCAGGTTCATAAATCCAGTCCGGTAAGCTACTAACAGGGTACCAACCGAAGTTCCATTTTCAAATTCCCTGTTTTCCCTGAGATTTCCCTGTCCCGCGACAATTTTTCCCTGTGTCATATCAAGCAAGTTGATCAAATCTAACAGCCCCTGCGTGCAGAAAAAAATGTGGACAACCCAACAACAAAAAGTCGAATCCCTAATATCTTGAGAATCAGGAATTTCAGAACCTGGCCAAATCAAATTCCCTGTGTTTTCCCTGTGTTTTGGCAAAATTTCCGAATTCCCTGTGTTTTCCCTGTCAGGGATTTTTTTTTGCCATTTTCCCTGTTTTCCCTGTGTGGTTGGTACCCTGGATTTAAAGCATTATTTTTTATTTTGAAAATCTGTCCAGAAATATGAGGGGAAAAAACCTGTTTTGTATTGTTCAGTCACTTTTACTTTCATCAAGAGAGATTTTGTTGTGAAATCTCAGATAGGCACATTGATCTCTGGAAATGATATAACTCATACAACATAATGGTACCCACCTTTGAGACATAAGGAGGGAGTGTTGTTCAGGAGAGGCTTGTGTGAGTGCAGTGCTTAACCAGATCGTTACGTATCCATATCCAGAGGCCAGCACTGCACCTACACTAGAGTTGTGCTGTCTGCGTAGGATGAGGACACGCTTCCTTGCTGTGAATACAAGACATCTTGGAAGTTACAGAACCAGCAATACATTGACTGTGAAAATTACTATAAACACAAGTAAAACTTAACTCTGGATTGGAAAGTCATATGTGGACGATTCTTTAAAATTCAAATTTACCATTTACGATCTTGAAATTATTCAAAAGAAATTGTAGCAGTGTCAAATGTAACATCAATACTATCTATGTTTTTTTTGACTTACTAAATTGCTTTACATCTAGGTCTAGGATTATATAGAATCCAGATATTTGAGTTACTTCACATAGTAATACTTTATATATCCTTTCGGAATTAAGAGATTATTTCCAGAGCATCAGTGGTAAGAATATGATGGTAAGGAAAGGAAAATATTTCAAACCTGCCCATCCTGTACCACTTTCAGTGGTTAGGATAGTTAAAGGCACGTATTCTGTTGAAGGAACCTTTTCCACACTTCACATCAGAGGACTGCTGCACGCCAGACGAATGAAATGGAAGGTATAAATCTTGAAACAATAGTATTACGTGAAGTCCAAATAATACAACAATAAAATACAACAGACAAATTTCAAGAAAATTACATGCAGCTTGCATCCTGCTTTCTTTACATGATATTCATAGCCTTTTATTTGTACATGTTGAAGGTAAAACATTTTGGACAAACAAAACCTCATTTATAGAAATGGAATAGAGGCATATTTAAACTTATGATTCAAAACAAACTGCTACAATCAACACAGCTACTTAAGCACTTAACTGCTGTCAGAATTTCTTTCATGTATGAAAACTATACAAAATCGAAAATTACATGGAAAATCTATGCATGGCATGATATCTGATTAACAAGGCTAATATTTAAGAAATCTATTCATTACGCAACAATACAAAGGTAAAACCAAGACCCATCATCCTGTTGGCGGTGACACTGAGGCAGGAGCAGCTTCCAGACAGCAAAGACATCACCCGTTTGATGAAGGCCTCATCTAAGTTTCAAGAAAGTGATAAGAAAATAATTTTTACCGGAACATATCAAGCAAACCAGTAAACATAATAATATATCTCAATATGAAAGGTATATCAGAAAAGAATATTCCCTTTATATAGGTCCTAAAGATATTGTTGTGTTCAGGTAACCCCAACCTACCCAAAAGCCATAGGAATTGACCAGAAAAGCATGGAAAAGCATAAAATAGCTCTTGGCAAGTATTTCAGAAATTGAAAACTGTGTTAGAAGATATTTATAATATTTCTTTTAATTTTCAACACCGCCAGAGTCTAATTTTGGTAAGTGAAAAAAAAAGCTAAATGAAAATTAAGTGAAATCAACCTACGTTACCTGAACACAACAATTCTTTCTTTTGGCCCAGGCTAATTAGATAATCATGTATTTACTATTTACAATAAGGAAATCCAGGGTCTACCAGGAAAACTTTTGTTAAAAAAACAGACATGGTTACCAGTAAAGAATGTTCATTTTTGTGCATTTCAATGAAGTGACTAAAGCATTTTAATGAACTTGGAAAATAGACAAGTATCAATATATCCAGTGTTCAACACCTAACTTTTTAGAACCTCACCCAATGGGGCCAACTAGGTATACATTCATATGTAAAACTCAAAGTCTTTGGCCGTCCCGGCCTTTTTTGATATATTTTGTGCAATAATTTTCTACCCTGATCCCAAATTGTCCGGCCATTAGCATACAGATTGGCGTTAGTTTCATATACTGACATCAACTGAGGGTAACTCTGGGATTTTCCTTAACTTTTTTTGTTCACTGGTCTACTACATACCCCCACACATTTATTGAGGCAGGTGTTCTTTTATATGCAGTGTCCCATAGGCAGGGCACCACATACAACAGCTAGTGGTCCTAAGATCCCATGTTGCATGTCAAATCTAAGAAAAGGCCATGTGCACATGGCGCTGTCAATTTCAGTGAACTAGACCCATAGGGGTGTTGTGTTATGAGGGTGTCTGAAACTCCCTCAGTTCAAATATAGAAAATTTGAATCAAAATAACTGGTCAGAACCCCCTCCACCAGTTTTTCATGTAACACGCTCCGATTGCCTGGAAGCCTATCAGATCTTAGGGCTGGGTATGCCCCTGCCCTCCCATAGGCCTGTCCCTGCCGACCCTCATCATATATGTTTTATATAAATAGGTGGTTTATATAACTATGTACTTGGGACTAATTATAAGTGTTTGGTTTGTAAGCTAGGCCTCCATTCACACCTCCCCTTGTCTGTAACTGTGAGTGTTTGGTTTGTAAGCCAGGACTCCATTCACACCTCCCCTTGTCTGTAACTGTGAGTGTTTGGTTTGTAGGCCAGGCCTCCATTCACACCTCCCCTTGTCTGTAACTGTGAGTGTTTGGTTTGTAGGCCAGGCCTCCATTCACACCTCCCCTTGTCTGTAACTGTGAGTGTTTGGTTTGTAGGCCAGGCCTCCATTCACACCTCCCCTTGTCTGTAACTGTGAGTGTTTGGTTTGTAGGCTAGGCCTCCATTCACGCCTCCCCTTGTCTGTAACTGTGAGTGTTTGGTTTGTAGGCCAGGCCTCCATTCACACCTCCCCTTGTCTGTAACTGTGAGTGTTTGGTTTGTAGGCTAGGCCTCCATTCACACCTCCCCTTGTCTGTAACTGTGAGTGTTTGGTTTGTAGGCTAGGCCTCCATTCACACCTCCCCTTGTCTGTCAGAACACTGGGTGCATGGGGATTTGTCCCACTGACCAATCAGGTACGGGCACATATCTGGACCAATCAGAGAATAGCTCTTTCACTGACCTTGCCTATATAAGGCCCAGCAGAGGACCCACTCCTTCTTGGTCCTTCTGCAGCAGGTATGCACACCCAGCAGGGGTGAGACATTTCTGCTAGTACTACTGGTACTTCTTTTTGCATTAGGCCAAGTTATAGAGAATGCCCAGGTTCTGTAAACCTGTGGGCAAAAACACTCTCCAGTTACTGGGAAATTTTGCTCCCGTAACTGGGAAAATTCTGAGGCTTTGAATACATCCCTAACCTTTGGTGATTCCTGCACAACCCCACTAGGTCGTGGTGGTTCCATGGGAGTCTGCGGTGGTTCCTTTACGGATGGTAGCAGGCCAGGTGGTCTGTCGTTCAGTGACCCCTGAGACCCGCGTGTTGGGGGTCTCTGAGACCCGCGTGTTGGGGGTCTCTGAGACCCGCGTGGTGGGGGTCTCTGAGACCCGCGTGGTGGGGGTCTCTGAGACCCGCGTGGTGGGGGTCTCTGAGACCCGCGTGGTGGGGGTCTCTGAGACCCGCGTGGTGGGGGTCTCTGAGACCCGCGTGGTGGGGGTCTCTGAGACCCGCGTGGTGGGGGTCTCTGAGACCCGCGTGGTGGGGGTCTCTGAGACCCGCGTGGTGGGGAGACCCGTGTTGTGGGGAGACCCCTGTCCATTTCCAGTTGGCAGGGTGGCAGGGTGACTGGACCCGTCACACTCTTAGGGTAGAGGGGCCCTCAGGCAGGGGCGGATCCAGAGTCAGTCATCTAGGGGGGGCAAACCAACCCCCCCATAAAAAAGTGAGAGAAAAAAATCTCAGATTTGTACAAATCAACAAGCTTAGATTATTTGAAAAAAATTCCACTTGGTCTAGGGAGGGGGGGGGGGGGCGTACACAGAGGGGGTGGGTGAGGGGAAGATTGCGTTGATAAGGTCGGGATGGGATTGGAGAGGGGTGGAGGGGAGGGGAAGATTGTGTTGATAAAGTCCCCTCGACCTGGCCCCTCAAATACAAGTGAAGTCGGCCTTATACGAGGGTTGGGGCGGAATCCCCGGCCATTCGTGCATCGCGCAGTGAAGATAGCGACGGTAAATGTTGGGGCCCTTTAGCAATGGTGTCTATGGAGAAAAAGGGAATCCCTGGGGATGCTGGTGAATCCAGGGATTTTACACAAATTTGAAGCCCTCTGTGGCCTGTACGGGATCAAACCTCTTCTGGCTGACGAGGGGCGGATCCAGGGGGTGGGTCGGACAGACCTTGCCCCCCGCTCCCCTGTTGAATGTTTGTGGGGGGCCCTCCCCCTGGATCCACCCCTGCTGACTGGAGATTGGTGCTATATTAAACCAAAGGAACTGGACTTTAATGTAAGAATAGACGTTTTTCTCCTTTTTTTTCTTAAGTAAAAACGTGTTTTACTGTGTGGTACACTAGTGTAGAAGCAGCTTCAGCTCTCGCATCTCGGATCAGCTTGTAAAAAACGCACTTTCTGCCATAGGCGCCAACGTTAAAGTCATTGCATCTGTACCCACCCTTGCCTTTTGCGATTTACCCAAAAGTCAGGTAACTCAAAAGAACCAACTCAGTAGCCAACCATCCGTGAAAACCATGGATTCCTCCGTGATTTCACTACTCTAAAAGCAAAGGTCTGTGATCCGTGATTTTGGCTATCAGATCCGTATTTCCTGAAAAATATGCCAAAACCCTCCGTTTTTTGAGACCTAAATGCATAAAACCTCCGTGATTGGCCTGATAACATAAAACTTTTGCTTAAAATAGCTCTATTTCAATACCAAAAATCAAAAATTTTCCACCTGGAAGATGTCTTTAATATGGATATTTTGAGAGGTACAGAAAGGGTCCGTGATTTTACCATTCAAAAAGTTGGCAACACTGAGTGGCAACTTAAATCTACGCGGGAGATGTCCGCGCGTATGACCCCCATCCCCCCTGACGGCATGTACTCCTGTGGGGGCCGGGGGGCCCAGTATTCGGGTCTGCCCGGTCCCCGCTGACGGCATGTACTGCTGTGGGGGCCGGGGGGCCCAGTATTCAGGTCTGCCAGGTCCCCCCTGACGGCATGTACTGCTGTGGGGGCCGGGGGGCCCACTATTCGGGTCTGCCCGGTCCCCGCTGACGGCATGTACTGCTGTGGGGGCCGGGGGGCCCAGTATTCGGGTCTGCCCGGTCCCCGCTGACGGCATGTACTGCTGTGGGGGCCGGGGGGCCCAGTATTCGGGTCTGCCCGGTCCCCGCTGACGGCATGTACTGCTGTGGGGGCCGGGGGGCCCAGTATTCGGGTCTGCCAGGTCCCCGCTGACGGCATGTACTGCTGTGGGGGCCGGGGGGCCCAGTATTCGGGTCTGCCCGGTCCCCGCTGACGGCGCCCAGTGCGGCAGGGGCCGTAGGGGCCGAATCGACGGGCCCAGTCCGCGATGGACCCAGTCACCTGGTCACCACTGCGGGTGTTTGACCACACTGCGTGACTTGTAGGCACCCCTCCTCACGTTGTCACTTCCCTCTATATTGAACCTAAGTAGTTTGGTTCAAAAAATTAAAGGCAGCCAAAAGCAATGATGGGTCAAGATTTTGCAAATTCTATTAACCATTGAAATATATTTCATGGCTATAACGCCACCACTCTACTCGTAAAATACCACAGCGGGTCTGTTCTGAAGCCTCAAGTACTGGATGATGCCGAGAACCTACGACCCATTGTATGCTAAAAACTTTCTGAAACGGCAGACAAATTGACCAGGGATGACATCGGACATTTCCATGGTATGACGGACACGTCATAAACAAATAGATTTATAGAAGAATTCAACTAAGATATTCTGAAAAAAAGACTCGTTTTATAGGGACAATGTTTAACAATTTTGTACGACATAATGTCCGACATTGAATGGTAAAACGTCGGTCATTGATGGAAAATTGTCGGACATGTCCGGATGTCCGGCGGTTTTTGGGATACACTGACGACCTCCCCTAGAATGAACATTGAACATTCACAGTTAGGCAGCATATTCCTCCCTTTTCCTTAAAAGTGAGAAAAAAGGGCAATTTTCAGACACACAATGTCCGCGTTTCAAAGAAAAGGGGGTCATTTTTTGGGACTAAAAAATTGTGTGGAATTTAACAGGAAAGGGGGTGTTTTCTGTTTTTGAAGAACGGTGATATGTCCTGTTCAGGCCTCAAAGCGGTGATCACGAAAAAAAAGGTCCCTTTAAAAGGCCACAATTTAAGAAATAAAGGTCGGATAAAGGAAAAAAAGGTCATTTAAAATGCATAGTTTTCACTAATTTCTTTATGAATTTAGACAAAATCTACATGTTTCATTGTTTCTTTATGCTTAGTACTACTCCTTTTCAAGGATTCAACATTATTTTTCACTTTTGGATTGAGATTGACTAAATCCGGTCCGAGACAGTAAGCAGGGGTTGGTCAGCATGTTTCTTGAACCACTCTATTGGGTTTGAACAGGCCTATAAAATTTCAGATAGACCCTAGAAATGACCTGCCTTTTTTTTCAAAAAGCGGTCAACAATAATTTAGCATTTCAAAATCTCTATTTATCAGAATTTTTATTTGGTTTTTAAAGAATAATTTCTCTGATGATAAGGTCGTTTTTTTTGGGTTCAAAAATGAAACTCATTATACATTTAAATTAGCCATATTACCCTTGAAGTGCATCATTTTTCATATATTCACTACAATTTCCTGTGTTTAGTCGAGATTTTTCAAGGATTCCTTGTCATTTTTACCAATCTTTACACTTATCGGTCACTTGAAATGAAAAAAAAGGTCATTAAAGGTCGCTGAGAGGAAAATATAGGTTTTAAAGGTCCCAGAGGCAAAAAAAAGGTTTTAAAGGTTTTAAAGGTCCCGCTTTGAGGCCTGCCTGTTTTTATAGAGGAGTGGCGGCCCCGGGCCATGACCTCATCCTGGGGTCAGATAACAGGCCGTCCTCGAGTGCCCCCCCCCCCCCCCGCCAACACCGAGAAGAATGTCACACTGGTGGCAGTGGTCGGATTTAGTGAAGTAATATTCAATAAAAGACCTATATTTGCCCCTAAATCAGCTGTAGATGTAGTACTGGGGATGTAGTAGTGGACAGAAAACATTGTGCCGTTCAGAAGGGGGCCCCTATTCTGCAAGTGTCCCAACAGTTCTTTTAGACCCCTTTGTGCCAAATGTGCGGATTTGGGGATTATTTTTTTTGTTCAATCCTTAATTATAGTAAGATAGGCTGTAAAAGCTAAGTACGTTTTCTGTATATATATACTTCTCAAAAATAATTTGCATTAAAAAAACACAGTGACTTCAAATATTAATGCTTCACTGCATAATTTAAACAATATGTACAAAACCATACACATTCAGAAATTACATCCATACCTAGTATTCACAGATTCGCGGAAATTGGGCGTGAAAACTGACAGCCTGTGCTCCAACGGTATATGGACAATCTGCCCTCTTGCCTTTCTGCCCTGGACGATCTGCCCCATTTTCCTGGATAGACTGCCCTATTCCCTTTACGCCTGGCAACTGAAATATTATTTTGATGTGACATTTCCAGTCATTCTGTTGTAAAGTTCAGGGGCGGATCCAGGTTTTAATTGGGGGGCAAGATTTGAAAAAAAAAACATGATAGTATAGTTAGGGTCAGCAACTAAAAGGTAACTTTTCAAGCCTTAAAACACAAAAAATATGTAGCACGGTAAGTTTTCAAATTCAATCTATCTTTATAAAAAGGGTATCATAATAAAGCCCAGGGGAAGGGTGTGGGAGGGGTTCCCCCTCCAATTCTCCCTACCACGGATAGTCAAATTCATGAGTTTTACCTGCAGGTTAGCTTTGAACAGGATGCATGCTGGGTAATATGTTGACAAACTCAAGGATTTAGCATAAGAATTTTCATAAATTATGTTATTATTTGGAGATTAGCATCAAATCAAACTAGCTATCATTATTTTTTAAATTAGTACCCATATACATTTATATTTCCTGAGTTGTTTGAAAATTCATTCACTATAGATGGATATAAAGCAATTATTTGTTTATTTTCTATAGTTTTTGCAGGGGTTTTGTCGACAAAATTAGCCAAAATTAGCCTGCAGGTGCATAAAATACTGTTATTTAGCTATCCGTGGTTGGGAGAATTGGGGGGTATGGGGGCCGCCCCCAGAACACTTTTTAAAGGCAGGGCTCACGAAATCCAGCGTCCTGGGTGTCCTGTCCACCCCTCTAGAGGCACAGGACACCGTAACAGGACCCTCTGGGTGTCCTGTGGACACCCTAAAATCATACCCTGATAAGATTGATGAAATGGGACCCTTAAGAAATGCGCAAATTTGACGGAAGCTACGACACCTTAGACCGGGCAACAAAGCAGATCATCCATGGGTAAAAGGCAGAACGTCCAGGGGAGAGGGCAGAACGTCCAGGGGAGAGGGCAGAACGTCCAGGGGACAGGGCAGAACGTCCAGGGGACAGGGCAGATCGTCCATGGGTAAAAGGCAGAACGTCCAGGGGACAGGGCAGAACGTCCAGGGGACAGGGCAGAACGTCCAGGGGACAGGGCAGATCGTCCATGGGTAAAAGGCAGAACGTCCAGGGGACAGGGCAGAACGTCCAGGGGACAGGGCAGAACGTCCAGGGGACAGGGCAGAACGTCCGTGGGGTAGATCGTCTATGAATCGCTCCAACACGTGCCGGGAGAGCAGTGGGCCTATGACGGGGCCTAAGTCACAGAAGTGGCGAGGGGCCTAAGTGACGGTCAATCGTCCCTAACTAACCTGTGGTCGGCGACTTTCCCCCCGTGGAACGGACTTGGATTCCGACAGTCGGTGCACTCCTGGGGCTAAACCCCTTCGACAACGAAGGGGTCCGGTGCACTACGCAGCCACTAGGGCATTAGAGACGTAGTTATCACTGTTTATTCCTTCACCTGTTGTTGACATAAATGTATCCGTAAGTTAGTCAAATAAACCATTTCGTATTTCGGTCGAAACGTCGACACACAAATAATCCGAATGCCAGGAACCATCCCCTGCATGGTAGAAGCAGCTGTCGTCCAAACTGATGAGTTTTGTCCCGTTCCTGATCACAAACTGTGGGTACCCTGTAGGCTGTAGTGAGCACTGATATAGTACCCAATAAACTGGTCCAAAGTGGCTTTTCTGACTAGACCTAGAGGTGAACCAATGCCCCAGACCTTCAGGGGTCCGATCCTGGCAGTCTCGTTGAATGGCACTCGAGATTTTATCACTTTTGGTCAGATTTAGTTGACAGAATACACGGGAGAACACACCTCGCCACTCGCCGCCCAACCTCCGTGGATCACTCTGCAACAGCACTGCTCTCTGACAGGATTGGACTCGGTGCAGAACGCACTGAACTCAAGGCCCATTTTGACACCTGATAAGGACAATAAGGACAAGGGTGGACAATAAGGACTGTCCTTATCAAATCAGGACAGTTGGCAGCCCTAGTAAATCACTGCGAGTGAGTTTGCCTTGAACAGCGTAGCAAATTACACTGGCGGATCCAGACTTTTGAAAAAGGGGGGGGGGGGGGGGGGGGAGGGCCGAATTTTACATTAAAAAATCACAAAATTTTCCAGGAAAAGGGAGGGGCGTGCGCCCACACCCCCCCCCCCCCCCCCCCCCCGCCCATGGACATTAAACACAAGTCACTTGGTGTGGCCAGTCTTGGTGTGAACTAACCAACTCGGTCAGCCCCACTCTTGTCCCACCCCTCCCACTACATCTTGGTGTAAAGTTAATACGGTTCTGATGTTTATTATACCTTAGTGTGATACAAGGTTAGTAGTTAAGAGTTTAACTCAGGGTGATACAAACCTGGGTGATAACCAGCCTTGTATCACACTGCAGTGTGATACAGAAACTTTTTATTTTTCTAAAATTCATGAAAAAATGAAATCATTAAGAATTAAAAAATCTAACATTTGCATTATCTACACAACGTTCCTAGCTACATTTTACTGCTTACTGTTTGTAGATTTGATGGATATCAAAAGAGTTATATGAAAAAAACTTTAAAAAATGTGCAGCATCACAGTCCCACCATCAGTGATTGCTGTGCATCCTTTCTGGGGAGCTCAGATCTAACAGAAAAGGTATAATAAATCCATAACCAACCTCGAAGGGAGTACTCGGGCGGTTATCACCCCTCGCCGGGACCCCGATATCAGCCCTCGGCCGGCCCTTCGGGCCCTGGCCTCGGGCTGATATCGGGGTCCCGGCTCGGGGTGATAACCACCCTTGTACTCCCTTCTTGGTTGGTTATATGTATGTCCCACCTTTCTATCTGAGTGGGCAGACCAGCCAGGCACTGCCTCTGAGAACGGGACACAGCCAAATATGCCAAAAAAGACGTCTAGCATCTAGCCTCACAAACAATATGGACTCACCTTTCACGCCTGAGGCCTGAATCAGCCAAAATGCGTAAATCCGCCCTAATTACGTTTACCGGTTTGGTCTGAGTCCCATCCAGGACTTGTGAGTTCAGAGTGAGTTGGCGACCCCCGGCCCAGCCGGGAGGTTCGGCACAGCGGGACCTAGAGGTGGGGACCCGTCTGATGCTCAATTAGTTTTTTTACAAAAGTACAAAGTAAATTTTCTCTTTTCTAATTTTAATTTCTTATATATGTCATACAACAATTTACAAAAAATCGCAAAATAGTTATAGTATTTTCAAAGGGCTGACATATAACCCCCCTTTTGATATTTTGATATTTTGAGAAACAACATTTGTCATAATGTCAATTTGAGCATCTAGAGCCTGAGTGTTTCCTGGGAATCTGGGCGTGGGAAAGTTGTCGAAAGAATAGCCAAGATCTATAATTAGCTCAGAAGTGCGTCCTTGGGAATAGTCCGTCCCTGACCCACTTTGGACCTCTTTACCATGGTTCATCTAAAGAACAAGGACGTTTTTTGAGTCTACCAGGAATGACGGCCAATGTTTCTATCCGTTCTAGCCTTGTATTTTCGAATTAGGGGGGAGAAGTGGGGGGGAGGGGAAGGGGGGAAGGGGGGAAGGGGGGAAGGGGGGAGGGGGGGAGGGGGGAAGGGGGGAGGGGAAGGGGGGAAGGGGGGAGGGGGGCAGCAGAAGGGGGGAAAGGGGGCGGAGAGGGGGAGGGGGATGATGAGGTCGGGGACTGCAGTGGGGAGGCATAGAGTAGAGGAGCCAGTTTTCTTGCAGCTCTAGTTTTTAGATGTATTCTAGAAAATAGACCCCTGCGTGAAAACAAATGACAATGAAATTAGGCCCCTGGTACTGACTCTTTGATACATCACAAAAAGTTGTAACTTTTCTATAGTTTTCCCAAAAATCAGTAAAGACTAACCTTCAGGTGCCTAAATTAGGGGCCTTCCATTAAGTACGTTCGCACCAAGGGGGGCTGGGGGTCTGGATTTTTTGAAAATTTGTGTACGTTCCTGTACAAATCCATTGCGTATTTTAGGCCTAGGGGGGGTGGGGGGGTCTAGAATTTGATAAATTTTGCTACCTACTAAATGGAAGGCCCCTTAGTTAATCAGCTAGCTGTGGTAGAGAGAATTCTAAGCGTGAAAGGAACAGGCTCGTATACATGGGGGGGGGGGGGCGTCCTCCCCCCACGTTCTCTTCATTATATTTCTATACAACTAATTTCATGCGCAAAGTGATTTACTCTCTACCTTTGTGCAGTAAAAGCATACAAAGTTAGTGAGAAAATACTCTAAAGATCCACTCTGTACTGCTCGCCACCCCTTTTTAGGGTCATATTAGTTAAAATTATCAGCAAAAGGTCCACTTAGGGACCCCCCCCCCCCCCCCCACACACACACACACCAATAGATAAACAAGATCACTCGCCCCCTGCCCCAACCTCCCCCCCCCCCCCCCTCCCTCAACCTCTATCCCCCCCCCCCCCCCCCTGCCCACCTCGGCCACACCGCGCTACTTGGGGGAGGAGGGGCTGCCAAAGGTCATGAGCGATAACCAATACGTGGTAGATCCGGGATTTCCGGGGGGGGGGGGGGGACAAAAACATGAATGTACGGGGTGGTGGGCCCCCATCAAACATGATTTAACAGGGAAGGAGGGGGGGGGGGGGTGCAAGGCCCGTCCGGCCCCGGCCCCCCTGGATCCGCCCCTGATGCAGTTCAGACGTATGTTCGTCAATTTCGTGACATTCTAATCTAACGTCACAAGGGGCCGTCCATAAATGATGTCATGCTATTTTTGATCATTTTTACCCCTCCCCCTCCCCCCTTCGACATGCTTTTACTACAGCATTGTATGGGGGACTGGACCCCACCCCCCTCCCTCCCGGGCGCATAAACCTGACTTACAGCCAAGCATTGTTCGCATTGTGGAAATGAGCGCCCATCTCGTGAACTTACCTACCACCTGACTAGCATATACGAAAGCAAGTAACAAAGGCAGAAGCGTTAAGCATCATAAACAGTTCCCCATTTATTAATCAACCATAAAACAACAATTAGCGTTCAACGTCATGGGTCAGGACTCCGACGACGATTCCGACGAAGACAATTACAGAGAACATTTCGAACACATGACACTTGACACTATAAATATGGCGAGTATTGACGGGCCAAGAGAAAATGGCGAAAATGGTGGTGAGGCCTATGCGTACATCCAAGCAAAGCGCAACAGCAAGGTGATTGCAGACATATGGGTGAAGGTCAATACAGGTGCTCAGGGTAATACACTGCCGCTCCGGATGTTCTGATAACTCTACCCTGAGAAAATTGACAGCGACGGAAAGCCGAAACCAGATGTGGCCAGACAGACCACCCCTTCCTAGCTTTCAGATGCTGTAATCTCTGCTCCCACCAGTTTACATTTGGAATTGGGGCACCCACGCAAGAAGTGGCCCAACTCTTGGCAGTTAACACACTGCCTTGGCTGGCTCGGGGAATAGCTGTATGATCCACTTCTGCTCAGGTATGGACTTGGTGACCTTGCTGGCCTCCTCACTGTAGTCTGCATCTTGTCCATCATAGCCCACTGCTTTCACAAACCTTGGAGAGGATCCCTTTCCAGCCTGACAATTGAGGAAGGCTGGCCGCTGATTGGGTTCCCAGTGATGAAGGAAACTGGTGATCCGTATCAGCCCTTGTTTTCATGTCCCCAAGCTGAGGCCTGTGAGAGACAGACATCTTGGCTGTCCTGGCGCCCATGCTCTCTTGGGGGACAATCATGCCATTCCTTGTGCTGAGAAACGTCATAACTGCCCCCACCTTCATGCTCCCAGGGCGAGCCCTGTAAGCAGCAGACATCCTCACTGGGGCAACAGGGAGTCTTGTATTGGCCCTCACCTTTGTGCTCCTATGGTGATCCCCTTGACTGAAGGGCCTCGAGTGAGAAATGGACGTCTTGAAATGGACGTCTTGGCTGTCCTGGTGCTCATGCTCCCTTGGGGGCTGTTTTGATGATTGGCAGTCGTGCCATTCCTCATGCCAAGAAACGGCACGATGGCCCCTGCCTTCGTGCTCCCAGGACGAGCCCTGTGAGCAATGGACATCCTCGCTTGGGCGACAAGTCTTGTGGTGGCCCTCACCTTGGTGTTCCCATGGTGATCCCCGTGAGCAAAGGGCATTGAGCGAGCGAGGGAGGTCTTGGCTGTCCTGGTGCCCATGCTCCTTTGGGGGCTGTTCTGAGGATTGGCGATCGTGCCATTCTTCATGCTGAGAAACGTCATAATGGCCCCAGTGATCATGCTCTCAGGGCAAGACCTGTGAGTGGCGGACATCCTCACTGGGGCGACAAGGAGTCTTGTACCGGCCTTCGCCTTGGTGTTCCCATGGTGATCCCCGTGAGCAAGGGGCACCTCGGCTGTCTTGGTGTCCTTGCTCTGTAGGGGGCTGTTCTGAGAATTGGCGGTCATGCCATTCCTCATGCCAAGAAAAGTCATAACGACCCCCGTCTTCTTGCTCTCAGAGCGAGCCCTGTGAGAGGCGGACATCCTCACTGCGGTGACGAGGAGTCTCATACTGACCCTTGCCTTGGTGCTCCCATGGTGATCCTGGTGAGCAACAGGCATCCCAGGGACGCGATGGCTCATGGCCGTAACTGTCCTCTTGGCCCCTGTACTCCTCCTCCTGGGTAAGGTGATGCGGGATATGACAGTTTCCAGACGCTTCCCCCACTTCTGCTCCTCTCCTACTCCAGCTCTTCTCAGCAACCTTCCCTGCCACTGCTATTAGCCCTTCCTGCTCTGACATTGGAGGGGGCCTCCCTCCTCTTGGAGGCCCACTCTTCAGCCACTTGGACCAGGTGTCGAGCTCACTCCTGTGTCTCTTGGACTTGACGTCGCAGTCTGTCCAGCTCGGATTCTGGATGCTTGCCGGTCTCCTCTTCTTTACTCCTTTCAGAGCTGTAGTGTCGCCTGTTCCTTCTTTGCCAATGACGGCTCTACCGGTAGGATGTGATGGGTGATCCTCTGTTGCTGCACCAGGGGTGGTATCACTGGTTCCTCCACAGTCAATCTTGTTGAGGCCCAGGGCTCAATCGTCTCAAACAGCGTTGGTGATCCATTAACGGGAGTCCAGTCATTTTCCTTGTCCCTGCTTTCACATGAGGCGTCATCAGCATGCTCACCTCGTGAGCTGTACCCCTGGTTCTGCGGTTGCCAGTTTTAGGGCTCCTTGCCCTTGACAGCCGGCTTCTGCTCTGAATCATGTATGATTGACCTCAGTCTCCTTGTTTCCTGTTGGAACAAGCCGTGCAGCATCATGTCAATCTTCCTAGCAATGAAAGCATCAGTTGGGAGCTTCAGCTTTATGGCTGCATACCGCCGCTGCTTTAAATCTTCTACGGTTGCCCTCATCCTCACCATTTCCTGCTGGTACATGTCATATTGCCCCGTGTCAATGTCCTTATTGAGGAAAGCCTCCTTTAGAAGCTGCATCACCGCTGGGTCTAAGTGGGCAGCCACCTGGTTCAAGCTTTTCACAGGCTCGTAATCTTGAAAAACCTTCCAAATCGTTTTGGCCCGTGACCAGTCAACACCTGGGAGGGTTCTCAGTTTTGTCACCAATGCAGAATTAATGTTAAACGGGTGTCGGCTTCTATGTAACACGCCATGATGTAATGTAGGGCAATTAAGCTTGGATGAATATCCTCTTCCCGCGCATAATGAACTGATTCCCAGCTTGATTTAATTGCAGAGATCCCTTGAAACTTGATCAATTAAGCTAATTGTTTGTGTCTTTTGGAAAAACTTATCTAAACCCAGGAATTACCTTTGATTTACCCAGGAATTACCATTGATTTTCAGGAAATTAGCCTAATTACCATTGATACTGGAGGAAACTTGAATAAATCCCTGATTGCAACTTGAATCTTCAAGAATTAGGCTAATTATAGGTGCCTCCGGAAAAGTAACCTAAATCCAGGAATTACCTTACATTTGAAGAATTAAACTAATTTTTAGCATCGATACCAGAAGAACTTGAATGAATCCCTGAATTATCTTCAATCTTCAAGAAATAGGCTAATTATAGGTGTCTCCGGAAAAAGTAACCTAAATCCAGGGAATATCTTAAATTTTAGGAATTAGCCTAATTTCTGCTGTGACCGGAATACATCAGGGAAGGATTTCCGATGAATTATGGCAAAGGTTTTTGAGCCAAATTGTCGAAGTTGTAAAATGAGTCACCAGCATTGGGGCCTTATAGGATAAATGGGCAAAAGTCCAAGTAAGCTTACTAAAGTTATGTAAATTACTCCTAATTCAGGGTAAAATAACTTAAATATACAGCCTTACTTAGTACATAACAAAGGCAGAATGTTCTGTAGTGAGCTAGACTGGTGTTATTTTATCTTTAGTTAATTCCAATGATATTTCGTTAATACTGTTCTTATATGTTCATATCCTAGGTAAGTACGTAGAGTCGTTCGTTAGACTGCGTGGTATGTCATCTACATTTTTACTAGTTGAAAGATGTTAATAAATGTTCGTTGTTGAAGTTAGGGGGAGTTCTTCATTATTATTTGTCGTATTAGCTAGCTTTCATTCTTAATCCAGGTAGATCTTTATCCTGGATGTTCGTTCATTCTTCAGTGGTAGAGATTCTAAGTAAAGGGGCTCATTCCTATACAAAGAACCCGCGCTTGGCAAGAGGTAATTTTATTATATCCATGTACACATTCTGAAAATACAAGTACATAGTTCTTCCGTCCATACAATGCATGCCATCCATCTCACAATGCTAACAACATCAGTAACGTTCCAACCAGGTAAAGCTATGGTCAAGCTTTCCCTTTCTCAAGGTCTATACACTCAGCAACTGTTGGGAGAGTCACTTGCCGTCTACCAGTACCGGAGACCATCGGTGGGGTCTCCGTCACATCCAGTGCTCCATCCGTAAGGCTAAGTCTAAGCCATCCCAATCCTTACCATCACCTTATCGTAGTAGTTACTACAGTCTCAGCACTACCCATCATGATCTGTTTGTTAGACTATTGCTCCCACGTGTTCTGATCGAAGTCTATCATGGTCTGCTCGTCTATCCTAAGTTTAATACTGCTTATATAGTGCCAGACAAAGGCTTGGCGCTATACACATATACCGGAGACCATTGGTGGGGTCTCCGTCACGTCCAGTGCTCCATCCATAAGGCTAAGTCTAAGCCGCCCCAATCCTTACCATCACCTTATCGTAGTAGTTACTACAGTCTCAGCACTACCAGTCATGATCTGTTTGTTAGACTATTGCTCCCACGTGTTCTGATCGAAGTCTATCATGGTCTGCTCGTCTATCCTAAGTTTAATACTACTTATATAGTGCCAGCCAAAGGCTTGGCGCTATACACATATAAATACTCTTAACACCTATGATAGTGTTCTCTCTATCTTTCATACTTCTCACTTACTTACATTAAACTAATTCTATTTCTAATTCTACGTAAAAGTTATCGTAGATGACAAGACCCTTTATCCCTTAGTACTCTCTTAAACTGGGTATTTCGTACACGAAACTCATAACACTGCACTGCAGTCCAATGCAATTATTGTAAACTCATCGGTACTGGCAAGGTTACATAGTGACACAAGTAATGCTAATATGAAACGCTAGGCGCCGAGCAGCGCCACTGTCCTGTGGCTTAGGTATAGTGTATAGAGCTTTCGTGAATGATGGCACCCTCACGCCAAAAAGACTGTAACTGAATAGGATCGCTCATCTACAGGTACGCCCAGGTATGAAAGGGACACTAGTGCAATAGGAAAGACTGTTAGGGAGCGCAACTGATTGTGTGCCACATGGTCTCCTGGGTAGGGGAAAATGATACTAAGAGCAGAAGATTCAACTCCAAACTTTTTATAGTCGGGACCTTACCTACGAGCCTATTTAAATAGGGAGCCTGACCAACGAGGGCCCGAACAGTCCCATCTAGAAGATTAACCGTGGCTCGGATTGGACTTCTGAGCGGGGCGTTGGCATCGTTGAGCCTTTTTACATCTACCTGGCCTGTTCCGGGACCCCTCAGCACCCCCTGGTGGCCGGGGGGGGGGGGGGGGGGGGGAGATGGAGGCCTCGCCAAGCCCAAACTAATAGAAGGGGGCTTAATGGAGGCTTGGGGAGCCCTGTAGGGTGGGAAAATGGACCAATGGGCGAACTGATTGTGCCCCACATGGTCTTCTGCGTAGGGGAAAATGATACTCAGAGCAGAAGATTCAACTCCAAAAATTTTATATTCGGGGATCTTACCTACGAGCCTATTTCATTTGAAGGGGTGGGAAGGGGGACAGGTAGGGGATGGGAAGGGGACATGTAGGGGAAAAGAATAGGATGAAATAGTAAAATCTTGGTCTGAACATACAAAAAAAAACATTTTTGGCATGCACAATTTCTTTTTAGAATTTTATTTTTTTTGTTTTCAGACAAATTGTTCTACTACAATGTTACTAGAAACATACACAGAGAAGTATACACTTTTAAAGAAAAATGAAAAAGGGCAAAGCTTGTTGTTCTCTGCTAATGTTGTAAGTACTATTTTACAAAGATAACTGAAAAAACCCTCATGGCAACACTGGACCTTCTTTTTTTTTATTTCAATAGCACCTGTAGATACAAGTCTATTTGTTTTAAAAGGAATATAAGCACACCATCAACTGCATGAAGAACCCATGAAATATCAAGAATAGAATTCGCACATATAATTAGTATGTCTGTTTATTCTACGAACATCTTGCCATAAATCTCTCATGTAAATAGTTTCAGCATTTAATAATGGTAAATAGAAGTGTATCATTTTGTAGTCATATCATTGTCTGTTATATTAATCTTATTCTGAAGTACATACAACTTTCATAACATATCTGAACATATCGTGTACAATGTCTGTCAAAATTGCTCCCACTTATATTCGTCTAGATATATATATATATTACTTGTATATATATCTATATAGATGGGAGGGTAGCTGGTGTCGCCACCTGGGCTTCACGTCTAACCACAGGTGGGGCTGTAGTCTGTGGGCAGTCAGTACCACAGCTCCATGCAGACCGGACACTACCCTCCCCATGCTTGAATTTTTTCTTTGGACCAGTATGTGGAACTCGGACTTTCCTGATGCTGAAAAAACTGTTCTGCATGTCGGACTAAGCATAGCATTATCGACTAAGACACTACAGTACAGAGAACGGGTCCTTCAGATTCCAGTGTTGTCCGTACCCGGCTCCCCCTATGTGCTGTCAGCTTACTTAAACAGCACTTCGATAACTTTCTGGGTGCTCCGGATTGGTTGTTGCTCTACAAGGATTCTCCAAAGGGGGTTAAACCTATTGTGTATCGAAAATTGCTAGACTTTCTCCAAAGGATTGGATTGTCCCCTAAAGATGTGGGGTAACACTCCCTCACAAGATCGGGTGCAGCCTTCCTCCACTCCATGATATCCCCCTGGAGGACATTAAGTGCGTGGGCGACTGGCGCTCTCTGGCTGTCTTGTCTTATCTGATCACTCCTCTGGAGAGGAAACAGATGATTGAAAGTACAGTGAGGGCCAATTTGATGGGCCTCAATGCCTGACTGTCTTGCACATGTGTAACATGTATTGTCAGGTTTTCATTTATTTTGTTTTTTATTTGCTCAACATTTTTCTATTGGGTGTTGGGCGGTCGAAACACCGTTGTTTCCTAGCACTCAGTTGTTACTTTTGTTATTATTTGTACTATCGTAATTATGTTCGCCTAATTATAGTTCAAATTACAGCTCATATCAGAGTATCGAACTATCTATGTCTAGATATATATTACTTGTTTATATGTCTATATAGATGGGAGAGTAGCTGGTGTCGCCACCTGGGCTTCACGTCTAACCACAGGTGGGGCTGTAGTCTGTGGGAAGTCAGTACCACAGCTCCATGCAGACCGGACACTACCCTCCCCATGTTTGAATTTTTTCTTAATTGAACGGGCGGTCAAAACACTGTTGTTTCCTAGCACTCAGTTGTTCCTTTTTTTATTCTTTGTACTATCGTAATTATGTTCACCTTTTGTTTGTTTGTTGGGGTAGTTTGTTGGCGTCCGGCCAACCCTTATGGGTTGTTTCCAGACTCATTATGTTTACCAAATTATAGTTCAAATTTCAGTTCATGTCAGAGTATCGAACTATCTATACACAAATTTCTGTTACTATAATGATAACAACAATCAAATATTGGAGGAATATCAGGTTGCTAAGTTTCTGCTCAGTGGTTAGAAAAACACTATGAATACTAAGTAAATCTAACTGCATGCTGGGTCCTTTGGGTGGTGCCTGGTCCCACCCCTGGATGCATGGTCCTGGAGGTGGTGCCTGGTCCCATCCCTGGATGCAGGGTCGTTGGGGGTGGTGCCTGGTCCCACCCCTGGATGCAGGGTCCTGGAGGTGGTGCCTGGTCCCACCCCTGGATTCAGGGTCCTGGAGGTGGTGCCTGGTCCCACCTCTGGATGCAGGGTCCTGGAGGTGGTGGCTGGTCCAACCCCTAGATACATGGTCCTGGAGGTGGTGGCTGGTCCAACCCCTAGATACATGGTCCTGGGGGTGGTGCCTGGTACAACCCCTAGATGCAGGGTCATTGGGGTGGTGCCTGGTCCCACCCCTAGATGCAGGGTCCTGGAGGTGGTGCCTGGTCCCACCCCTGGATGCATGGTCCTGGGAGTGGTGCCTGGTCCCACCCCCGGATGCAGGGTCCTGGAGGTGGTGCCTGGTCCCATTCCTGGATGCAGGGTCCTGGGAGTGGTGCCTGGTCCCACCCCTGGATGCAGGGTCCTGGAGGTGGTGCCTGGTCCCACCCCTGGATGCAGGGTCCTGGAGGTGGTGCCTGGTCCCACCCCTGGATGCAGGGTCCTGGAGGTGGTGCCTGGTCCCACCCCTGGTTGCAGGGTCCTAGGAGTGGTGCCTGGTCCCATCCCTAGATGCAGGGTCCTGAGGTGGTGCCTGGTCCCACCCCTGGATGCAGAGTCCTGGGTGTGGTGCCTGGTTGCAGGGTCGTGGGGGTGGTGCCTGGTCCCACCCCTAGATGCAGGGTCCTGGAGGTGGTGCCTGGTCCAACCCCTAGATACAGGGTCCTGGTAGTGGTGCCTGGTCCCACCCCTGGATGCATGGTCCTGGAGGTGGTGCCTGATACCACCCCTGGATGCAGGGTCCTGGAGGAGGTGCCTGGTCCCACCCCTGGTTGCAGGGTCCTGGGAGTGGTGCCTGGTCCCATCCCTAGATGCAGGGTCCTAGGGGTGGTGCCTGATACCACCCCTGGATGCAGGGTCCTGGAGGTGGTGCCTGGTACCACCCCTGGATGCAGGGTCCTGGGAATGGTGCCTGGTACCACCTCTGGATGCAGGGTCCTGGAGGTAGTGCCTGGTACCACCCCTAGATGAAGGGTCCTGGGAGTGGTGCCTGGTCCCATCCCTGGATGCAGGGTCGTGGGAGTGGTGCCTGGTCCCACCCCTGGATGCAGGGTCCTGGGAGTGGTGCCTGGTCCCACCCCTTGATGCAGGGTCCTGGAGGTGGTGCCTGGTCCCACCCCTAGATGCAGGGTCCTGGAGGTGGTGCCTGGTCCCACCCCTGGATGCAGGGTTGTGGGAGTGGTGCCTGGTCCCACCCCTGGTTGCAGGGTCCTGGGAATGGTGCCTGGTCCCACCCCTAGATGCAGGGTCCTGGAGGTGGTGCCTGGTCCCACCTCTGGATGCAGGGTCCTGGGAGTGGTGCCTGGTCCCACCCCTGGTTGCAGGGTCCTGGAGGTGGTGCCTGGTCCCACCCCTGGATGCAGGGTCCTGGGAGTGGTGCCTGGTCCCACCCCTGGTTGCAGGGTCCTGGAGGTGGTGCCTGGTCCCATCCCTAGATGCAGGGTCCTGGAGATGGTGCCTGGTCCCACCCCTGGATGCAGGGTCCTGGGGATGGTGCTTGGTTGCAGGGTTGTGGGAGTGATGCCTGGTCCCACCCCTAGATGCAGGGTCCTGGGGGTGGTGCCTGGTCCCACCCCTAGATGTAGGGTCCTGGGAGTGGTGCCTGGTCCCACCCCTGGATGCAGGGTCCTGGAGGTGGTGCCTGGTCCCACCCCTGGATGCAGGGTCCTTGGACTGGTGCCTGGTCCCACCCCTGGATGCAGGGTCCTGGAGGTGGTGCCTGGTCCCACCCCTAGATGCAGGGTCCTGGGGGTGGTGCCTGGTCCCGCCCCTAGATGTAGGGTCCTGGGGGTGGTGCCTGGTCCCACCCCTGGATGCAGGGTCCTGGGGGTGGTGCCTGGTCCCACCCCTAGATGTAGGGTCCTGGGAGTGGTGCCTGGTCCCACCCCTGGTTGCAGGGTCCTGGGGGTGGTGCTTGGTTGCAGGGTTGTGGGAGTGATGCCTGGTCCCACCCCTAGATGCAGGGTCCTGGAGGTGGTGCCTGGTCCCACCCCTAGATGTAGGGTCCTGGGAGTGGTGCCTGGTCCCACCCCTGGATGCAGGGTCCTGGAGGTGGTGCCTGGTCCCCCCCCCCCCTGGATGCAGGGTCCTAGAGGTGGTGCCTGATACCACCCCTGGATGCAGGGTCCTGGAGGTGGTGCCTGGTCCCACCCCTGGATGCAGGGTCCTGGGAGTGGTGCCTGGTCCCACCCCTAGATGCAGGGTCCTGGAGGTGGTGCCTGGTCCATTGATGGGGAACGCTTTAGGAAACGGGAGTGAATACAGAATAACTGTCTATACTAACTTGTAATGATGTTTAATTTCTTTTGCTGTTTTTGAGTGTCCTCAACTTTGGAAAGAGTGTGAGAGGACTTTAACTAGCAGAAAATCTTTACAAAAAATAGAAATCCCACATCTTCACTTTTTTTCACTAACCACTATGCAACTGATGAGGCCGAAAGGCTGAAACCGCATGAAGATGAACACTGTACAACTGACCAAACTATATCTACATTTAACTCAATTAATTTAGTCGTAATTTTTATCTCCTACAAAAATTAGAAATAGAAATAAAGCAGACCCGCAGGCCTAACCAGAAGCAGGTCAGACCTCTGACCAATCAGGGGAGAGAATGAGAGGTCAAAAAGGGTCAATAAACAAAAATGACCAATGAAACAGTGTAACTGATCACCAGGGCAGAGAACCCTGGGTAATATCCCAAAAAGGGAGGGAAATCTGAAACATAGAGTTCAGAAGCGGTATTGCAGCTGCGATCACCACACCAACGCATCGTCTCACCTATTATACTAACTTTTAATCTCAAACCAAATTACAGATATAACATGTTCAGAGGAGAACAGTGTGATGACGATAATCATTGGAGATAAAGGCCTTTCAGTTATTGTTCTTGAAAGTCTTAGTAAGGGAGAGCATCAGGGGTGGGGAAGCTAACAAACATATTATCAGTTAAAGGCCTGTATTTTACATCAGAGGCAACACTGTCAGCCAAGTAATGAGTGTAGAGTCAACCAGCATGGCCCTCGCATGGGGGCGGCGGGCGTGGCCCAGGTCCTGGTATGTCACAGCGGGGGCGGTGAGCGTGGCCCGTGCAGTGGCCCAGGTACTGGCATGTGTTCCTCTCAACGTTGTGTGCAGCACTTTCCATTGTCAGGTGCCCACGCCGCACACACCGCTTGTTGTGGCAGAGGTGGCTGACCTGCATCATGCTTGGGATTTCACCTGAAGAGAGGCATCACGAAACCTTGACCACACTCACCATACGCTGAGGACAAGCCTGGGGTAGCTGATCTGCTGCCCCATGTCATTACAGCATGTATTGCTCATAGAAAATAATGGCGACTGGTTGTCATTCAACCAACTACATCAAGAGGGGATTATGGGGGCTTGGGTCTTGTTGGTCAAAGTTTATACACAGATCCAAAGATTCACAACAATTTTCCTGTGTTCAGTCCAGATTCTTTATGAAATAATGTTAGGGTTAGGGTTATTGGTAACTTGAAATGAAAACTTTTTTGGTCATTCTTTATGGAGCAATTCATTAGAAAATCAAAGAATAGACAGAAAATAGGAAAAGGGGGTATGTGGAGGCAGAGCCCCTGTTTTCTAACAAATATTCATAACAAACAGTCATGCAAACTGAATTTTAATATAAATATTCATGTTTGAATGTAAACTTCTAATTCTATTCATTTTGACAGACGCTGCCACCCGGCCCCTTTCACTGGGTGTTGTTGTCGCCTAACCTGCTAATGGCAGCCACTGTATTAGATAAAAAATCTGAAAACTAAATTTAATGCTTGGAGAATGAGAGGAGTAGGTAGGCTCATAGTGAAGGTCGATTTCATAGTGTTATTAACCAATCAGAAGGCAGTGAATAATTCTATACATTTCAGATTTTGTATGTAATCTGAATGTAATCTGAAATGTATCTGAAGATCTAAACAGTTTCTGAGGACCTGCCAGGTGCTACATTATGTTATATAGATTACTATTTTAGGTCTGGCTGCTACTTAACTTGTTTACTATAGTTTTAATACCTTTGAACTGTCATTTCAATGTTTTTCAAAATCTGAAAACTGAAATCCCTATTAAATACATGGATACTGTGTTTGCCAATGACTAGTTCAAGTTAATTGATGTTAATTGATATATCTATCAGCTTACTCCAATAAATCAGAATATCAAACAGACTGCTTTGCGATCCCGAGAACAAGCAGCAAGCAGTACCTTTGTCAATCTTAACATAGTTCTAACATGCTGAAAAAAGGCCTCCATTTATCATAGAAAATGGTGATTACCTTTGAGATGGTTATCTATAAGAATGTAGCACACTGACCAGGGATGGACCAGGGGTGTCATGGGTTCACATCCTTTTTTGGTCCAAATTTCAATTCATAAAATGTAAAACCGACGCCATTTGAGGAGGGCACCAGGACCCTTTTTCATATATATATATATATATATATGGCCCATCCCTTTTCCAAAGTGTCTGACTCCATACCTGTTGAGTGGTTAAATGAAATCAGGCCCAGTGGGCGCCTTACCACTATCAAGGAGGAGGACAAGGCGATGCAGGACGACGGGCCGCCATCCCCAGCCGCCTACCGTGACTGTCATCTGAGGGTAGCCTCGCCCGTTCACCGACCCCTGCCACACCCGACACGCCCCCTGCCATGCACTCCCAGAACCGATCCGCCACTGCAGCCTGGTGCGTTGTTTGGGGTCAAGCAGGTGGAGGAGACGAGCCTCAGACATCGCTGGGGGAGGAGCCACAAGATGGGCCTCAGACATCGCTAAGACGAAGGAAAATGATACTAAGGGGAATCACAAAGTGGGACTTTTGCTTCTAATTTCAATAATCTAAACCTAACAAGTCGGCCGATCAATGCGATTGATGAGATCGATCATTTGAATAAATGAGAATTTTGCCCGATTGGACGTAGCATGCCGAGATATTAATGAATAAAATATTTTGATGGTAGGTCCAAAAATAATGACACTATAGTGACAATTTCACAAATAATTTAATGTTTGAATCATTGCATTTTGATCAGCCTGACAGGGGTAAAATAATTATTTTTCAGATTGCCATTTTCCGACCAAACGCCATAGTTCCTTTGACATCTTAGAACTAAGAATACACGATCTGTAAAATTTTGTTGCAAGCGTTTCCAGGCCTAAAATGATCAAACCATATGATATCTAGGACCCTGAGATATAGAAGAACATAGATATATACATGGATTTCATTTTGATAGGCCTAATAAGGTCTAAATAATTATTTTTCAAATTGCCAGTGTTTGAGTCTCCGACCGATGCGCATTAGCCTTTTTACGGCTTTAGGCCTCTAGCCTAGCTTATTTCAACGGTAAAATTTCAAATGCTGGAAAAAAGATATGAACCTTCCTGTACAGCCTGAGTCCTGAATGCATCTGAATGGGTATATCCTCCACAATTGATGCATTTAGTCCCATGTCATCCTGGTTTCCTGAGTTCAATGTATTGGTGTAGGCATGCGGGGAGAAAACCCGGCCAGGATGACGCCATCTTAGGTCTGACAGTGTCAAGCCTCCTCGTGTCCAATGTTTTCCCTTCGATATGAACGCATGGTTAACACATGAGTTTTCAATGCGTTGTATGCGTTTAAGGGGTCCAGACGTCCAAAATATATATATCTTGAAAGCATCAGATAGCGCCGTAATCCAGGTGAAAAGGCGGAGAAGGTCGAGCCCCCGGTAACAACTGACCGTCCGGGCCGGCTGCACCCCGCGGTCTGAGACTTTTCACCACGGAGGCCGAAGGATTACCAAGAAAATAGCGCGATGATTTCGTGCATTTTGAAGTGTTATTTCGTTTTATTTTGATTCTGGGACATTGGGATGCTTAGCTATGTATCCAAATCTACTTCTCTCTCTATATATATTTGACCCGTAAGAACGACCAATGTCATAGTCAAATAGGCTTGCAAAGTTGATGAATATTCAGACTTTGACCCAGAACCCTTCTTTTCCAATCAAAAGCGAGGCTGGTGGGTGTTACTTGACGGGCAGACATTCATGTGATGATCGGATTTATGGTCTCATTTGGTCAGATATCGGTATAAATGATCAATTGATGGTGTTATGGGACCTCAAACATCATGTACCATCCATATCGGATAGGAAATAGATTAATTCTATCGGATTATATATGTTTTCTGAGGAGGGTAGGGCCATCACCTGTCACATAATGCGCGGAAATCAACGCGTCAGTCATTTTACTGGAAATACGCTGTAAATTCCCACTGATTTTACCGGAACAGGCCTCAAAGCGGTGATCATGAAAAAAAAGGTCCCTTTAAAAGGCCACAATTTAAGAAATAAAGGTCGGATAAGGGAATAAAAGGTCATTTAAAATGCATAGTTTTAACTAATTTCCTTATGAATTTAGACAAAAACACATGTTTCAATGTTCCTTTATGCTTGGCACTACTCCTTTTAAAGGAATCAACATTATTTTTCACTTTTGGATTGAAATCGACGACATCCAGTCCAAGACAGTAAGCAGTGGTTAGTCAGTATGTTTCCCGAACCACTCTTTGTTGGTTTGAACAGGACCATAACATTTTAGGTAGACCCTAGAAATGAAAGTGGGGATCCTCCTACATGGCTAGTAAGGCAACGCGACCACAAGTGACCAGTTAAGGCTTTGATTTTCCCTCCCTTACCTCTGTTTGGTACCATGTGACCACTGGTTCTTAGTAGTAACCAGGGTCCTGTTTATGTGTAACCAAGGTATGAGGCTCATGATTGGTTGAGGGCTCCTGTAAGGGGGCCCTGCTGGGGGACCTCACATGGGTGAGATCTTAGTGAAATTCTTAAAAAAACTCAAATATTTTTTTCTGTCCAGAAAATACCAATTTCAGGACCCCTACCCTCAGAGGGCCAGAAAAAATGGAAAGAAGAAAATTATCCAAATAGACCCTAGAAATGACCTGTCTTTTTTTCAAAAAGCAGTCATCAATATTAAATCCATCATTTCCAAAATCTCTATTTCTCAGAATTTGTATTTAATTTTTAAAGAATAATATCTCTGATGATAAAATCAGAATTTCCTCGGTCAAAAATGACACTCATCATACATTCAAATCAGCCATATTACCATTGAAGTGCATCATTTTTCATATATTCACTACAATTTCCTGTGTTTAGTTATGATTTTTCCAGGATCCCTTGTAATTTATACCAATTTTCACACTTATCGGTCACTTGAAATGAAAAAAAAGGTCATTAAAGGTCGCTGAGAGGAAAGTAAAGGTTTTAAAGGTCCCAGAGGCAAAAAAAAGGTTTTAAAGGTTTTAAAGGTCCTGCTTTGAGGCCTGCCGGAAGTATCAGCTCAAAAGCTATGGGTAGCTGGTTCCCGCAATCATAGAAGCATAGAGAAAGTTGTATGAAAGGTAGGCAGGCACCAGTATTATGCAAAATTTCTGGATGTTCCCGGCGAGTCTGCAAAATCGTGTACATTTTAGTTTATTGCTTGTCGTCGTAACACAAGTCCGACAGCTCCACATTAGAGAATTTCGCTTGATGCACTTTGGTTTGCTTTCAAACTCCTTTAATCCCTTTGGTTTCGCCGGCCGAAAAAAAGGGGGATGGGGAGGTTCCCAAAGTGGAACTTTTCAATAATTTCTCACATTATTTTAGGGGTTTTACCGTGAATTTGTGAAGGAAAGGTGGAAGGTTTCACCAATTTCCCCTGCACAGAGCAGTTCGGAGAACAGGCAAAATTCTAGTAATCTAGTAATCCCATAGCACTCATGCATAAATGCTCATGCGTGAATCTGGGGGCCGGGGGGGGGGCAGACAGGCCTTGCCCCCCCACACACACACACAAAATAAGGGGGGAGGGGGAGATGGAAAGGGATAAAAGGAAAGGGGCTGGCCCTGTTGTTCCCTCCCGGCATTGGGCCTCCTCTCCTCTCCCTGAGCCTCCTCTTATCTCCTGGCCCCAGGCCTCCCCTTCCAGCCCAGAGCCTACTATCCCCCCCTCCTCCCTCCCCTTCCAGCCCAGAGCCTCCTCTCCCCCCCCTCCTCCCCTCCCCTTCCAGCCCAGAGCCTATCCCCATCTCCTCCCCTCACCTTCCAGCCCAGAGCCTATTATCCCCACCTCCTCTCCTCCCCTTCCAGCACAGAGCCTCCTCTCCCCCCCTCCTCCCCTTCCCTTCCAGCCCAGAGCCTCCTCTCCCCACCTCCTCTCCTCCCCTTCCAGCCCAGAGCCTCCTCTCCCCACCTCCTCTCCTCCCCTTCCAGCCCAGAGCCTCCTCTCCCCACCTCCTCTCCTCCCCTTCCAGCCCAGAGCCTCCTCTCCCCACCTCCTCCCCTCCCCTTCCAGCCCAGAGCCTCCTCTCCCCACCTCCTCTACTCCCCTTCCAGCCCAGAGCCTCCTCTCCCCCCCTCCTCCCCTCCCCTTCCAGCCCAGAGCCTCCTCTCCCCACCTCCTCTCCTCCCCTTCCAGCCCAGAGCTTCCTCTCCCCCCCCCCTCCTCCCCTCCCCTTCCAGCCCAGAGCCTCCTCTCCCCACCTCCTCTCCTCCCCTTCCAGCCCAGAGCCCAGAGCCTACTATCCCCACCTCCTCTCCTTCCCTTCCAGCCCAGAGCCTCCTCTCCCCCTCTCCTCCCCTTCCAGCCCAGAGCCTCCTCTCCCCACCTCCTCTCCTCCCCTTCCAGCCCAGAGCCTACTATCCCCCCCTCCTCCCTCCCCTTCCAGCCCAGAGCCTCCTCTCCCCACTTCCTCCCCTCCCCTTCCAGCCCAGAGCCTATTATCCCCACCTCCTCTCCTCCCCTTCCAGCCCAGAGCCTCCTCTCCCCACCTCCTCTCCTCCCCTTCCAGCCCAGAGCCTCCTCTCCCCCCCTCCTCCCCTTCCCTTCCAGCCCAGAGCCTCCTCTCCCCACCTCCTCTCCTCCCCTTCCAGCCCAGAGCCTCCTCTCCCCACCTCCTCTCCTCCCCTTCCAGCCCAGAGCCTCCTCTCCCCCCCTCCTCCCCTCCCCTTCCAGCCCAGAGCCTCCTCTCCCCACCTCCTCTCCTCCCCTTCCAGCCCAGAGCCTACTATTCCCCCCCTCCTCCCTCCCCTTCCAGCCCAGAGCCTCCTCTCCCCACCTCCTCTCCTCCCCTTCCAGCCCAGAGCCTATTATCCCCACCTCCTCTCCTCCCCTTCCAGCCCAGAGCCTATTATCCCCACCTCCTCTCCTCCCCTTCCAGCCCAGAGCCTCCTCTCCCCCCTCCTCCCCTCCCCTTCCAGCCCAGAGCCTATTATCCCCACCTCCTCTCCTCCCCTTCCAGCCCAGAGCCTCCTCTCCCCACCTCCTCCCCTCCCCTTCCAGCCCAGAGCCTCTTCTCCCCACCTCCTCTCCTCGCCTTGAGCCTCCCCTCCCTGCCCTGCGTTTCCACTCCTGTCCTGGCAACTCCTTCCAGGGGTGTACCCTGCCCTAAAATCTGAGGGGGTTCCAGACCCTCAGAATCCCCCCCTCCCCCCAACGGGTACCGTACACCAATCCCTTCTCGCAGGGCAAGGGCTGTCAGTGTTGCAGGGCTGTCAGTGTTGCAGGGCTGTCAGTGTTGCAGGGCGAGGGCTATCAGTGGGAGCCCGGGCAGTACAGCCATCCTCGGACGGCCCCCGCGGGCCTTCTTTATTTTATTACCCAACATTCATGTAAAATATTGTAAATCTTAGAAAAGAAATGTTGTAAAAACAAACTGGAAATGATGCAGGGCGTATGGCCTGGCAATATGCCCTCCCTACAATACGCCCCACTCGTCGATCCACAGGGTAATAAACCACCTCATCCCAACCCCTCTCGCCCGTCAGGTCACTTTGACGTACATAGTGTCTGGGCCTTTACTTCTCTCTTTAGGGATAGGATCACATCTAGGCAATGCCCACAGCATGCATAAAAACACACTTTGTGCATTGATTAATTCAATTTTAATCAAAAAAGTGCATACAGTGGTTAAACTGAAGATAAGTAGCGGGACTAAATAACAGTGTATTGTTGCACAACTCCTGAAGAAAAATAGAAATACAGTGGTCCCCCTATATACGGCCCCCCTCACCAGCGGCCACCCCTCTTATGTGGCCATAAAATGCTGGCACGGATGGTTTTCTCTCTTTATTTACCCCTCTGACGCAGCCAGCGGTCACTATTTCCAGATCCCATAATGGCCATAAAACCCTTCACCAGCGGCCAGTAAGATGATATGAAGAGGGGGCCACTGACATGACTTCTCCCTTTTATGTAAAGTGACTACGGCATAATCCCCCCACACTGGCCTACGGCCAGGTGGCCGCTTCGCAGCAGGGGTGATAAAAAAACTAGAAAATTACAAATATTAATGAGAACACAGATCTAGCAATCCCTGAGGCCCTTGAGGGCAAAATTCACTTTCTCTGAAGATCCTGTAACCAAACTTTCCCCCACATCATCAGAAATTAGTAGTACAGTAGACACCCGCTAATGCAACCACATAAGGGTCTGGGCAAAAAGTTGACTTTTCAATACCTGAGGTGGTCATCTAAGTGAATGGGTCTACTATAGATGTCAATGAGACAGGACTTCTCCTGTTGATATCATGGGAGGGATGTGGAGGGGGCAGGGGGTGACTGGAAGGACTTCACCCTTTGATGGGAGGTCGGCAGGGGTGTGGAGGGGAGGGGGGGGGGGGGAGATTGACAGGACCTCTCCCTTTGATATGTGGCCGGGAGAGGTGTGGAGGGGATAGGGGACAACCAGTAGGACCTCTCCCTGTGATATGTGGCTTGGGGAGGTGTGGAGGTGACAGGAGGCGACTGACAGGACCTCTCCCTGTGATATGTGGCCAGTAGAGGTGTGGAGGGGACAGGGGCCACTTTTACTTACAGAGATGCCACTTTTCCGTGCAAATATGGGCCAAAATTATAGAAGGAATATATTTTTCTATTTCATTTCGTGTAACACTAATTATGAAAATATATATTACATTTCATGAATATAGCTTCAGTATCAAAGCTTTAATACAGAAAAATAGACTGCCTTAGTTGTTTCCGTATTAAAATACGGAAAAGTGGTGTATTTTTCATGTTTCAAGAGTGGTATCGCTGTACTTATGATATGGTAGAATTGTCTGTAGTTTCTCCCCCTCACCAGCGGCCACCCCTCTTATGCGACCACTTTTCCCAATCCCCAAGGGTGGCCGCATAAGAGGGGGACCACTGTAGATCTAGATTGCTTTTTTTTTTATCCATTTAAAAGATTCTTTTAGCTTACGACTTGGTTCTACATCTGGCATCTAGCGTAGGCAAAAGAAAAACAAGAAGCAAAATAGCTATAAAGTTTCGCTCATGCATGAGCAATGGTCGTCCCTCAATACACAGAAGGCCCTCCTACAACCAGTAGGCTGTATGGACTGTAGGTACTGACCACCACCACCACTCCTGCTGTCACACACAACTCAGGGAGGGGTTTAGGAAAGGGGCTGCTACTAGGTTCTAGTACCTAGCACTGAGTGACCTATCACCCACCCACCTGGGACTGCCCACCTGCAGGTGCAATGGTGGTCCTAATTTAAAGGGGTGAGGGCTGTTTAGCTCAGGCACTGGTTGTGTAACCTACTTCTACTTTCTCACACTGCCTGATTCTAACAACAATTAGAGGACAATGCCCTTCAACTCCTGAACATGATATTGTGTAAACGGTCATTGAGAACAAAGAGAATTAAATGGTTAAAGACATTACTGATTGAGGGATTCCCCCACCATTAGCTACAATACTACACAGATATAACTAGGGACTCCCAAAAAGTTGTGTTCTGGTTTCCCAACTGACCCAAAGATTTTGCCCCAGTCCTACAGTGTTTGAGGTATTTTTGAAGACTTTTGTAGTTTAAAATGAGGTTCAGTAAACCATGAGTGTATATTTCCAATTAAAAATGGAAAAGAAATCCAGACCCACCTACCCTATTTAGATTTTTTGGCATTAGGCCTAGCTTATCTTCGATTCTTAGGGATGGATCCAGAGTCAGTGCTCTAGAGGAGGCAAACTGTGACCCTCTCTTATAAACATGAAAAATAAGAACACATATATACACATGATCTTCCCATTCTAAGATTCCAAAATTTTACATCTTTGGTCTTAGGGGGACAATTGACCCTTTTGCCCCCCCCCCCATCCCCCCCCACCCTCCCCCAACCCCCGCCTTGAACGTGCCACTAACTTCTACGTCAATCTGGGAAATGGGACAGAAGGCCGCAAGATAGGGGCCCTGGATGGGGCGGTACCGATGTCGCAAGTTGAATTTGAGAAATGGCTATGTCACTGTGTCAAATTTAAGAATAAGCCCTCTCACATGTCATAAAGGCTATGTTGCATGTCACTATGATTTCAGTCACATGGCGATTTTAAGAAATGTCCATGTTGCCATGTCGAATTTAGTGGTCCGGACCCATAAGATAGGGGCCTTTGATGGGGAGGGTCTCCCCATAGCGCTATGCCGAATTTAAGAAAAAGACGGCATCATGTCGGCTTTTGGGGTCCAGAGCCCTAGATAGGCCAGGAGGGGATGTCAGGCCTGTGGGGGGCCTAGGTAATATCAAATCACCTGAGACCTCAGAGATGGCAAGAGGTGCAGAAATTAGAGCTACGGCATAGGCCTATAAACTAATAAAGCATAAAACTCTGGGACCTAGATTTATGATTCAAATAGAATCCTATTCACTACTTGCATGCATCCGCCATCTTGGGGAATCCCCGGGGATTCCCTACCTCAAAACGAGGCAAACTGCTATAGAGGTTCCCAATCAATGCTATATCTACCTGTGATAATAGGGAAGGAATTGCTTTTATAATTATTCAAAACCAAAGAAGGAAGGGGTTCTATACTGATATTTAGTGTCTCTTGTAATAAGGCAAAACACTGGGGAAAAAATGCAAATTACTTTTATTTTAAAGGAATTGTGATGGTTTATGTTATATTAGGTTGTAGAGAAAAATAGACAGGTCTTATTAGAAGCCACTACAATGGGTATCACCACCTTGCATGTGTGCAGGCATCAATGACCATGAATGTTTGAAAGTAACATTCCAACAGTCAGAGGGGAATTTCGCGGACTTTAACACCTTCACACTTCTATATTTAAGGTGGCATTCACACCTGTCAAACGTAGGCTACAGTTCTTCGCCTCGTTTTGAGGTGAGAACGATGGTGGCGCGCCAGGTCCGTGCAAGTAGTGAATTGAAATATAAATCAACACACAGATCTGCGGTGCTGACAAAGAAACACTACACCAGGGGGCCTGCTGGCCACCCCACCTGACTGGCCAGGGACCTTGCCCACTCACTTTGCATTCAGCACCCGCAGAGGATTCAATACTTGTAATTTTTTTCACGATGCAAGGGGCCCAAAGGGGCCCGAAGGGCAGGGGAAATTTTCGTAACTACATGCCCCCTCTTTTTTAAAATTTCTGTATCCGCCCCTGTTATAAGATGATATATGGAGGTATTGAAAACTAATCTTAGATAAGCCAAGATCCGTCGGCAAACAAGGTTTTAGCAGTCCGCCCTCAGACAGCTAAGGGCTATCGGAGAAGGCATCAGACCTCGGCCCCCAGTCTAATTAAAAACCCATTGAGTGGTCGGTCCTCACATCTGACCCCGTGTGTGGGGCTCTCCACTGCTCTGTACACCAGGCGCAAACTTATGAGGAGCTTAAGCCACTAGTTTAGAACGAAGAGAAGGTCTCCCGGGACCAGGGGATGGCAGGAGGATGCGTCCAGGACATCTGGAGTTACCCAATTTATCACAGGGCAAGGCAAATGCCCCTACGCTTAGCTATACCAGAGAGAGTAAATTAAAACTTTACTCTCTCTGGCTATACAGTCGTTCCAACACCAAGGTTAAGAGTTAATCCACAAAAACTAATTATTTTCTCAAAATATTATCTGCCCTGTACCCTATATGGGTCATTCCATGGTGTAGGGGAAAAAATTATCATATGGATGTAAATAAGATAATTATGTCAACCATGGCCAGAGGATTTATTATGTTTTTTCTTATAAAAGAAATTCAAGGCATTTGTACTAATTTTGTGAATAATATCCCTCATAATAGGTAAGTACTAGAGTCTTAAGGCCGTATTCCACTATAGGACGTTTTGCTAGCGGTGGGAACTTTTACTAGCTGTGTTCACCCCCACCGCAAGTAATAACAAGCACCGCAAGGTGGAATATACCAATTTGCTTGAGTCAGGCCTCAAAGCGGTGATCATGAAAAAAAAGGTCCCTTTAAAAGGACACAATTTAAGAAATAAAGGTCGGATAAAGGAAAAAAAGGTCATTTACAATGCATAGTTTTAACTTATTTCCTTATGAATTTAGACAAAAACTACATGTTTCATTGTTTCTTTATGCTTAGTACTACTCCTTTTCAAGGATTCAACATTATTTTTCACTTTTGGATTGAAATTGACTACATCCGGTCCGAGACACATAAGCAGGGGTTGGTCAGTATGTTTCTCGAACCACTCTGTTGGTTTGAATAGGACTATGGAATTTTAGGTAGACCCTAGAAATGACCTGTCTTTTTTTCAAAAAGCGCTGAACAATAATCCAGCATTTCAAAATCTCTATTTCTCAGAATTTTTATTTTGTTTTTAAAGAATAATTTCTCTGATGAGAAGGTCATATTTTTTTGGTTCAAAAATGAAATTCATTATACATTTAACTTTGCCATATTACCATTGAAGTGCATCATTTTTCATATATTCACTACAATTTCCTGTGTTTAGTTGTGATTTTTCCAGGATCCCTTGTCATTTTTACCAATTTTTACACTTATCGGTTACTTGAAATGAAAGAAAAGGTCATTAAAGGTCGCTGGGAGGAAAATAAAGGTTTTAAAGGTCCAGAGACAAAAAAAAGGTTTTAAAGGTCCCGCTTTGAGGCCTGTTGAGTTGATACTTGCGTTGTTGCTTGCATTGGCCCAATGCAAGAGTCACCGCAAGGGGATTTATATAGGTTTTCTAAGGATTGCTTGTGGTGGCAGGAACAAACATGTCCGTTTCTGAAAGGCAAATTGCTTGCGGTGGCTAGAAAGACCGCCACTAGTGACCAGCAACCGCATAGTGGAATATTGCCTTTAGGCCTATATACATGTACTGAAACTCAAAAGTATGGGCATCTCTCAATGGTAGTCCTGTGAGGTGTTTAGCAAAAACTGACAATAATATTTATAATATTCTATTTCAAGAAAACCCTTTCACTTTATGGACTTTCCTAAAAATATCCTCGTTAGTGACCCTTAGACCCTAGACAGCAACATGCTGGCCATCCAGCAGGCCTATTGGGGGAAATTTTTTAACAAAACATTCGCGGACTCTAGAAAAAGGGAGCTATTTTAGGGACCTAGAAGAAACCAAACTCGTCAGAGCAATCACTCAACTTGTCATGACATATGAAGGATCTGTAGAAATTTAAACTAGAAACTATGAACCAAATTTCATTGTATTGTGAAAAAGAAAGTTTACAGAAGGTAAACGCCTTTGTGAAAAAGTCAGTGCTTTGAGAAAAACAGGGTCTTTTTTAACCTAAAAAAATCAGTGATATCTACAAAATAGGGGTATTTTTTGGGGCCAGAATTTCGCAGGGGTCATTTTGCAAGATGAAGAACACTGATGGGTGACATGCTGTGAATCCAAGTCGGGTACTGGGGTCATGACAGGGCGGGCCTGGTACCAGTGGTAGGGACACTCTGATCTGTGGGGGTCATGACAGGGCGAGCCTGGTACCAGTGGTAGGGACTCTCTGATCTGTGGGGGTCATGACAGGGCGGGCCTGGTACCAGTGGTAGGGACTCTCTGATCTGTGGGGGTCATGACAGGGCGGGCCTGGTACCAGTGGTAGGGACTCTCTGATCTGTGGGGGTCATTGACAGGGCGGGCCTGGTACCAGTGGTAGGGACTCTCTGATCTGTGGGGGTCATGACAGGGCGGGCCTGGTACCAGTGGTAGGGACACTCTGATCTGTGGGGGTCATTGACAGGGCGGGCCTGGTACCAGTGGTAGGGACACTCTGATCTGTGGGGGTCATTGACAGGGCAGGCCTGGTACCAGTGGTAGGGACACTCTGATCTGTGGGGGTCATGACAGGGCGGGCCTGGTACCAGTGGTAGGGACTCTCTGATCTGTGGGGGTCATGACAGGGCGGGCCTGGTACCAGTGGTAGGGACACTCTGATCTGTGGGGGTCATGACAGGGCGAGCCTGGTACCAGTGGTAGGGACACTCTGATCTGTGGGGGTCATGACAGGGCGGGCCTGGTACCAGTGGTAGGGACACTCTGATCTGTGGGGGTCATGACAGGGCGGGCCTGGTACCAGTGGTAGGGACACTCTGATCTGTGGGGGTCATGACAGGGCGGGCCTGGTACCAGTGGTAGGGACACTCTGGTCTGTGGGGGTCATTGACAGGGCGGGCCTGGTACCAGTGGTAGGGACACTCTGATCTGTGGGGGTCATGACAGGGCGGGCCTGGTACCAGTGGTAGGGACACTCTGATCTGTGGGGGTCATGACAGGGCGAGCCTGGTACCAGTGGTAGGGACTCTCTGATCTGTGGGGGTCATTGACAGGGCGAGCCTGGTACCAGTGGTAGGGACACTCTGATCTGTGGGGGTCATGACAGGGCGGGCCTGGTACCAGTGGTAGGGACACTCTGATCTGTGGGGGTCATGACAGGGCGGGCCTGGTACCAGTGGTAGGGACACTCTGATCTGTGGGGGTCATTGACAGGGCGGACCTGGTACCAGTGGTAGGGACACTCTGATCTGTGGGGGTCATGACAGGGCGGGCCTGGTACCAGTGGTAGGGACTCTCTGATCTGTGGGGGTCATTGACAGGGCGGGCCTGGTACCAGTGGTAGGGACTCTCTGATCTGTGGGGGTCATTGACAGGGCGGGCCTGGTACCAGTGGTAGGGACTCTCTGATCTGTGGGGGTCATTGACAGGGCGGACCTGGTAGGACATTCTGATCTGTGGCCATGGACACACCATTTAGCACAGATAAGGCTGCCAGACTCCTCAGACGTGGCCGTCCATAGAGCTGAGTCTCTCTTCTGTCTGTCCTCGGACTGATCCAGACTCCTCAGACGTGGCCGTCCACAGAGCTGAGTCTCTCTTCTGTCTGTCCTCGGACTGATCCAGACTCCTCAGACGTGGCCGTCCACAGAGCTGAGTCTCTCTTCTGTCTGTCCTCGGACTGATCCAGACTCCTCAGACGTGGCCGTCCACAGAGCTGAGTCTCTCTTCTGTCTGTCCTCGGACTGATCCTGACTCCTCAGACATGGCCGTCCATAGAGCTGAGTCTCTCTCCTGAGGGGGAGGGGGGGGGGGGGGGGCTTGGGCCGTCACCTGTGGTGGTCCCTGTGGTGGTCCCTGTGGTGGTCATCCCCTTTATTTCAGATGCCCAACTTGCCAGGCGTTTGTGGAGTCCTTCAGGCCAGACTAACGAAAAATTCTGTTTACGGACGACTGCCCGACTGGGTCCAAAAGTGCCAACTCAGGGTATTTTTTTCTGATTTTAAAAAAAAACTAGTTTTTTTACAAAAATTTTAGTACTTTGCCTACCAAAAAAAAAAAAAATTAATAAAAAAAAGAATTGCGACCGCCCGACTGGCTCTTTTAAAAGCCAGTCGGTCCACCGGAAACAATATTTTTTCAAAGGCTGGCCTCAGGGGCCTAGACTGGTCGATTTCAAGTCCAGAGGTCCCCTATCGCATAGGTCCCCGTACAGGGATCCCTTAAGGGGACTTCCTGGTAACTTTTTTGTGGTGATGACTGATGACGGTCTGTTTGGGGGTGTCTTAGATATTTTGATCTACCTGTCCACCCTTGAAAGAATTGTGTAGAATTAAAATTCTAAAACGCAAATTTATTGTAGTGTATTTGATAGAGCATCAAAGGTTCTCGAATGCCAGGTCCAATGGCAAACTGGGCCCAGGCACTTGGTCCCACACAGCACCAATCCTATTTTGCACCAGCAAGCTCCATGGGGCAAGGCTGTCTTCTTGTTGGATTATTGGCAGCCCAGAATCGGCTTTGTATATGCTAAGTCGCACATATTTGTGTTTTTATCACAGAATTGTAATATCTATGTAATTATATTTTTGGGGAGCTGACCTACTGGCGGCCTGTGTTTGGGTTGGTGGTATCAAATGGGACGAGGTAGGACCAGTGGAAAACTGGCCATCTGTGCTGGGGTAGGTGCCTTCAAAAGTAGGGGACCTGTGGACGGGGAGCTATGTGTCAGGGGACCTCTGGACTTGTTACTGACTGGTCTGAGGGCCCTGACCTGAGGGCCCTACGACCTGAGAGGGCCTCCCCCTGATCCTGGTCTATCCTAGGGCCCTACGCCCTGAGAGGGCCTCCTCCTGATCCTGGTCTATCCTAGGGCCCTACGCCCTGAGAGGGCCTCCCCCTGATCCTTGTCTATCCCCTACGACCTGAGAGGGCCTCCCCCTGATCCTGGTCTATCCTAGGGCCCTACGACCTGAGAGGGCCTCCCCCTGATCCTGGTCTATTTAAGGGCCCTACGACCTGAGAGGGCCTCCCCCTGATCCTGGTCTATCCCCTACGACCTGAGAGGGCCTCCCCCTGATCCTGGTCTATCCCCTACGACCTGAGAGGGCCTCCCCCTGATCCTGGGGGGGGGGGGGGAGGTGGTGCCCCATCCCTCTCCTACAAATAACGTGGGGGGAAAATTATGTCAGATTTTTACAAGTCAACAAGCTTAGATTATTTGGGGAAAAAATCCACTTGGTCTACCTTGTAATTGTATTGCCATGCGACGTCATTTTTTCGAGCAAATTCATTCTCTCAGGAGTGTCCTGTGCGACATTTGTCCAGTTGTGTAATCACCAGAGTGGCCTCTTTGTGCCGTGTAAGTGTGTATTGCCCCCCCCCCCCCCGGATTCCCGGCACCGGGCTGTCGGGGCCAGGGTCAGGGGTGGGCAACCTGTCCCGTTGTTGCACAAAAGTGCGACAGAGGCCTTAAATTGTGCGGCAGGAGGTTTTGCATTAGGAAATATTGTTAATGAGAATTATCCAAAATAGATCATATTCTATCTTGATCGATGGAAGTCTTTATCGTTTCTCTGCCCCTGGTGTACGGATGTTTACAGTGTATCCACCTTAGAGATTTTAATGACATCGATTTAGAGTATTATCGGCACCCCTAACATATTTTCTGACATTTAACACTTAATCAGAGCTAACACTAAATCAGATGAAATAATTCAGATACAGTTGACTCTTGCTTCAACGGACATGGACAGGACTGGAAGATTTGTCCGTTGAAGGGCAATGTTCGCTTAACTCAGATTGGACAGTGGCTCCCAAACCCCCCTACCCTGTTATACTCTTATTGTCAATCATGAATTACAATTTTCTATCCCTCGTATCATGAAGAATGTGTATACATCATATTCACAAAATAATGGTAACATGTAGAGCCTTTTTGTTTAAACATTTTACGCACAAAAAAATATATATTACACCTCCACTCCAACCATTGCCCCAGAAAGTAATATAAAATAGATCCTGTCTGCTATATGTGCGACCACTGACCAATGTGATGGGTGTAGATCCTCAAAGACTGGGTGACACAGGTATTTCTTAAATTCAACATACAACATTCCCCTTTGCATGTAATGACAGGGTGAAATGGGCTGCTTTCCTTAAAATCGAAAGGATGACATGGGCATTCCTTAAAATTGACTGGGCGACAGTAAGACACCCCCAGCCTTCACACATTACACACGACCACTCAGCCTCAGCTCCTCTCAACATCTACTGCCCGCCCCCTCTTTGTTCTAGGTGTGACCACTCACCTCCAGGTCCTCTCAACATCTACTGCCGACCCCCCTTTGTGTCATGTGCGACAACTCACCTAAAGATTCTCTCAACACCACCAGACTGTCCCTTTTTTGTTCTATGTGTGAAAACCCACCCCCAGTTCCTCTCAACACCTACTGTCGGCCCCTCTTTGTTCTATGTGCGACCACTCACCTCAAGGTCTCCTATATACCTTTAATTGTCCGCTGAATAAAGGGACAATGTCCATTTGGGACAAAAAGGGTTGTCCGTTGTCTGCAGAAGCAAATTGTCCGCTCAACTAAGGTTATTTTACATTGAATTATACAGACAATTGGCCGGGACATAGGTTTTTGTCCATCTAAGGGCGATGTCCGCTGAATTAAGAGTCCGTTTAAGCAAGAGTAGACTGTATATTCAAATATATTTTTTTGTTCTAGCATTAACTTTAAGCAATATACTTGAACAGCTCTGGTTTTGCATTGGAGTGGCTAAGAAATGATAATGTTTTAACACAATTCTTGCTATTTAAGTAATCCCAAGTCTTGAAGAGATCAAAAGCTGGCATATATATCTATTTTGTCCAACCCTTGTCCAACCCTACGATATACCCAATGTGGGATGGGCTTATTATCATGACGCTTTAGGTGGCCTTAAATGAAGAAAGAATTAAGGCGTTTCGAATTCCATATTGTATTCAACAGGTTTTCAAGTGGTTTTCAAAGGTGTATCTATGCCCTGCATGCACAATTTGTATGGCTGACAATGTAGACATTAACGAAGGTGTGGACCTGGATCTTATAAAAGATCATTCATGCAAAGATCTATCTCCATACAGCAGTGCATTTACAAAACCGTATAATAGTTGGGACTAAAACGTTTCTGTGTTTCTGTATTTCAGTATAATATTTAACAAAAGGTACCAAAAAAGTCAGAGAATGCACCAGAATTCCTAAAAAAAAAATATCTCACAGCTTCTGGGGGCCTGGGTGGCCCCCATACCCCTCTCTTTAATGGTTCTTTGTGTGGAAATCATATCCTCAATATTGTCAGGGCTGCTAACTGTCGTGGGACAGTCCCGGATTTTAACCCCTCAGGCCCTGTCCCGGACGTCCCGGGAAAGAACACAGATGTCCTGTACTAATAGCTTAGCACTTTTAATATATTCTCGTGTTATATAATCAATCAAGGATCAGGCTTAGCAAGTCTACTTCTAGTCTACTTCTAGAAGAAATATCTTGCGCTCCTAGCGCCACCTGTTAACCAGTATAAAAGGCGCTGCAAGGTAGGGAGCGAGCAGTTAGTTAGTAGTTAGTAGTCACTGAGTTTTAGTGAGAACATCAGCTAAGTAAGTTTAGTCAAGGAGTTACCTGGAGTAAGTACAACGGCTCCCGTGTAACAGACTGGAGTTTACCAATATCAACCACCTCGGACATAGGATTGTGATAGAGCTGAGTACTAGAATGGTCTAGAAGGTGTTGGAGCAACTCGTGTTCTAAATGTGGTTGATTGCTGATAGGAGATGGGAGGTGGACTGATGAAGACTTATACGTGGTGGCTTTGACTCGGGATGAGATGTTTATTGAATAAAAACCCTTTCATATTAAGAAGCTCCCTCATCGTTCATTTCTTTTGAACTATTGGGAAGTGGACGGACAAACTTTAAACGCAGTCTGAATTACTCAGGCATTCTGGATAAACGACTCATGAAGACTTGGATATACACGAACATTACGCAGTCTTAAATCAAACATTAACAATAGTTCAGTCCTGGAAAATGAGGAATTCAAAATTGTATTTGTTAGATCTAGGCTGATTTATTAGGCTCAAAGCAGGGCTTGCCAGGTACAAGCTAAGGACGCCGATAGGGGCGCCATCTAGTGGGTAAAACTCGCCGGGTAACAAGGTTTTCCCGCCACAGCGGACACCACAGTATTTATGTTTGAAAAAAAGTAGAAATTGTACTCATAAAATCCATGAAGATGCGACAAATACATGTACCCACGAAATTTCCAAGATTTTCTCAATCCGTAATAATTATATATTTTGTGGAAAGGGAAAGCATAGGTATCTAGGCTGATTGAAGAAAGTTCTATCAATGTTTCCATCAATTATTTACTCAATTACATGAATTCTAAAACAACATTCCCCCAATAAAATGAAAATTTAATAAGCGATATTGATTAGATCCCTCATGTATATCCCCAAGCTGTCCCGGATTTTGCTCATCACAGGTATTAGTTTTGATTATTTCTTTGCTAAATCAAATAGATAAGGTTAAATATTGATTTGTTTATTGTGAAATAAAAATGGGAAGAATCTTACAGCTCCAAAATAAGTCATTTGTAAAGTAAGTCATATTCATGAATTTCTAAAATTATCATTTGCATCAAAACGGCAAAATAATACAAATCACTGCATCTCTTTTATTTTTTTATAAAATGAGGAGGGGTTTGTGCCTTGTTGTGCGACAATGTATTCCATTTGTGCGACAAGGGAAAACAATTGTTCACACCCCTGAGGTTGGTAGAACCAGCCTCCACCACGGGGGAGGGGCCCTCAGGTCGCGGCGTTGACCCGGCCCTAACCCTAACCACAGAGACAGAGGAAAGTGCTAACCTTAGGCCGTCTGCCCAAACCTAGAAGAGCCGTCCACCCCGTGCAGGAGGCCGTCAGGAGGCCCTAACCCCGACCCTAGTCTAGGCTTACTCTAGGCCTACTGAGTGACTCTAGGCCTAGAAGAGCCGTCCACCACGTCAGGCCGTCACTCGCCCCCCCCCCCCCCCCCCCCCCCCCCCCGCGCCCCCCCCCCCCCCCCCCCCCCCCGGGCCGGGCCTCCTCCCTCCCCGGGTCGACCACTGACACGGGGTATGGGACAAGGAATTATTACTACAGACGTCCAATACATGATGATACATTCAGTAGGCTGTCAATCCCCTACGTCTTTTATATTGTCAATGGCCATTTTGGCGCTGAAGAGGGATGGGAGAAGGTGACCGTGACGGGACTCGTCCGTCGTCGGGGAGGGGGCCGGGCAGACGGCGGGACCTGCGGGCACCTGCCGGCCTCCTCCCCAGGGGAATACTTTACTCAGACGTCTGTGGGGGGTCCTTCTGGTGGTCGGGGGATCTAAAGGTATGCCAGGATCTAACGTATGGGCCCTGTCCCTTCCCCTGAACCCCCCCAAACCTACCTGATTCACTGGGCCTGTCCTCCCCGCCGGCCGCCATCTTGACATGACTCGCCACTTCACGGAGGGCTCTGCTTGGAGAGTGCCCTAATTTAGTCCTTCCCTGACCTGTAGGTCGACCAAGCTATGGTATATAATACACTGGACACCTATCAAACCTGGACGGTACTACGGTCTTGTATAGGTCTCACTACAGCAATTAATAATAAATACTATGTGCGATTTGGAAAGTACTCCCTGCAAGTCCCTACATGTTTTATTGGATTTCTCTGCAAATGGACATCAATGTAGTCTTATTGGTGCATGATAATTAAGGCAACAACTTTTGTGATATGCCAGATAACTACTTATTACCATTCCAGTTCAAAATAAGTTTTTGGTACCAACTTGGGTTGATATTTAACTACTCAGCCTGGTCTGGTGGAAGACTTTTTGTGAGGGGGTGATGAGGCCAAAAGAGCAGAATGGTAAGAGCACCTTATGGGGGAGCATTCTCTACACAGTATCCTACAAGGGATTAGTGCAATATATGCATTCACCAGAGTGGCCTCTGTGTTGAGACAACATTGTGATTGTTTAGTTTTGAGCACAGCAAAGGAGTGGGGCCAGGAAGGCATGTACAGTGATACTCCTTAGTCGGATCGGATTCCACATGTAATTCTGAATGATTACACGGGAATCTGAAGCGAGAAAACATGAATCTGAAGCGAGAAAACATGAATGTACGGGGGATGGGGGGCCCCTTTTTAAACATGATTTAACAGGGGAGAGGGGGGGGGAGGGGGTGGCAAGGCCCGCCCCCCCCCTGGATCCGCCCCTTTTAGACATTTATTTTATTTTAATGATAACTTTTATTGACAACTGTGATGTCAGTGTAGACTTATATTTTTTCATGTAGAACAATATAAGGTATATATGGCTGAGGCTCACGAAATGGGCACCAGTAGGGTGTGGCATATCTGGATTAACAAAGTTACTCCTACCCTTTAATTTAAGTTTGTTTTATATACTACAGGTGTTGGTGTTCATGGGAAAAATAACCGTGCGACCTAATCTTTTTTCGTTTTCGCGTGGTGATCGGTCAAAGTTGGGTCTCTCAAGGGCCCGATTTGACCCGTTACCTACGTTATCCGCCAGTACACATGTACCATTCAATTCCCCAACCATTTATAAATGTATTGTATACCTGTTTTTATTGTTGATATAGATACTAAAGCAATATGGTCCATGGAAAAAATTTAAAAAAATATTCTGCTATCTTTTTTATCGAGGTGGGCGTCGCCCCGAAGTTAAGGTATATTTTGCGCGCAGTCCCTACGTACAATTTCTAAAATAATGCTATCTGTCGTTACTTGTAAAAAAGAAAAGCACTGTAGTATAGGTTAATAAGCTTTCTTATCACCTAAAGGGATGTCTCCTCTCTACACAGTATGAATTTCAGGCCCCTATCCCCGACCAACCCAGAGCTATAGAGTTTCTTCTACAGGCTATACTCGGATAACGTAGGTCACATAAATGTGCCAAAAAAAAATTGCTAATTCATATCACTTAAATCTATACATCTATATCATATATGAATAATAAAGTATGTAACCATGGTGTAGAGTCCGTTTTAACCTGAAAAATCGAACTTAATCTAAATTTTTTTCGGATAACGTAGGTCACACCCGGCCACCGGTTGAGCTGAAAATGCAAGTACACATAACGGGATGTCTAACTAATGCTAAATCGTCATTCCCTTTCTCAATTAAAGATAAAGGCTCAGTGAATTGGCACTTACCTTCACTGAGGAGGCAGGAGATGTCTATGTTGTGTGGTGGCCTTGCCAAAGTCGATAACGTAGGTAACATCGTATTGTCAATCACTAACGTATTTACAGTCTTTGAACACTAACTTCTGTTTCCAACGCTGTACATCAGTCTATTTGAATATTGTTTCTCCCTGTGAGGTATTTGTACTTGTCCCAGTTGCTTTTTAGATTCTTAAAATGATTATTTGGCGGATAACGTAGGTCACGCGTTCATATTATTTATAGTCCCTCCTGTTTCCAGTGCCCGATATTAGTGAATAGGAACGTTGTTTGTCTTTGTAAGGTATCTGGACTTGTCCCAATTGCTTTTTAGATTCTTAAAATGATTATTTGGCGGATAACGTAGGTCACGCGTTGATAGTATTTATAGTCCCTCCTGTTTCCAGTGCCCGATATTAGTGAATAGGAACGTTGTTTGTCTTTGTAAGGTATCTGGACTTGTCCCAATTGCTTTTTTGCGGATAACGTAGGTCACGCGTTATAAGTTTCCTTTAGTTTTTTTGTGATAAAAAATAGAGTCTTTCGATCCCACCCTCCCCACCCCAGATCCCTTAGTTACTAACCCTCACGATAACCCCTCAGAGTGGCCATGTCGGCATCAGAGAGGGTGAACGCGCGCCTGGATCTTCCGGTGGGGGTAGGCTCGCAGATCTTAAATACGATGTCCTCTCCTACCACCCACAACATGTCTGGTTGAGCCGGCCACTGGTACTTCCCCTTGTTTCGTCGGCATTCTGCCATGAATGTAATTTTGAATTCCCCCTCTTCTATTTCTACAATTTTCCCTATGTACACCTCGTCCAGGTATTTCGCCACCACATACTCTCCTACTGAGAACTCGAGCTGCTCCGCCTCTTCGGGCTGCTCCGCCTCCTCGCGCTGCTCCGTCTCTTCGGGCTGCTCCGCCTCCTCGCGCTGCTCCGCCTCCTCGCGCTGCTCCGCCTCTTGGGGCTGCTCCGCCTCCTCGCGCTGCTCCGCCTCTTGGGGCTGCTCCGCCTCCTCGCGCTGCTCCACCTCCTCGGGCTGCTCCACCTCCTCGGGCTGCTCCGCCTCCTCGCGCTGCTCCGCCTCTTGGGGCTGCTCCGCCTCCTCGCGCTGCTCCGCCTCTTGGGGCTGCTCCGCCTCCTCGCGCTGCTCCGCCTCCTCGCGCTGCTCCGCCTCTTGATGGATGTCAGCCAGGTCGGGTATTTCGCCTTCGTTGTTCTGATGTTCCTCCCAGCCTGGACATGCCGGGTGAAAACTGCCGTATGACCAGCAGCAGTCATTGTAGCATGACGTCTGCCTGACGTAGACCCGGCCATCCTTCGGGACGATGGAGTGAAGCTTCATTGTACCATGAATCCGCATTCGCCCCATCTTCTCCATTTCTGTGGTTGCTGTTGCCACGGCCTGGCTGTCCACCAAGAGATACGTCATTTTTGAGAGGTGTTGCCGGAGCCCCCAGGCATACACGTCGCTGGCGTTCTTCAAGAGCGCCCCCTTCTTCACGGCGAGTTCAGCAGCCCGTTTCACCGCCCCTCCAACGCCGTCGCAGGGCCCCTTCCCGTGCCCACTTTCGAAGTAATCCCAGGTTGCTGCTACATTGAAAAGCTCGGAATGGCGGTTAACAAGCTGAAAGATGGTTGCGTTCCGGTACTGGCTCGACGGACTGTCCGACAGGTAATGCACGCAGCTGATGTGCGGCATGTTGGTCCGGAGCCAGGCGATCAGGGCTTTTATGAAGGCAAAGACTGTGCTGGCTTTGTGCGATGTTTCGTCCGACAAAACCACAAGGGTTTTGTGTTCCAGTGGGCCGTCAGGTGTGGTGCGAAAGTGCATTACGATGGGATGGACGGTGACCTGCACTTTTGAGTAGAATGCTGCAGAGACTTCGCGCTTAAAATTACAAACGTAATTTTGCGCGAAGTCGATCTGCACCGTTGCCTCCGTTGTTTGTAGCGCTGCTTTTAACTTCCTGAAGTTGGAGTACTGTGTCAGGACCCGCTCGTGGTGCTCCCTGAATGCATCCATCTCAGCCGCGAACTTCTCCTTAAATTCGTCGGCTGTCTCTTCGACTTCTAACAGGGTCGTCCTCCTCACATCTTTTCCATTCAGTTTCTGGACGACCTGGCGCCAACACCTGAATCGGATGATTGGCTTATCCAGCGCATCGACTTTCCCGGCGACCTCTTCCTTCTCCACTTTCTTCAAAAACTCTCCAGGTGTCTGCGGCACACCGGCTGGTTTCAGGGGAACGAGGCGGAGCGAGAAGTTTTGGTGACGTTGACAGAGGCAGACGTTACGGCGCCCATAAGACACGGGAAGGATGTTGCCTGGCCGACACTTCTTGAAGGTGGCGAGGCTCATCTCGGTGGCCGGGTGAAAGAAGCAGAACCTCTCGTAGAGGACGTCTAGGTTGTCGTTCAGGATGTACTTCTGTAGACGCTCCTTCCCGACCTTCACCGTGTCCCGTTTACCTGGGAGGCAGCTTGAGTGTTGTTCATCTTCCATGAACGTACGTACTGCCATACGCCGGAGTGTTGCGTTGATGGTACGCTTCCCAGTGGGCTTCTCGATGACCTTCCTTCGGCTGACGTTGATCGAGCGCGCCAGGAGCCTTGCTGTCTTTGTCTTAACAGCAGCCTTCATGGCATCCTTGGCTGTCGTCTGGCCGCTGCTCCGTAATTCCTTAATCATGGAATAGTGCAGGCAGAGGGTCTTTCTCACCGACCTGGCCTTGGTAGGCGTGATACCCTCATCACGCAGAAGCGCGTCAGCATTCTTTACGGGCGTTGCGGGAGGTTCTGCGAGAGGTTCTGGTGGTGGTTGTTGTCGTTGTTCTTGCTTGTTTAGTCGCTGCATCCTCTTTTCTAAGGCCCACACGCGCGTTTGAAGTTTCACGTTCTTCTTTATCAGTGCTGCCTTGTTTCTCTTTAGGATGGCCACTGCCCTGCTGACGCGTTTCCGTGTAGAGCCTGCCGCCCTCGTACGGAAGGGCAGCTGAACTATGAGCCTGAAAAATATCATTGGTTTTGACATGCAAGTGTATGTTAAATGTTCGTGTTAAAGTGTCGTGTTAAATCTAATTAACTATCATGACTACAGACATGCATTGTTGTATTTCTACTGTTCTATGTTCATGGATCATGATGATATCATTATATGAAATTCAAATGTGTTAAATGTACATGTTAAGTGTTAAGATATGCCCTGTTGTATTTCTACTATTATTGATTATGATGATATAGAATTCATTTCATTACATGAAACTCGACACAGTAAATAGTGTAACATGATTAAATAAGATTTATTTCAAGAAAAAATTACAAGATTACTCTGATACTCTGATACTCTAGGATAAATACTTTTAAATATTAATAGGTTAATTTGAAAAAATAGTTATTAGTATTATAATTTAAGATAAAAAAAATCCTGTTGATCCGGTGGTCCAGCCGCTTGCTTAAAAACTATGAACAAAAAAGACTTCTGACGAACAACGAAAAAAAAAAAAAACTAAAAGTAGTCTAGAAGGGACGCCATGATGCTGAAAAAAAGAACGGAATTAGGTAACAGTACATAAAATAAACATTGAACAAATGTTGTGTTATTGAATTGAAAACAAAATCGAAAATTGAGAAAATTAATAAATGGTTGAGAGAATTGATAAATGGTTATTGAACAGCTGAATAAATAATGAAGATAAATTACCTGTCCATCTCCTCGTCTCCAATGGGTCCTCGAGCGGGCGCGGCGGCTGGCACGGGCACGGGCGCGGCTGGCACGGGCGCGGCTGGCACGGGCACGGCAGCTGGCAGGGGCGCGGCGGCTGGCACGGGCACGGGCACGGCTGGCACGGGCGCGGCTGGCACGGGCACGGCGGCTGGCAGGGGCACGGCGGCTGGCACGGGCACGGCGGCTGGCACGGGCGCGGCGGCTGGCACGGGCGCGGCGGCTGGCACGGGCGCGGCGGCACGGGCGGCTGGCACATCCTGGGCAGTGCGTCTGGGTCGGGCTGGCTCTGGCTCCGGGCCTCCACGCCTGGCGGCCTTGGCAGGGGCACCGTCGCCATCGCCATCACCAACGAGACGGCGACGTCTGGGCTGCTTCGTCTAAAAAACAAAAAATACTTTATGTAAATTCCATTTATAATAATCAATATAATCAATATTCAAAGGTACATTCACATTTTTATAATTCAAGGAATCACTTAAAATTGTTACCGGAGCAATACAAATACAATACCTTGGTCTGTGTATAAGATAATTTGATAATAAAGTATTCTTACCACGTTCACTGGAGGTGCAGGAGCTGGGACGGGTGGAGCTTCGACGGGTGGAGCTACTGCAGGTGGGGCTGGCGCAGGTGGAGCTGCCCCGGGTAGAGCTGCTGCCGCGGCTGCTGCCTCTGCCGCCTCTTCCGCCTCCTTCGCTAAGCGCTTCTTGTCCCTACACCTCTGCATCTTTTCCCGCCCTAACCGGCGGCGCTCCTCCAACTCGTCGGGCTTGTCCTTCAGCTGCTCAACCGGGACATAGTTGTCCCGGGAGCGCTTCGCCTCCCGCTCCAGGTACCCATCGTCACGCACTTTGAGGTTTTCTCTGTAGTTGTGCTGGTTTTTCGCCGACTCTCGAACCATGCTGACACTAAAAATAGTAGGAATTGATTAGAAACAACTTAAAAGCACATAGCATATATAAATGGTATGTATTTAGCATTCACAGGACCCGTTTCATTACTTAGAATCCAATACAAAGCTATGGGTGACCTACGTTATCCGCGGTTTCAGCAACACTTTTATTGTCGAAAAAACAAAAAATTTTTATCAAAACCAGGCCTAAAATATACCCAAACATGTTGGCTTTCCATGTGAATAAGGTTTTAAGTCACTACATAAACTTACTTTAGAGGAGAAACAAATACGATCGGCAAAGTCAAGTGCCGAGTGACCTACGTTATCCAGTTTTTCGTCAAAATACTAGACATAGTGACATGCGACCACAAAACATTACTAAACATGCAATACTACGTATGAAAGGAGTAGAATGATGTATTAATAACCATCGTACTGCTTAGGTTTCATCACAAAACGCCAAATCTCAGTGACCTACGTTATCCGTGTGACCTACGTTATCGGTTTGTTTTGACAGCTGACGCCGACTCGCCGGCGGTTCTTTCGAACAACATTCCGTTTTGATTTGCAAGATACCGGCCGAATCTGACTAAATCTCGCCATAAACATGCAATTTTTGTGATCTATGGTGACTTGGACACTTCATAATGTTGGTAAACATGGAAAATTTGATGAATATTCTTACCTTCTCGCGAAAAATGACGAAGATTCACGGCAGCAACAAGATTTCTGGTGGTCCGGCGTCTGGGCGGAAGCGCTCTCCGCGAGTTTCGCGTGTGTAAAAGACGGACCGGCTTAAACTGCTAGCGGAAAGAACCCGTTGCAACGAAGATTTCCCGCCGATAACGTAGGTCACGGATAACGTAGGTAACGCGGTCTTCAAGTATTTGGTTTGTAACTCCGTCAATATCTCATGGATTTTATCGCGGGAAGTTTTGTTCCTGTTCATTTACGATACTTTAAATGCTCAAAGACTGATTTTGCCCAATTCCACGTGTTAGTGGGTAAACCCGGATAACGTAGGTCACTTTTCTTAACGAGTACGGTTCCTTTTTTCGACTTTGTGTACCTACGGTGGCCAGAAAGTGTTAGGAAAGTCAGAAAAAAGTACTGAATCGTATACCTACAAGCGTTTGTGATCTTATGAAAGGTTTATAATGAATATCTTAGATATTTTTATTTTACTAATACGTACATGTTTGCGGATAACGTAGGTAACACCCTCCAATTGGACATTCGTTTTAAATTCCCCAGAAATTCAAAATTATGTATAGACTTTAACCAATTAAATTATAGGATACACAAATATATACAGTTACCCAAAAGAAAGGATTTGTAAGGTATAAAATGATTTAAAATGCATTAATTGAGGATTGTAAATTAAATTTTGCCAATTGGACATGGCCAAAATGGCCTGTTTTGCCATTTTTCCCACTTTCGGGACCAGATTTTCATGGGAAATATCGATCCAACATATAGAAAAGTATATATGTCCACGTTCGTATCGATGAGATCTATCTATCTGTGCAGGTTTCATTAAGATAAGGATAAACTGGAGCAAATGCTGAGCAATGGACACCTTTTTTAGCTACTGGTGCCCATTTCGTGAGCCTCACCCATATGCTGGGGGTACCTGGGTATTTAACATTTTCTACTTTAACCGCTTATAGATAAGGGGGAAAATAATAGGCCTAGATCTAGGCCTACAATCAAAAATGTAATAATCTGTTTTTTAAAATTCATTTCACACATGTCAGGCTATATTTGCACATTTATCATGCCTAATGTTGAACATTGAATTAACAAGAAATTAGAATAAAAATGAAGATGAAAATAAAAATTTGACAAAAAACAGTTTTATATGGACTCAAACATATACTAGGCTACATGCTATCATTTACAGATAAGACCCTGTGCACCTCACTTGATAGGATGGAAAGCTTTTATTCATATTAGGCCTACATGTCATGGGATTTCTACACACCATAATCATCTTATGACAATGATATAGTGAAAAAAACTATAATTTTCATTACTGGCCATTACTCATTGCTCATATAACTGATATCATGGTTAAGTATGGCTATTGTGGGGATTTCAATTAATTTTCATACATTTCTTCTCATTTATATTCTTTCTATATTCAAAGTTCAGTAATAAAACAATACACATTATACAATAAAAAAAATTACGTGATACAAACCTGTTTTACCCGTTGTTTGCCAGGAGGATGTAAAAAGGCCCAACGAGTCCAACGCTGTGCTCAGAAGTCCGATGCGAGCGACGGTTGTCCTTCCAGGGGGGACCGTTCGGGTACCTCCTTGGTCAGGCTCCCTATTTAAATAGGCTCGTAGTGTTAAATCGGGTCTGCCAAAATATTTGAGTTGAATCTTCTCCTCTTAGAATGATTTTCCCCAAGCCCTGAAACTTTCGGGGGCGCAATCGGTTTGCCGATTGGTCGATTTTTCCACTGTCCAGGGGTCTCCAAAGGGTCGACGGGGGCCCCTTTTATTAGATTGAGTTCACCTGGGCCTGCGTTTCGGGCCCCTGACGGCCCCCAGGGGGTTCTCAGCGGCCCCGGAACAGGCCAGGAGGATGTAAAAAGGCCCAACGAGTCCAACGCTGTGCTCAGAAGTCCGATGCGAGCGACGGTTGTCCTTCCAGGGGGGACCGTTCGGGTACCTCCTTGGTCAGGCTCCCTATTTAAATAGGCTCGTAGTGTTAAATCGGGTCTGCCAAAATATTTGAGTTGAATCTTCTCCTCTTAGAATGATTTTCCCCAAGCCCTGAAACTTTCGGGGGCGCAATCGGTTTGCCGATTGGTCGATTTTTCCACTGTCCAGGGGTCTCCAAAGGGTCGACGGGGGCCCCTTTTATTAGATTGAGTTCACCTGGGCCTGCGTTTCGGGCCCCTGACGGCCCCCAGGGGGTTCTCAGCGGCCCCGGAACAGGCCAGGAGGATGTAAAAAGGCCCAACGAGTCCAACGCTGTGCTCAGAAGTCCGATGCGAGCGACGGTTGTCCTTCCAGGGGGGACCGTTCGGGTACCTCCTTGGTCAGGCTCCCTATTTAAATAGGCTCGTAGTGTTAAATCGGGTCTGCCAAAATATTTGAGTTGAATCTTCTCCTCTTAGAATGATTTTCCCCAAGCCCTGAAACTTTCGGGGGCGCAATCGGTTTGCCGATTGGTCGATTTTTCCACTGTCCAGGGGTCTCCAAAGGGTCGACGGGGGCCCCTTTTATTAGATTGAGTTCACCTGGGCCTGCGTTTCGGGCCCCTGACGGCCCCCAGGGGGTTCTCAGCGGCCCCGGAACAGGCCAGGAGGATGTAAAAAGGCCCAACGAGTCCAACGCTGTGCTCAGAAGTCCGATGCGAGCGACGGTTGTCCTTCCAGGGGGGACCGTTCGGGTACCTCCTTGGTCAGGCTCCCTATTTAAATAGGCTCGTAGTGTTAAATCGGGTCTGCCAAAATATTTGAGTTGAATCTTCTCCTCTTAGAATGATTTTCCCCAAGCCCTGAAACTTTCGGGGGCGCAATCGGTTTGCCGATTGGTCGATTTTTCCACTGTCCAGGGGTCTCCAAAGGGTCGACGGGGGCCCCTTTTATTAGATTGAGTTCACCTGGGCCTGCGTTTCGGGCCCCTGACGGCCCCCAGGGGGTTCTCAGCGGCCCCGGAACAGGCCAGGAGGATGTAAAAAGGCCCAACGAGTCCAACGCTGTGCTCAGAAGTCCGATGCGAGCGACGGTTGTCCTTCCAGGGGGGACCGTTCGGGTACCTCCTTGGTCAGGCTCCCTATTTAAATAGGCTCGTAGTGTTAAATCGGGTCTGCCAAAATATTTGAGTTGAATCTTCTCCTCTTAGAATGATTTTCCCCAAGCCCTGAAACTTTCGGGGGCGCAATCGGTTTGCCGATTGGTCGATTTTTCCACTGTCCAGGGGTCTCCAAAGGGTCGACGGGGGCCCCTTTTATTAGATTGAGTTCACCTGGGCCTGCGTTTCGGGCCCCTGACGGCCCCCAGGGGGTTCTCAGCGGCCCCGGAACAGGCCAGGAGGATGTAAAAAGGCCCAACGAGTCCAACGCTGTGCTCAGAAGTCCGATGCGAGCGACGGTTGTCCTTCCAGGGGGGACCGTTCGGGTACCTCCTTGGTCAGGCTCCCTATTTAAATAGGCTCGTAGTGTTAAATCGGGTCTGCCAAAATATTTGAGTTGAATCTTCTCCTCTTAGAATGATTTTCCCCAAGCCCTGAAACTTTCGGGGGCGCAATCGGTTTGCCGATTGGTCGATTTTTCCACTGTCCAGGGGTCTCCAAAGGGTCGACGGGGGCCCCTTTTATTAGATTGAGTTCACCTGGGCCTGCGTTTCGGGCCCCTGACGGCCCCCAGGGGGTTCTCAGCGGCCCCGGAACAGGCCAGGAGGATGTAAAAAGGCCCAACGAGTCCAACGCTGTGCTCAGAAGTCCGATGCGAGCGACGGTTGTCCTTCCAGGGGGGACCGTTCGGGTACCTCCTTGGTCAGGCTCCCTATTTAAATAGGCTCGTAGTGTTAAATCGGGTCTGCCAAAATATTTGAGTTGAATCTTCTCCTCTTAGAATGATTTTCCCCAAGCCCTGAAACTTTCGGGGGCGCAATCGGTTTGCCGATTGGTCGATTTTTCCACTGTCCAGGGGTCTCCAAAGGGTCGACGGGGGCCCCTTTTATTAGATTGAGTTCACCTGGGCCTGCGTTTCGGGCCCCTGACGGCCCCCAGGGGGTTCTCAGCGGCCCCGGAACAGGCCAGGAGGATGTAAAAAGGCCCAACGAGTCCAACGCTGTGCTCAGAAGTCCGATGCGAGCGACGGTTGTCCTTCCAGGGGGGACCGTTCGGGTACCTCCTTGGTCAGGCTCCCTATTTAAATAGGCTCGTAGTGTTAAATCGGGTCTGCCAAAATATTTGAGTTGAATCTTCTCCTCTTAGAATGATTTTCCCCAAGCCCTGAAACTTTCGGGGGCGCAATCGGTTTGCCGATTGGTCGATTTTTCCACTGTCCAGGGGTCTCCAAAGGGTCGACGGGGGCCCCTTTTATTAGATTGAGTTCACCTGGGCCTGCGTTTCGGGCCCCTGACGGCCCCCAGGGGGTTCTCAGCGGCCCCGGAACAGGCCAGGAGGATGTAAAAAGGCCCAACGAGTCCAACGCTGTGCTCAGAAGTCCGATGCGAGCGACGGTTGTCCTTCCAGGGGGGACCGTTCGGGTACCTCCTTGGTCAGGCTCCCTATTTAAATAGGCTCGTAGTGTTAAATCGGGTCTGCCAAAATATTTGAGTTGAATCTTCTCCTCTTAGAATGATTTTCCCCAAGCCCTGAAACTTTCGGGGGCGCAATCGGTTTGCCGATTGGTCGATTTTTCCACTGTCCAGGGGTCTCCAAAGGGTCGACGGGGGCCCCTTTTATTAGATTGAGTTCACCTGGGCCTGCGTTTCGGGCCCCTGACGGCCCCCAGGGGGTTCTCAGCGGCCCCGGAACAGGCCAGGAGGATGTAAAAAGGCCCAACGAGTCCAACGCTGTGCTCAGAAGTCCGATGCGAGCGACGGTTGTCCTTCCAGGGGGGACCGTTCGGGTACCTCCTTGGTCAGGCTCCCTATTTAAATAGGCTCGTAGTGTTAAATCGGGTCTGCCAAAATATTTGAGTTGAATCTTCTCCTCTTAGAATGATTTTCCCCAAGCCCTGAAACTTTCGGGGGCGCAATCGGTTTGCCGATTGGTCGATTTTTCCACTGTCCAGGGGTCTCCAAAGGGTCGACGGGGGCCCCTTTTATTAGATTGAGTTCACCTGGGCCTGCGTTTCGGGCCCCTGACGGCCCCCAGGGGGTTCTCAGCGGCCCCGGAACAGGCCAGGAGGATGTAAAAAGGCCCAACGAGTCCAACGCTGTGCTCAGAAGTCCGATGCGAGCGACGGTTGTCCTTCCAGGGGGGACCGTTCGGGTACCTCCTTGGTCAGGCTCCCTATTTAAATAGGCTCGTAGTGTTAAATCGGGTCTGCCAAAATATTTGAGTTGAATCTTCTCCTCTTAGAATGATTTTCCCCAAGCCCTGAAACTTTCGGGGGCGCAATCGGTTTGCCGATTGGTCGATTTTTCCACTGTCCAGGGGTCTCCAAAGGGTCGACGGGGGCCCCTTTTATTAGATTGAGTTCACCTGGGCCTGCGTTTCGGGCCCCTGACGGCCCCCAGGGGGTTCTCAGCGGCCCCGGAACAGGCCAGGAGGATGTAAAAAGGCCCAACGAGTCCAACGCTGTGCTCAGAAGTCCGATGCGAGCGACGGTTGTCCTTCCAGGGGGGACCGTTCGGGTACCTCCTTGGTCAGGCTCCCTATTTAAATAGGCTCGTAGTGTTAAATCGGGTCTGCCAAAATATTTGAGTTGAATCTTCTCCTCTTAGAATGATTTTCCCCAAGCCCTGAAACTTTCGGGGGCGCAATCGGTTTGCCGATTGGTCGATTTTTCCACTGTCCAGGGGTCTCCAAAGGGTCGACGGGGGCCCCTTTTATTAGATTGAGTTCACCTGGGCCTGCGTTTCGGGCCCCTGACGGCCCCCAGGGGGTTCTCAGCGGCCCCGGAACAGGCCAGGAGGATGTAAAAAGGCCCAACGAGTCCAACGCTGTGCTCAGAAGTCCGATGCGAGCGACGGTTGTCCTTCCAGGGGGGACCGTTCGGGTACCTCCTTGGTCAGGCTCCCTATTTAAATAGGCTCGTAGTGTTAAATCGGGTCTGCCAAAATATTTGAGTTGAATCTTCTCCTCTTAGAATGATTTTCCCCAAGCCCTGAAACTTTCGGGGGCGCAATCGGTTTGCCGATTGGTCGATTTTTCCACTGTCCAGGGGTCTCCAAAGGGTCGACGGGGGCCCCTTTTATTAGATTGAGTTCACCTGGGCCTGCGTTTCGGGCCCCTGACGGCCCCCAGGGGGTTCTCAGCGGCCCCGGAACAGGCCAGGAGGATGTAAAAAGGCCCAACGAGTCCAACGCTGTGCTCAGAAGTCCGATGCGAGCGACGGTTGTCCTTCCAGGGGGGACCGTTCGGGTACCTCCTTGGTCAGGCTCCCTATTTAAATAGGCTCGTAGTGTTAAATCGGGTCTGCCAAAATATTTGAGTTGAATCTTCTCCTCTTAGAATGATTTTCCCCAAGCCCTGAAACTTTCGGGGGCGCAATCGGTTTGCCGATTGGTCGATTTTTCCACTGTCCAGGGGTCTCCAAAGGGTCGACGGGGGCCCCTTTTATTAGATTGAGTTCACCTGGGCCTGCGTTTCGGGCCCCTGACGGCCCCCAGGGGGTTCTCAGCGGCCCCGGAACAGGCCAGGAGGATGTAAAAAGGCCCAACGAGTCCAACGCTGTGCTCAGAAGTCCGATGCGAGCGACGGTTGTCCTTCCAGGGGGGACCGTTCGGGTACCTCCTTGGTCAGGCTCCCTATTTAAATAGGCTCGTAGTGTTAAATCGGGTCTGCCAAAATATTTGAGTTGAATCTTCTCCTCTTAGAATGATTTTCCCCAAGCCCTGAAACTTTCGGGGGCGCAATCGGTTTGCCGATTGGTCGATTTTTCCACTGTCCAGGGGTCTCCAAAGGGTCGACGGGGGCCCCTTTTATTAGATTGAGTTCACCTGGGCCTGCGTTTCGGGCCCCTGACGGCCCCCAGGGGGTTCTCAGCGGCCCCGGAACAGGCCAGGAGGATGTAAAAAGGCCCAACGAGTCCAACGCTGTGCTCAGAAGTCCGATGCGAGCGACGGTTGTCCTTCCAGGGGGGACCGTTCGGGTACCTCCTTGGTCAGGCTCCCTATTTAAATAGGCTCGTAGTGTTAAATCGGGTCTGCCAAAATATTTGAGTTGAATCTTCTCCTCTTAGAATGATTTTCCCCAAGCCCTGAAACTTTCGGGGGCGCAATCGGTTTGCCGATTGGTCGATTTTTCCACTGTCCAGGGGTCTCCAAAGGGTCGACGGGGGCCCCTTTTATTAGATTGAGTTCACCTGGGCCTGCGTTTCGGGCCCCTGACGGCCCCCAGGGGGTTCTCAGCGGCCCCGGAACAGGCCAGGAGGATGTAAAAAGGCCCAACGAGTCCAACGCTGTGCTCAGAAGTCCGATGCGAGCGACGGTTGTCCTTCCAGGGGGGACCGTTCGGGTACCTCCTTGGTCAGGCTCCCTATTTAAATAGGCTCGTAGTGTTAAATCGGGTCTGCCAAAATATTTGAGTTGAATCTTCTCCTCTTAGAATGATTTTCCCCAAGCCCTGAAACTTTCGGGGGCGCAATCGGTTTGCCGATTGGTCGATTTTTCCACTGTCCAGGGGTCTCCAAAGGGTCGACGGGGGCCCCTTTTATTAGATTGAGTTCACCTGGGCCTGCGTTTCGGGCCCCTGACGGCCCCCAGGGGGTTCTCAGCGGCCCCGGAACAGGCCAGGAGGATGTAAAAAGGCCCAACGAGTCCAACGCTGTGCTCAGAAGTCCGATGCGAGCGACGGTTGTCCTTCCAGGGGGGACCGTTCGGGTACCTCCTTGGTCAGGCTCCCTATTTAAATAGGCTCGTAGTGTTAAATCGGGTCTGCCAAAATATTTGAGTTGAATCTTCTCCTCTTAGAATGATTTTCCCCAAGCCCTGAAACTTTCGGGGGCGCAATCGGTTTGCCGATTGGTCGATTTTTCCACTGTCCAGGGGTCTCCAAAGGGTCGACGGGGGCCCCTTTTATTAGATTGAGTTCACCTGGGCCTGCGTTTCGGGCCCCTGACGGCCCCCAGGGGGTTCTCAGCGGCCCCGGAACAGGCCAGGAGGATGTAAAAAGGCCCAACGAGTCCAACGCTGTGCTCAGAAGTCCGATGCGAGCGACGGTTGTCCTTCCAGGGGGGACCGTTCGGGTACCTCCTTGGTCAGGCTCCCTATTTAAATAGGCTCGTAGTGTTAAATCGGGTCTGCCAAAATATTTGAGTTGAATCTTCTCCTCTTAGAATGATTTTCCCCAAGCCCTGAAACTTTCGGGGGCGCAATCGGTTTGCCGATTGGTCGATTTTTCCACTGTCCAGGGGTCTCCAAAGGGTCGACGGGGGCCCCTTTTATTAGATTGAGTTCACCTGGGCCTGCGTTTCGGGCCCCTGACGGCCCCCAGGGGGTTCTCAGCGGCCCCGGAACAGGCCAGGAGGATGTAAAAAGGCCCAACGAGTCCAACGCTGTGCTCAGAAGTCCGATGCGAGCGACGGTTGTCCTTCCAGGGGGGACCGTTCGGGTACCTCCTTGGTCAGGCTCCCTATTTAAATAGGCTCGTAGTGTTAAATCGGGTCTGCCAAAATATTTGAGTTGAATCTTCTCCTCTTAGAATGATTTTCCCCAAGCCCTGAAACTTTCGGGGGCGCAATCGGTTTGCCGATTGGTCGATTTTTCCACTGTCCAGGGGTCTCCAAAGGGTCGACGGGGGCCCCTTTTATTAGATTGAGTTCACCTGGGCCTGCGTTTCGGGCCCCTGACGGCCCCCAGGGGGTTCTCAGCGGCCCCGGAACAGGCCAGGAGGATGTAAAAAGGCCCAACGAGTCCAACGCTGTGCTCAGAAGTCCGATGCGAGCGACGGTTGTCCTTCCAGGGGGGACCGTTCGGGTACCTCCTTGGTCAGGCTCCCTATTTAAATAGGCTCGTAGTGTTAAATCGGGTCTGCCAAAATATTTGAGTTGAATCTTCTCCTCTTAGAATGATTTTCCCCAAGCCCTGAAACTTTCGGGGGCGCAATCGGTTTGCCGATTGGTCGATTTTTCCACTGTCCAGGGGTCTCCAAAGGGTCGACGGGGGCCCCTTTTATTAGATTGAGTTCACCTGGGCCTGCGTTTCGGGCCCCTGACGGCCCCCAGGGGGTTCTCAGCGGCCCCGGAACAGGCCAGGAGGATGTAAAAAGGCCCAACGAGTCCAACGCTGTGCTCAGAAGTCCGATGCGAGCGACGGTTGTCCTTCCAGGGGGGACCGTTCGGGTACCTCCTTGGTCAGGCTCCCTATTTAAATAGGCTCGTAGTGTTAAATCGGGTCTGCCAAAATATTTGAGTTGAATCTTCTCCTCTTAGAATGATTTTCCCCAAGCCCTGAAACTTTCGGGGGCGCAATCGGTTTGCCGATTGGTCGATTTTTCCACTGTCCAGGGGTCTCCAAAGGGTCGACGGGGGCCCCTTTTATTAGATTGAGTTCACCTGGGCCTGCGTTTCGGGCCCCTGACGGCCCCCAGGGGGTTCTCAGCGGCCCCGGAACAGGCCAGGAGGATGTAAAAAGGCCCAACGAGTCCAATGCTGTGCTCAGAAGTCCGATGCGAGCGACGGTTGTCCTTCCAGGGGGGACCGTTCGGGTACCTCCTTGGTCAGGCTCCCTATTTAAATAGGCTCGTAGTGTTAAATCGGGTCTGCCAAAATATTTGAGTTGAATCTTCTCCTCTTAGAATGATTTTCCCCAAGCCCTGAAACTTTCGGGGGCGCAATCGGTTTGCCGATTGGTCGATTTTTCCACTGTCCAGGGGTCTCCAAAGGGTCGACGGGGGCCCCTTTTATTAGATTGAGTTCACCTGGGCCTGCGTTTCGGGCCCCTGACGGCCCCCAGGGGGTTCTCAGCGGCCCCGGAACAGGCCAGGAGGATGTAAAAAGGCCCAACGAGTCCAACGCTGTGCTCAGAAGTCCGATGCGAGCGACGGTTGTCCTTCCAGGGGGGACCGTTCGGGTACCTCCTTGGTCAGGCTCCCTATTTAAATAGGCTCGTAGTGTTAAATCGGGTCTGCCAAAATATTTGAGTTGAATCTTCTCCTCTTAGAATGATTTTCCCCAAGCCCTGAAACTTTCGGGGGCGCAATCGGTTTGCCGATTGGTCGATTTTTCCACTGTCCAGGGGTCTCCAAAGGGTCGACGGGGGCCCCTTTTATTAGATTGAGTTCACCTGGGCCTGCGTTTCGGGCCCCTGACGGCCCCCAGGGGGTTCTCAGCGGCCCCGGAACAGGCCAGGAGGATGTAAAAAGGCCCAACGAGTCCAACGCTGTGCTCAGAAGTCCGATGCGAGCGACGGTTGTCCTTCCAGGGGGGACCGTTCGGGTACCTCCTTGGTCAGGCTCCCTATTTAAATAGGCTCGTAGTGTTAAATCGGGTCTGCCAAAATATTTGAGTTGAATCTTCTCCTCTTAGAATGATTTTCCCCAAGCCCTGAAACTTTCGGGGGCGCAATCGGTTTGCCGATTGGTCGATTTTTCCACTGTCCAGGGGTCTCCAAAGGGTCGACGGGGGCCCCTTTTATTAGATTGAGTTCACCTGGGCCTGCGTTTCGGGCCCCTGACGGCCCCCAGGGGGTTCTCAGCGGCCCCGGAACAGGCCAGGAGGATGTAAAAAGGCCCAACGAGTCCAACGCTGTGCTCAGAAGTCCGATGCGAGCGACGGTTGTCCTTCCAGGGGGGACCGTTCGGGTACCTCCTTGGTCAGGCTCCCTATTTAAATAGGCTCGTAGTGTTAAATCGGGTCTGCCAAAATATTTGAGTTGAATCTTCTCCTCTTAGAATGATTTTCCCCAAGCCCTGAAACTTTCGGGGGCGCAATCGGTTTGCCGATTGGTCGATTTTTCCACTGTCCAGGGGTCTCCAAAGGGTCGACGGGGGCCCCTTTTATTAGATTGAGTTCACCTGGGCCTGCGTTTCGGGCCCCTGACGGCCCCCAGGGGGTTCTCAGCGGCCCCGGAACAGGCCAGGAGGATGTAAAAAGGCCCAACGAGTCCAACGCTGTGCTCAGAAGTCCGATGCGAGCGACGGTTGTCCTTCCAGGGGGGACCGTTCGGGTACCTCCTTGGTCAGGCTCCCTATTTAAATAGGCTCGTAGTGTTAAATCGGGTCTGCCAAAATATTTGAGTTGAATCTTCTCCTCTTAGAATGATTTTCCCCAAGCCCTGAAACTTTCGGGGGCGCAATCGGTTTGCCGATTGGTCGATTTTTCCACTGTCCAGGGGTCTCCAAAGGGTCGACGGGGGCCCCTTTTATTAGATTGAGTTCACCTGGGCCTGCGTTTCGGGCCCCTGACGGCCCCCAGGGGGTTCTCAGCGGCCCCGGAACAGGCCAGGAGGATGTAAAAAGGCCCAACGAGTCCAACGCTGTGCTCAGAAGTCCGATGCGAGCGACGGTTGTCCTTCCAGGGGGGACCGTTCGGGTACCTCCTTGGTCAGGCTCCCTATTTAAATAGGCTCGTAGTGTTAAATCGGGTCTGCCAAAATATTTGAGTTGAATCTTCTCCTCTTAGAATGATTTTCCCCAAGCCCTGAAACTTTCGGGGGCGCAATCGGTTTGCCGATTGGTCGATTTTTCCACTGTCCAGGGGTCTCCAAAGGGTCGACGGGGGCCCCTTTTATTAGATTGAGTTCACCTGGGCCTGCGTTTCGGGCCCCTGACGGCCCCCAGGGGGTTCTCAGCGGCCCCGGAACAGGCCAGGAGGATGTAAAAAGGCCCAACGAGTCCAACGCTGTGCTCAGAAGTCCGATGCGAGCGACGGTTGTCCTTCCAGGGGGGACCGTTCGGGTACCTCCTTGGTCAGGCTCCCTATTTAAATAGGCTCGTAGTGTTAAATCGGGTCTGCCAAAATATTTGAGTTGAATCTTCTCCTCTTAGAATGATTTTCCCCAAGCCCTGAAACTTTCGGGGGCGCAATCGGTTTGCCGATTGGTCGATTTTTCCACTGTCCAGGGGTCTCCAAAGGGTCGACGGGGGCCCCTTTTATTAGATTGAGTTCACCTGGGCCTGCGTTTCGGGCCCCTGACGGCCCCCAGGGGGTTCTCAGCGGCCCCGGAACAGGCCAGGAGGATGTAAAAAGGCCCAACGAGTCCAACGCTGTGCTCAGAAGTCCGATGCGAGCGACGGTTGTCCTTCCAGGGGGGACCGTTCGGGTACCTCCTTGGTCAGGCTCCCTATTTAAATAGGCTCGTAGTGTTAAATCGGGTCTGCCAAAATATTTGAGTTGAATCTTCTCCTCTTAGAATGATTTTCCCCAAGCCCTGAAACTTTCGGGGGCGCAATCGGTTTGCCGATTGGTCGATTTTTCCACTGTCCAGGGGTCTCCAAAGGGTCGACGGGGGCCCCTTTTATTAGATTGAGTTCACCTGGGCCTGCGTTTCGGGCCCCTGACGGCCCCCAGGGGGTTCTCAGCGGCCCCGGAACAGGCCAGGAGGATGTAAAAAGGCCCAACGAGTCCAACGCTGTGCTCAGAAGTCCGATGCGAGCGACGGTTGTCCTTCCAGGGGGGACCGTTCGGGTACCTCCTTGGTCAGGCTCCCTATTTAAATAGGCTCGTAGTGTTAAATCGGGTCTGCCAAAATATTTGAGTTGAATCTTCTCCTCTTAGAATGATTTTCCCCAAGCCCTGAAACTTTCGGGGGCGCAATCGGTTTGCCGATTGGTCGATTTTTCCACTGTCCAGGGGTCTCCAAAGGGTCGACGGGGGCCCCTTTTATTAGATTGAGTTCACCTGGGCCTGCGTTTCGGGCCCCTGACGGCCCCCAGGGGGTTCTCAGCGGCCCCGGAACAGGCCAGGAGGATGTAAAAAGGCCCAACGAGTCCAACGCTGTGCTCAGAAGTCCGATGCGAGCGACGGTTGTCCTTCCAGGGGGGACCGTTCGGGTACCTCCTTGGTCAGGCTCCCTATTTAAATAGGCTCGTAGTGTTAAATCGGGTCTGCCAAAATATTTGAGTTGAATCTTCTCCTCTTAGAATGATTTTCCCCAAGCCCTGAAACTTTCGGGGGCGCAATCGGTTTGCCGATTGGTCGATTTTTCCACTGTCCAGGGGTCTCCAAAGGGTCGACGGGGGCCCCTTTTATTAGATTGAGTTCACCTGGGCCTGCGTTTCGGGCCCCTGACGGCCCCCAGGGGGTTCTCAGCGGCCCCGGAACAGGCCAGGAGGATGTAAAAAGGCCCAACGAGTCCAACGCTGTGCTCAGAAGTCCGATGCGAGCGACGGTTGTCCTTCCAGGGGGGACCGTTCGGGTACCTCCTTGGTCAGGCTCCCTATTTAAATAGGCTCGTAGTGTTAAATCGGGTCTGCCAAAATATTTGAGTTGAATCTTCTCCTCTTAGAATGATTTTCCCCAAGCCCTGAAACTTTCGGGGGCGCAATCGGTTTGCCGATTGGTCGATTTTTCCACTGTCCAGGGGTCTCCAAAGGGTCGACGGGGGCCCCTTTTATTAGATTGAGTTCACCTGGGCCTGCGTTTCGGGCCCCTGACGGCCCCCAGGGGGTTCTCAGCGGCCCCGGAACAGGCCAGGAGGATGTAAAAAGGCCCAACGAGTCCAACGCTGTGCTCAGAAGTCCGATGCGAGCGACGGTTGTCCTTCCAGGGGGGACCGTTCGGGTACCTCCTTGGTCAGGCTCCCTATTTAAATAGGCTCGTAGTGTTAAATCGGGTCTGCCAAAATATTTGAGTTGAATCTTCTCCTCTTAGAATGATTTTCCCCAAGCCCTGAAACTTTCGGGGGCGCAATCGGTTTGCCGATTGGTCGATTTTTCCACTGTCCAGGGGTCTCCAAAGGGTCGACGGGGGCCCCTTTTATTAGATTGAGTTCACCTGGGCCTGCGTTTCGGGCCCCTGACGGCCCCCAGGGGGTTCTCAGCGGCCCCGGAACAGGCCAGGAGGATGTAAAAAGGCCCAACGAGTCCAACGCTGTGCTCAGAAGTCCGATGCGAGCGACGGTTGTCCTTCCAGGGGGGACCGTTCGGGTACCTCCTTGGTCAGGCTCCCTATTTAAATAGGCTCGTAGTGTTAAATCGGGTCTGCCAAAATATTTGAGTTGAATCTTCTCCTCTTAGAATGATTTTCCCCAAGCCCTGAAACTTTCGGGGGCGCAATCGGTTTGCCGATTGGTCGATTTTTCCACTGTCCAGGGGTCTCCAAAGGGTCGACGGGGGCCCCTTTTATTAGATTGAGTTCACCTGGGCCTGCGTTTCGGGCCCCTGACGGCCCCCAGGGGGTTCTCAGCGGCCCCGGAACAGGCCAGGAGGATGTAAAAAGGCCCAACGAGTCCAACGCTGTGCTCAGAAGTCCGATGCGAGCGACGGTTGTCCTTCCAGGGGGGACCGTTCGGGTACCTCCTTGGTCAGGCTCCCTATTTAAATAGGCTCGTAGTGTTAAATCGGGTCTGCCAAAATATTTGAGTTGAATCTTCTCCTCTTAGAATGATTTTCCCCAAGCCCTGAAACTTTCGGGGGCGCAATCGGTTTGCCGATTGGTCGATTTTTCCACTGTCCAGGGGTCTCCAAAGGGTCGACGGGGGCCCCTTTTATTAGATTGAGTTCACCTGGGCCTGCGTTTCGGGCCCCTGACGGCCCCCAGGGGGTTCTCAGCGGCCCCGGAACAGGCCAGGAGGATGTAAAAAGGCCCAACGAGTCCAACGCTGTGCTCAGAAGTCCGATGCGAGCGACGGTTGTCCTTCCAGGGGGGACCGTTCGGGTACCTCCTTGGTCAGGCTCCCTATTTAAATAGGCTCGTAGTGTTAAATCGGGTCTGCCAAAATATTTGAGTTGAATCTTCTCCTCTTAGAATGATTTTCCCCAAGCCCTGAAACTTTCGGGGGCGCAATCGGTTTGCCGATTGGTCGATTTTTCCACTGTCCAGGGGTCTCCAAAGGGTCGACGGGGGCCCCTTTTATTAGATTGAGTTCACCTGGGCCTGCGTTTCGGGCCCCTGACGGCCCCCAGGGGGTTCTCAGCGGCCCCGGAACAGGCCAGGAGGATGTAAAAAGGCCCAACGAGTCCAACGCTGTGCTCAGAAGTCCGATGCGAGCGACGGTTGTCCTTCCAGGGGGGACCGTTCGGGTACCTCCTTGGTCAGGCTCCCTATTTAAATAGGCTCGTAGTGTTAAATCGGGTCTGCCAAAATATTTGAGTTGAATCTTCTCCTCTTAGAATGATTTTCCCCAAGCCCTGAAACTTTCGGGGGCGCAATCGGTTTGCCGATTGGTCGATTTTTCCACTGTCCAGGGGTCTCCAAAGGGTCGACGGGGGCCCCTTTTATTAGATTGAGTTCACCTGGGCCTGCGTTTCGGGCCCCTGACGGCCCCCAGGGGGTTCTCAGCGGCCCCGGAACAGGCCAGGAGGATGTAAAAAGGCCCAACGAGTCCAACGCTGTGCTCAGAAGTCCGATGCGAGCGACGGTTGTCCTTCCAGGGGGGACCGTTCGGGTACCTCCTTGGTCAGGCTCCCTATTTAAATAGGCTCGTAGTGTTAAATCGGGTCTGCCAAAATATTTGAGTTGAATCTTCTCCTCTTAGAATGATTTTCCCCAAGCCCTGAAACTTTCGGGGGCGCAATCGGTTTGCCGATTGGTCGATTTTTCCACTGTCCAGGGGTCTCCAAAGGGTCGACGGGGGCCCCTTTTATTAGATTGAGTTCACCTGGGCCTGCGTTTCGGGCCCCTGACGGCCCCCAGGGGGTTCTCAGCGGCCCCGGAACAGGCCAGGAGGATGTAAAAAGGCCCAACGAGTCCAACGCTGTGCTCAGAAGTCCGATGCGAGCGACGGTTGTCCTTCCAGGGGGGACCGTTCGGGTACCTCCTTGGTCAGGCTCCCTATTTAAATAGGCTCGTAGTGTTAAATCGGGTCTGCCAAAATATTTGAGTTGAATCTTCTCCTCTTAGAATGATTTTCCCCAAGCCCTGAAACTTTCGGGGGCGCAATCGGTTTGCCGATTGGTCGATTTTTCCACTGTCCAGGGGTCTCCAAAGGGTCGACGGGGGCCCCTTTTATTAGATTGAGTTCACCTGGGCCTGCGTTTCGGGCCCCTGACGGCCCCCAGGGGGTTCTCAGCGGCCCCGGAACAGGCCAGGAGGATGTAAAAAGGCCCAACGAGTCCAACGCTGTGCTCAGAAGTCCGATGCGAGCGACGGTTGTCCTTCCAGGGGGGACCGTTCGGGTACCTCCTTGGTCAGGCTCCCTATTTAAATAGGCTCGTAGTGTTAAATCGGGTCTGCCAAAATATTTGAGTTGAATCTTCTCCTCTTAGAATGATTTTCCCCAAGCCCTGAAACTTTCGGGGGCGCAATCGGTTTGCCGATTGGTCGATTTTTCCACTGTCCAGGGGTCTCCAAAGGGTCGACGGGGGCCCCTTTTATTAGATTGAGTTCACCTGGGCCTGCGTTTCGGGCCCCTGACGGCCCCCAGGGGGTTCTCAGCGGCCCCGGAACAGGCCAGGAGGATGTAAAAAGGCCCAACGAGTCCAACGCTGTGCTCAGAAGTCCGATGCGAGCGACGGTTGTCCTTCCAGGGGGGACCGTTCGGGTACCTCCTTGGTCAGGCTCCCTATTTAAATAGGCTCGTAGTGTTAAATCGGGTCTGCCAAAATATTTGAGTTGAATCTTCTCCTCTTAGAATGATTTTCCCCAAGCCCTGAAACTTTCGGGGGCGCAATCGGTTTGCCGATTGGTCGATTTTTCCACTGTCCAGGGGTCTCCAAAGGGTCGACGGGGGCCCCTTTTATTAGATTGAGTTCACCTGGGCCTGCGTTTCGGGCCCCTGACGGCCCCCAGGGGGTTCTCAGCGGCCCCGGAACAGGCCAGGAGGATGTAAAAAGGCCCAACGAGTCCAACGCTGTGCTCAGAAGTCCGATGCGAGCGACGGTTGTCCTTCCAGGGGGGACCGTTCGGGTACCTCCTTGGTCAGGCTCCCTATTTAAATAGGCTCGTAGTGTTAAATCGGGTCTGCCAAAATATTTGAGTTGAATCTTCTCCTCTTAGAATGATTTTCCCCAAGCCCTGAAACTTTCGGGGGCGCAATCGGTTTGCCGATTGGTCGATTTTTCCACTGTCCAGGGGTCTCCAAAGGGTCGACGGGGGCCCCTTTTATTAGATTGAGTTCACCTGGGCCTGCGTTTCGGGCCCCTGACGGCCCCCAGGGGGTTCTCAGCGGCCCCGGAACAGGCCAGGAGGATGTAAAAAGGCCCAACGAGTCCAACGCTGTGCTCAGAAGTCCGATGCGAGCGACGGTTGTCCTTCCAGGGGGGACCGTTCGGGTACCTCCTTGGTCAGGCTCCCTATTTAAATAGGCTCGTAGTGTTAAATCGGGTCTGCCAAAATATTTGAGTTGAATCTTCTCCTCTTAGAATGATTTTCCCCAAGCCCTGAAACTTTCGGGGGCGCAATCGGTTTGCCGATTGGTCGATTTTTCCACTGTCCAGGGGTCTCCAAAGGGTCGACGGGGGCCCCTTTTATTAGATTGAGTTCACCTGGGCCTGCGTTTCGGGCCCCTGACGGCCCCCAGGGGGTTCTCAGCGGCCCCGGAACAGGCCAGGAGGATGTAAAAAGGCCCAACGAGTCCAACGCTGTGCTCAGAAGTCCGATGCGAGCGACGGTTGTCCTTCCAGGGGGGACCGTTCGGGTACCTCCTTGGTCAGGCTCCCTATTTAAATAGGCTCGTAGTGTTAAATCGGGTCTGCCAAAATATTTGAGTTGAATCTTCTCCTCTTAGAATGATTTTCCCCAAGCCCTGAAACTTTCGGGGGCGCAATCGGTTTGCCGATTGGTCGATTTTTCCACTGTCCAGGGGTCTCCAAAGGGTCGACGGGGGCCCCTTTTATTAGATTGAGTTCACCTGGGCCTGCGTTTCGGGCCCCTGACGGCCCCCAGGGGGTTCTCAGCGGCCCCGGAACAGGCCAGGAGGATGTAAAAAGGCCCAACGAGTCCAACGCTGTGCTCAGAAGTCCGATGCGAGCGACGGTTGTCCTTCCAGGGGGGACCGTTCGGGTACCTCCTTGGTCAGGCTCCCTATTTAAATAGGCTCGTAGTGTTAAATCGGGTCTGCCAAAATATTTGAGTTGAATCTTCTCCTCTTAGAATGATTTTCCCCAAGCCCTGAAACTTTCGGGGGCGCAATCGGTTTGCCGATTGGTCGATTTTTCCACTGTCCAGGGGTCTCCAAAGGGTCGACGGGGGCCCCTTTTATTAGATTGAGTTCACCTGGGCCTGCGTTTCGGGCCCCTGACGGCCCCCAGGGGGTTCTCAGCGGCCCCGGAACAGGCCAGGAGGATGTAAAAAGGCCCAACGAGTCCAACGCTGTGCTCAGAAGTCCGATGCGAGCGACGGTTGTCCTTCCAGGGGGGACCGTTCGGGTACCTCCTTGGTCAGGCTCCCTATTTAAATAGGCTCGTAGTGTTAAATCGGGTCTGCCAAAATATTTGAGTTGAATCTTCTCCTCTTAGAATGATTTTCCCCAAGCCCTGAAACTTTCGGGGGCGCAATCGGTTTGCCGATTGGTCGATTTTTCCACTGTCCAGGGGTCTCCAAAGGGTCGACGGGGGCCCCTTTTATTAGATTGAGTTCACCTGGGCCTGCGTTTCGGGCCCCTGACGGCCCCCAGGGGGTTCTCAGCGGCCCCGGAACAGGCCAGGAGGATGTAAAAAGGCCCAACGAGTCCAACGCTGTGCTCAGAAGTCCGATGCGAGCGACGGTTGTCCTTCCAGGGGGGACCGTTCGGGTACCTCCTTGGTCAGGCTCCCTATTTAAATAGGCTCGTAGTGTTAAATCGGGTCTGCCAAAATATTTGAGTTGAATCTTCTCCTCTTAGAATGATTTTCCCCAAGCCCTGAAACTTTCGGGGGCGCAATCGGTTTGCCGATTGGTCGATTTTTCCACTGTCCAGGGGTCTCCAAAGGGTCGACGGGGGCCCCTTTTATTAGATTGAGTTCACCTGGGCCTGCGTTTCGGGCCCCTGACGGCCCCCAGGGGGTTCTCAGCGGCCCCGGAACAGGCCAGGAGGATGTAAAAAGGCCCAACGAGTCCAACGCTGTGCTCAGAAGTCCGATGCGAGCGACGGTTGTCCTTCCAGGGGGGACCGTTCGGGTACCTCCTTGGTCAGGCTCCCTATTTAAATAGGCTCGTAGTGTTAAATCGGGTCTGCCAAAATATTTGAGTTGAATCTTCTCCTCTTAGAATGATTTTCCCCAAGCCCTGAAACTTTCGGGGGCGCAATCGGTTTGCCGATTGGTCGATTTTTCCACTGTCCAGGGGTCTCCAAAGGGTCGACGGGGGCCCCTTTTATTAGATTGAGTTCACCTGGGCCTGCGTTTCGGGCCCCTGACGGCCCCCAGGGGGTTCTCAGCGGCCCCGGAACAGGCCAGGAGGATGTAAAAAGGCCCAACGAGTCCAACGCTGTGCTCAGAAGTCCGATGCGAGCGACGGTTGTCCTTCCAGGGGGGACCGTTCGGGTACCTCCTTGGTCAGGCTCCCTATTTAAATAGGCTCGTAGTGTTAAATCGGGTCTGCCAAAATATTTGAGTTGAATCTTCTCCTCTTAGAATGATTTTCCCCAAGCCCTGAAACTTTCGGGGGCGCAATCGGTTTGCCGATTGGTCGATTTTTCCACTGTCCAGGGGTCTCCAAAGGGTCGACGGGGGCCCCTTTTATTAGATTGAGTTCACCTGGGCCTGCGTTTCGGGCCCCTGACGGCCCCCAGGGGGTTCTCAGCGGCCCCGGAACAGGCCAGGAGGATGTAAAAAGGCCCAACGAGTCCAACGCTGTGCTCAGAAGTCCGATGCGAGCGACGGTTGTCCTTCCAGGGGGGACCGTTCGGGTACCTCCTTGGTCAGGCTCCCTATTTAAATAGGCTCGTAGTGTTAAATCGGGTCTGCCAAAATATTTGAGTTGAATCTTCTCCTCTTAGAATGATTTTCCCCAAGCCCTGAAACTTTCGGGGGCGCAATCGGTTTGCCGATTGGTCGATTTTTCCACTGTCCAGGGGTCTCCAAAGGGTCGACGGGGGCCCCTTTTATTAGATTGAGTTCACCTGGGCCTGCGTTTCGGGCCCCTGACGGCCCCCAGGGGGTTCTCAGCGGCCCCGGAACAGGCCAGGAGGATGTAAAAAGGCCCAACGAGTCCAACGCTGTGCTCAGAAGTCCGATGCGAGCGACGGTTGTCCTTCCAGGGGGGACCGTTCGGGTACCTCCTTGGTCAGGCTCCCTATTTAAATAGGCTCGTAGTGTTAAATCGGGTCTGCCAAAATATTTGAGTTGAATCTTCTCCTCTTAGAATGATTTTCCCCAAGCCCTGAAACTTTCGGGGGCGCAATCGGTTTGCCGATTGGTCGATTTTTCCACTGTCCAGGGGTCTCCAAAGGGTCGACGGGGGCCCCTTTTATTAGATTGAGTTCACCTGGGCCTGCGTTTCGGGCCCCTGACGGCCCCCAGGGGGTTCTCAGCGGCCCCGGAACAGGCCAGGAGGATGTAAAAAGGCCCAACGAGTCCAACGCTGTGCTCAGAAGTCCGATGCGAGCGACGGTTGTCCTTCCAGGGGGGACCGTTCGGGTACCTCCTTGGTCAGGCTCCCTATTTAAATAGGCTCGTAGTGTTAAATCGGGTCTGCCAAAATATTTGAGTTGAATCTTCTCCTCTTAGAATGATTTTCCCCAAGCCCTGAAACTTTCGGGGGCGCAATCGGTTTGCCGATTGGTCGATTTTTCCACTGTCCAGGGGTCTCCAAAGGGTCGACGGGGGCCCCTTTTATTAGATTGAGTTCACCTGGGCCTGCGTTTCGGGCCCCTGACGGCCCCCAGGGGGTTCTCAGCGGCCCCGGAACAGGCCAGGAGGATGTAAAAAGGCCCAACGAGTCCAACGCTGTGCTCAGAAGTCCGATGCGAGCGACGGTTGTCCTTCCAGGGGGGACCGTTCGGGTACCTCCTTGGTCAGGCTCCCTATTTAAATAGGCTCGTAGTGTTAAATCGGGTCTGCCAAAATATTTGAGTTGAATCTTCTCCTCTTAGAATGATTTTCCCCAAGCCCTGAAACTTTCGGGGGCGCAATCGGTTTGCCGATTGGTCGATTTTTCCACTGTCCAGGGGTCTCCAAAGGGTCGACGGGGGCCCCTTTTATTAGATTGAGTTCACCTGGGCCTGCGTTTCGGGCCCCTGACGGCCCCCAGGGGGTTCTCAGCGGCCCCGGAACAGGCCAGGAGGATGTAAAAAGGCCCAACGAGTCCAACGCTGTGCTCAGAAGTCCGATGCGAGCGACGGTTGTCCTTCCAGGGGGGACCGTTCGGGTACCTCCTTGGTCAGGCTCCCTATTTAAATAGGCTCGTAGTGTTAAATCGGGTCTGCCAAAATATTTGAGTTGAATCTTCTCCTCTTAGAATGATTTTCCCCAAGCCCTGAAACTTTCGGGGGCGCAATCGGTTTGCCGATTGGTCGATTTTTCCACTGTCCAGGGGTCTCCAAAGGGTCGACGGGGGCCCCTTTTATTAGATTGAGTTCACCTGGGCCTGCGTTTCGGGCCCCTGACGGCCCCCAGGGGGTTCTCAGCGGCCCCGGAACAGGCCAGGAGGATGTAAAAAGGCCCAACGAGTCCAACGCTGTGCTCAGAAGTCCGATGCGAGCGACGGTTGTCCTTCCAGGGGGGACCGTTCGGGTACCTCCTTGGTCAGGCTCCCTATTTAAATAGGCTCGTAGTGTTAAATCGGGTCTGCCAAAATATTTGAGTTGAATCTTCTCCTCTTAGAATGATTTTCCCCAAGCCCTGAAACTTTCGGGGGCGCAATCGGTTTGCCGATTGGTCGATTTTTCCACTGTCCAGGGGTCTCCAAAGGGTCGACGGGGGCCCCTTTTATTAGATTGAGTTCACCTGGGCCTGCGTTTCGGGCCCCTGACGGCCCCCAGGGGGTTCTCAGCGGCCCCGGAACAGGCCAGGAGGATGTAAAAAGGCCCAACGAGTCCAACGCTGTGCTCAGAAGTCCGATGCGAGCGACGGTTGTCCTTCCAGGGGGGACCGTTCGGGTACCTCCTTGGTCAGGCTCCCTATTTAAATAGGCTCGTAGTGTTAAATCGGGTCTGCCAAAATATTTGAGTTGAATCTTCTCCTCTTAGAATGATTTTCCCCAAGCCCTGAAACTTTCGGGGGCGCAATCGGTTTGCCGATTGGTCGATTTTTCCACTGTCCAGGGGTCTCCAAAGGGTCGACGGGGGCCCCTTTTATTAGATTGAGTTCACCTGGGCCTGCGTTTCGGGCCCCTGACGGCCCCCAGGGGGTTCTCAGCGGCCCCGGAACAGGCCAGGAGGATGTAAAAAGGCCCAACGAGTCCAACGCTGTGCTCAGAAGTCCGATGCGAGCGACGGTTGTCCTTCCAGGGGGGACCGTTCGGGTACCTCCTTGGTCAGGCTCCCTATTTAAATAGGCTCGTAGTGTTAAATCGGGTCTGCCAAAATATTTGAGTTGAATCTTCTCCTCTTAGAATGATTTTCCCCAAGCCCTGAAACTTTCGGGGGCGCAATCGGTTTGCCGATTGGTCGATTTTTCCACTGTCCAGGGGTCTCCAAAGGGTCGACGGGGGCCCCTTTTATTAGATTGAGTTCACCTGGGCCTGCGTTTCGGGCCCCTGACGGCCCCCAGGGGGTTCTCAGCGGCCCCGGAACAGGCCAGGAGGATGTAAAAAGGCCCAACGAGTCCAACGCTGTGCTCAGAAGTCCGATGCGAGCGACGGTTGTCCTTCCAGGGGGGACCGTTCGGGTACCTCCTTGGTCAGGCTCCCTATTTAAATAGGCTCGTAGTGTTAAATCGGGTCTGCCAAAATATTTGAGTTGAATCTTCTCCTCTTAGAATGATTTTCCCCAAGCCCTGAAACTTTCGGGGGCGCAATCGGTTTGCCGATTGGTCGATTTTTCCACTGTCCAGGGGTCTCCAAAGGGTCGACGGGGGCCCCTTTTATTAGATTGAGTTCACCTGGGCCTGCGTTTCGGGCCCCTGACGGCCCCCAGGGGGTTCTCAGCGGCCCCGGAACAGGCCAGGAGGATGTAAAAAGGCCCAACGAGTCCAACGCTGTGCTCAGAAGTCCGATGCGAGCGACGGTTG